>CM065590.1:266401887-266795505 GCA_033119425.1 Bufotes viridis | reverse complement strand
ATGGCTGACACCACAGTGGCATCCTTTAATGTTAGAAGTCTTAACATCCCTCAAAAACGCTGTCAAATACTAACCCTGTTGAGGAAAGCTAAGACTGGTATTTGTTTTTTCCAAGAAACACATTTTAGAGTTGGCCACATCCTTCATTTGTAGCATATACGTTTTAGTAGTTGCCTCTAGAGGGGTTAGCAAAGCCATTGCAAAGAATATTCCCTTCACGCATGTGGCTTTGAGTGTTAGATCCTAATGTATCTGTGAGGGTGGCCCTTTTTAGCTAATATGCTCCAAATAAATGTCAGGTCACCTGGCTTATTGATACTTTACAGAAATTCAATGCCTTTGTTGAAGGTTTTAGGCTTCTTTGTGGTGACTTTAATGTTGCTCTGAATTCTATACTGGATTTTTCTGAGTCTTTGGGTCGCCTTCACAGGGTTCTACAAAATACATGGTGGATCTATGGAGGATACTGAAATTCTCATCTAAGGATTACTCGTACTTTTCCTCAGTTTGTAATTCTTTTCTTCATTTAGATTATGGGGCACATTTATTAATACAGGCATTTTAAATGCCAGTCTTAATAATAACTCCTATAGCTGGCTGTGGATTACTGAAGCTATGTAGAGGTGCTGGCCTCTACATAACTTTGGCATATCCACCGCCAATTCTAAATGTAAGACAGTTTCTTTGCTTTCTTACATTTAGACCATTTTCTACGCCTAAACCAGGCATACAAAATGATGAATGATACGAGCTTAAGAGCCCATCCCCTTCCCCGTTCATCCCACGTCCTCTTTTTTAGACCTGGCGTGAGCAGGGAAGAAGTCGCAGCTTCTGCAGCACCATGTCATGTGACTGAATATGCACCAGATATACACCACAAAAGTGGCATATCTGGTCATGAATGACCCCTTATGTGTTTCTCTTTGTGGACATTGTTTGAAAAACAGATATAGGCCCCATAACAGTTTCCGATCACTCTACTCTCTCCACTACGCTTCTTTTCACTAATGTTCCTGAGAAACATTGGGTGCTTAAATGAGACACTGTTGGACAGGGATTCTGATTTCCACACTCTACAACACAAATTATCCCTTTTCTTTAAGGAATACAACCTTCCTGACATGTCCTCCATCACTGTATGGGAAACACACAAAGCAGTCATGAGGGGGGAATTCATAGCGCTGGGCTTTAAGGTTAAAAAGGAATGACACAAACATTGACTATTGAGAGACTGGAGTATTATGACTTAGTTAAGTTGCACCAACATCTTGGGGACCAAATTAAGGTCCAAATGGCAAATCCTATCTAAACGCAAAATTTAAATATTATGCACATGGAGACAAGGGCAATTGCCTAATGTTTTATTTCCTTAAAAATAGGGGAGAACTGTCCCATGGGCATTCAAGTTACCAGAGGGAAACAGAGTCTCCATCACCAAAGACATTGCTAAGGCCTTTCAGAGATTTTATTTCAATCTGATGGCAGACAGGTCAGATGGTGGACAGACAGCAGGCTGTTGACGCTTTCCTTAATTCCATTAAGTTGCCTAGGTTGTCCCCTGAGGACTGTACTGAGGACTGTCCGATCTCATCAGATGAGGTGTCTAGAATTGTAAAGCCCATATCTTTAGGCAAAAGTCTAGGCCCAGATGGCCTTCAGGCTTACTATTATAGGAAGTTCATGCCAGTATGGTGTATATTACGCTTTTAGGGGAAGCACTCTATCCAAACAGGCCTTCAAAGCAATTATAACTATCTTACCCAAAGAAGGCAAGGATTTAGAATAATGTGGGCGTTATCACCCCCATCTCAATATTAAATGTGGATTTGAAGATTCGGGCAAAACTCCTTGCCAGGAGACTGAGCTCCTTCCTTCCTGGTCTGATTTACTCAGAGCAAGCTGGTTTTGCACCAGGGAGAGAAGGTACCTAAAACTCTTGCAAAGTGCTCCATGCTATACACTGTGATCTCCCCTTAGAACAAACGCCTAGAAGGGCTTTAACTGTTCATACATACAGTGTGTTTTAGCTAATTTTGGTGCCCCCCCACAGCAATTGTGTCTTTGTATAGTTGTCCCAGCTCCAGAGTTAGGGTGTTACCTGTCTGAGGCATTTGGCATTCGTAATGGTACCCGACAGGTTTGTTCATTCTCTCGATTAATTTTTATTTTGATGAAGGAGGCCCTTTTTGCAGGCCATAAGAGAACATCCTTTTTATCAATAGCTTGCAGGTGGGTGACCACCTGTATTAAACTGCAGCTTTTGCAGATGACTTTTTGATGTTGATCTCCAACCTTTCACAGGCTTTCTTGCATATTCTTGCTTTGTTTGACAACTTTGGTAGGATAACGTTAGGGTTAATGATACTAATTTGGAAGCCCTGAATATTTCGACACCCACTGGGGACAACACTTCCCTTCAGGCCACTACACCAATTAAGTGGACTTTGGCCTAGTTCACTTATCTTGGAATACAGCTTACTAAGGCCCTCCAATATGGCCCCCACTAAACACTCCACCACCTTAGCAGCATGAACATGGTTTAAAAATTTACTTCAGGTTCAGTCTCCTCCACCTAAACTAATTTGCACATTGCATACAATGCTTTATTGATGGCTAAGCAACACGGTGTCCTGGCCTACGTCAGGACTTAGGAAAAAGACCTTGCTAGATCTTTTTCCAGAATAGGACATTACTATGTTACATCTTCTTCAGGTGTGTTTGCACGCAGGAACATTCTTATAAGATGGTTACCCAATGGTAAAAAAACTCCCAGCCAGTTATATCAGAATGGTCTGAGTGACTCTTAAAGTACACCTGTAGGAGATGTGAGCCATATATATCGGACTTGCCTTATCATCCGAGATTAGTAAAGAGAAGTTGAAAACAAGATAAACCTTACCTGTAACACTCAAATCAGGATCTCTTTGGAATCGTTTTTTTTGTGGCCTCCACATGCTACTTGGAAACCTCCCAAATGAGACCTCCCCACACATTTTGTCCAAGCAGACAGAATGTTTTTTTCCTGGTATGGCGACGGTAAAGTAAAGACAGTGGTTGGAGAAATTTGACTACTTATGTAGATTAGAGGAGCTAGCCAGTTGGGAACAGCGCACACACACTCAACAAAATGTGGCACAAAATGCGGCCCTCTTGAAGAGTGTTTAGATCAAATTTTATTTTTCTGTACATATGACTTTTTGATCACTTGGTATTACACTTTTTGTGATGTAAGGTGGCACAGTTTTTATGTTTTCATTTTTACGGTGATGACCAGACGGGGTGGATCATGTGATATTTTATAGAGCATGTTGTTACGGCTGCGGCTTGCGATACCAAATATGTCCAATTTTTTTTTTTTTCTATAATTTACAATTTTATATGTGTCTTTTTTATGGGAAAAGGGAATTTTTTTTTTACTTGAAACTTTCATTTTTTTATTTTTAAAAACACTTTTGTTTAACTTCAACATTACAGTGTCTGATCTCTGTTTCAATGCAGCACAATACATCTGTATTGTACTGCATTGACTATAGGTGTATTACACAGTGTAATAGACTGATAGTTTGCCTATAAGACCCAGTCTGGGGGCTGGGCCTCATAGGCCTCCATAGCTGCCAGGCCCCAAGGCCTTTGAAAGGCTTGGGGCTGCCATGGCAACCACCGGGTCTCCGTCCCCGTCACCGCAGTGCGGCGACCCGATGGCTCAGGAGAGGGAGTGCAAACCTCCCATATGCCGCGGTCAGTGCTGACCACGGCATATGAGGGGTTAATCCACCGGCATCGGCGCTATCACCGATGCTGGTGGATGCAGCAGGGGTTGATTGTCAGTAACAGCAGGGCTCCTGCTGCTGATTGCGACACTGCTTGTGGGGAAAGAGAAGGACCACAGAATGAGAATGCTCATCCTGGGGCACCAAGTACTGGCAATTTAGGACGAGTATTTTCGTCTTGGTTACTTAAGGGGTTAAGGCAACTAGTAAGTATTATAAGATGAATAATAAATTATCACTCACAGGAAACAGGAAATAGAATAAAATACCCCTGTGAATGTAAAACACCCATACACACTTTACAATGTATCATTTAAAATATTATAATTTTACAAAAATTGAAAAACAAAAACGGTAAAAAGTCATTTTACAGTTGATTGCTTTTATTTCACAGTGCACCCTCATTAAAATTGGTACACAATAGATATTTGACAGGTTGCTCGTGTTTCAAAGTAGAAGAATTTTGTTTAATTAAATTGTGTTTGTTAGCAAAAGAAACAAAGCAGTATATAATCCTAAAAAATTAAATAAAATTTACAAAATGTTGCAAACATGAAAGTGGAAATATGGGAAATGTAAAGTAATAACTATTTTATGATGTATCACTATCTGCCTTAAAAACAGA
This sequence comes from Bufotes viridis, assembly GCA_033119425.1. Taxonomy (NCBI): domain Eukaryota; kingdom Metazoa; phylum Chordata; class Amphibia; order Anura; family Bufonidae; genus Bufotes; species Bufotes viridis. Next base: position 266,791,110 of record CM065590.1, on the reverse strand, counting down.
GACATTCATACCTTGAAAATTGCTAATTTTCCAAATTTGGTTTGGATAAGTAAAAGAATGTATTTCCACATAAAGTGACTCATGTCAGATTTTAAAAAAACGGCAAGGTCCTAGCAAGGTCATTAAGGTGTTAAACCCAAAATAACCCCCTAATAATCCCTCCCAAATAGAAATGTGATTTTCAGTGATGAGCGATAGGGGCAATATTCGAATTTGCGATATTCGAATTTGGGTCATCACGCCGGCCAGCCGAGATGGCCACTAGAGATGGGCGAATCGAAGCTGATGAAGTCGAATTTGTTCCGAATTTCAGGAAAAATTTGATTCTGAACTAATGCGAATTTCCTCACGCTTCTTGGTAACAAAACGCAATTTTTCCTAACATGGCGGCTAGTTGAATACAATGGCAGCTAAAATAGCAGCTACACATGTGAGGACATGGGGCAAGGAACTCTGGGAAAGCGGGATGACCCATAATGCCATGCATGCAGCCAATAAGCAGCCAGCCAGCCCGGTGATGTCACAGCCCTAAAAATAGGGCGGCCATGTTAGATTCTGCCATTCAGTATCGTACTTTATTCAGGGACAGACGTGTATGCAGGTGCTAGGAAGAGTGAAAGAATAACTAATTGTTTTAAAAAAAAAGGAAAGAAGCGATTTACTAGTGCAGGGAAAAGATAATGAGAGGAATCATTTTACAGGCAGGGAGAGATGCTAGGGAGAATCATAGGAAAATCTTCATTGTGAAAAAAATTGATATACAAGTGCAGGGAAACATTACTTGGGGATCCAGATAGTCACATAATACAGCTCTGTCATTCCAGCAATTAGTTATTGGGGTGCAAGTGCTATGCTGAAAAGCATTTAGTGGCTTTTATCTGTGGAAAAAGATAAATATATACGCAGGTCACTTTTGCTGTTAACTGTGCTGATATCAATTAGTGGCCTATTTCAATACAATACGAGAAATATTTACGCAGGTCACTTTTGTTGTTATTTGCGCTAAAAGCGTTTATTACCATATTTCTAGAGAAAAAGAAAAACAGACTAAGTTCATATTTGGTGTTATTTGCGCTAAAAGCGTTTCTTGTCATATTTCTCTACGATACAAGAAAAATAGACGCATTTCACATCTGGTGTTATTTGCGCTGAAAGCTTTTATTGCCATATTTCACTAGTGTACCAGAAAAATAGATGCTTTCACATTTGGTGTAATTTGTGCTAAAAGTGTTTATTGCCATATTTTACTACAATACGAGAAAAATTGACGCAGTTCACATTTGGTGTTATTTGCGCTAAAAGCGTTTATTGCCATATTTCACTCCAATACCAGAAAAATAGACACAGTTCACACTTGGTGTTATTTGCGCTGAAATCGTTTCTTGTCATATTTCACTACAATACGTAAAAAATAGACGCAGTTCACATTTGGTGTTATTTGCGCTAATAGCGTTTATTGCCATTTTTCTAGAGAAAGAGAAAAATAGACTTAGTTCTTGTTTGGTGTTATTTGCGCTAAATGCGTTTCATGTCATATTTCACTACAATACGTGAAAAATAAACGCAGTTCACATTTGGTGTTATTTGCGCCAAAAGCGTTTATTGCCATATTTCTAGAGAAAAGGAGAAAAATTTACTTAGTTCATGTTCGATGTTATTTGCGCTTAATGCGTTTATTGCCATATTTCACTACAATATGAGAAAAATAGACTAAGTTCATATTTGGTGTTACTGTATTTGCGCTAAAAGCATTTATTGCCATATTTCACTACAATACGAGAAAAATTGATGCAGTTCACATTTGGTGTTATTTTCGCTAAAAGCGTTTCTTGTCATATTTCTCTACGATACGAGAAAAATAGACGCAGTTCACATTTGGTGTTATTTGCGCTAAAAGCGTATATTGCCATATTTCACTACAATATGAGAAAAATAGACGCAGTTCACGTCTGGTGTTATTTGCGCTGAAAGCTTTTATTGCCATATTTCACTAGTATACCAGAAAAATAGATGCTTTCACATTTGGTGTAATTTGCGCTAAAAGTGTTTATTGCCATATTTCACTACAATACGAGAAAAATTGACGCAGTTCACATTTGGTGTTATTTGTGCTAAAAGCGCTTATTGCTATATTTCACTCCAATACGAGAAAAATAGACGCAGTTCACATTCGCTGTTATTTGCGCTAAAAGCGTTTATTCTTTTACAGCTGTAGCAGGATTAACACACATGCTTTATGAGACATGTTATCTAAACTAAATGTGTTAAGCAATTGCTTTTCAATGGCTTTTGTTTCAAGATAACCCGATGAGTTAAGAAATTTGAGTTAAGAGTGTGTGTTACCCCTGCTACTTCCGTATTTCTAGAGAAAAAAGAAAAATATACGCAGTTCACTTTTTCTGTTATTTACTTAGAAATTGTTTAGTGGCCTATTGTAGTCCAATACGAGAAATATATACACAGTTCACGTTTGCTGTTATTTACGCTGAAATCGTTTTGTTGCCAATTTCAAATCCTTTAGTTGCCTATCTCAGTAAAAAAATAAAAATATATTTGGTGCTTTTAGGAGTGTTTGCTTTTAATTTATTTAGTTCAGCTAAAAGTATATCAGGCAGAGAAGTAGCAGGTAAATAAATAAAAAAGTCCCAAAATACTGTGCCTCTTTTTGTCAGCTTCGTGGTTCCCTGGTGTGCTGTGGGTTCAGTTCACACCATACAGTCAGTATTCAAATATTCAAAGAAATGGTCGCGCTGCTGTCTCTCATATGAGGGTCTGGATTCCTCTGAAATTATCAATCAAAGTTGAAAACACGGAGAGTTGATCTCACTTTTGAACACGGTTACTGATGTCCTTCTTCCTATATTTAATAAAAATGAACAGGCCCTACACAGGGGAGTGGCAGAAATGATTCTGTCGCAGGCACAGGTCGCAGCAGAAAAGGGGGCGTGGCAGCAGGGGTTTCTTCCCGAGGCCTCAAGTCCACATGTCAGCTAGCTGTCGTGTCTTGACCAGCAACCCAGTCGTTCTTGATTGGTTGATTCAATCAGCAGTACCGCAGCACCAGCAGTCTAAGTCTAGAGTCGCTAATGAGCAGTGTTTTTCACCCGCATAGTGAAGAAACTACTCACCAGCAGCAGGTAGACCTGGAGCAAAACATGAACCAGCAGGTGGTGGCATACTTTGACAGCACCCTGCCAGCCGTCATAGAACATCCGCTGGACTACTGTGCAGCCAAATGTCCTTACCGGCCAGTAGTGTGGCATCAGAGCAGGTGTTTATTGCGGCAGGGCCATAGTAACCCCAAGGAGAACTCGCCTGTCCACCCAAAATGTGGAGATCAGCTAGGATTTCAGGTGTGGATCAGCTAGGATTTCCACCCACCAATGCCTGATGCATCAGATTAGATCATCCATCACCACACTATGTCACCGTGCCACTCTGTGGTATCATGCTGCTGCTGTTGCTGCCATGTCCACACTATGTCACCATTCCACTCTCTGGCCTCCTAATGCTGCCATCTCCACACTATGTCACTTTGCCACTCTGTGGCCTCTTGATGCTGCCATGTCCACACTATGTCACCATGCCACTCTGTGGTATCCTGCTGCTGCTGTTGCTGCCATCTCCACACTATGTCACCTTGCGACTCTGTGGCCTCCTGATGCAGCCATGTCCACACTATGTCAACATGCCACTATGTGGCCTGCTGATGTTGTCATCTCCACACTATGTCACATTGCCACTCTGTGGCCTACTCACTCATACTGCTGCTGTCAACTCCACAATTTGACATTGTGCCACTCTGTGGCCTCCTGATGCTGCTGCCACCTCCAGACCCTGTCATTGTGCCACTTGGTGGTCTCCTCATGCTGCTTTGACCTAATCACTATGTCATAGGGCCACTTTGTGGACTTCTCATGCTGTTACCACCCTCCCCACCCTATGACAGGGTCGCTATTGTCCTTGTTTGGCTTTCTTGAAATCACCATTTATTTGACCTTTCTTCTGATCGGTCAGAAGGAAGGAAAAATGAGACACGCAACGGATTCTGTCTGTGTAGTAGCTGTAAGGCCTGTATGGTCCATCAGAGTTGGCTAATGATCTGGTAGCCAAAAGCAATGGGTACAAAACACAGAAGAGATGCAAATATTACCTTCATGTGTCATCGCTGTTTTAGATCGACTCCTGTATTTTTGGCATTAGCAATACTCATGGATTGCAGAGCAAATGCTTACTGAGTGAAGGCGTATGCTCCCCAGACAGGATCCATTTTTTGTGGGTTATTGCTCTGACGGATCAGAGAAAGGTCAAATTAATCAGTGATGTCAACACAAGCTTACTGCTGACACCCTCTCCACTCTGTCGGGGGGCTCTACTTGTATAAGTGTTTAATAGAACAAGTTCTCTAGACATCTATGTGGAATCAGCTGACAAGGGTGCAAAAGACGTGTGCTTCTTCTTGACAGTAACATGGACCTGAAAGGCTGAGTTCATATTTGAGTTATTTGGTCAGTTTTGGCGAATTTAAGTATACTTTCTTATAATTTTAATCAAGTTTTGGTTTAATTTAATATTAAATATTTAATGAATTTACTAATAAACATTACATGTTGTCTACGAGAGGAGAGAATCGGGCAGTCTTCTGTTTATTCAATGATGTGGTGTTGCGATGGAGAAAGCATGCAAAGAAAACAATTCCTCTCCACATGGAGACTAATCCTGTCAAGATTGCTGCAAGTGCGGTATTGGCTGCTCATCGACCAAAATTCTTCTGGGGGCAACCTGTCTGACATAAACAGGCCTCCAGTAGCTACAGACAATGAGAAGACAAAGGTTCAAGATAGCTTGGAGCCCGGAAGAGTAGCAAAGTTAGTCAAGATTCCCACCACCAACCAGTCCCCGGTCTCATCGTCCGATGAAAACATCACGGGTTCCCAGTCATCATGGATTAAATGGAGAATATAGCGATAACAATAGAAAAGACAGGTGCACTCTGTAGTCTTGCTAAACCCTTATTTGGATGTTAAAATTGAGAATTAGCCAACATATTCTACTGTAGAGGACATGTCTGAGCCCGAGCACCGAGCCAAGGTTTCTCAAGTAGCTCGGGACCTAACATTCACCTACCTGTGCCGTATGGGCAATACCAGGGGCCAGTGGGTGCATTGCAGGAGTATAAAGGCCGACTTGCAGCATATTCCAAAGTTACCTCCAGCATTTCGCAATGCCTGCAATGGAAGAAGTGAGGAGGCTGTGATCCCCACCCAAGACTGGCTGATATGGCCCAGGCCTCACAGGTGAACCAAAATGTAGACTGTGGATCAAAATCAAGCAGATTTACATAGGAGTTTATACACCTCCAAACAACTCTATATTCAAAATGACTTTCAGTGGGGCTCACAGCCTCCACCCTCCTCCCATTGCAGGCATGGCGACATGCTGGAGGTAATTTGGGAGTATGCTGTGAATCGGCCTTTACAATCCTGTAGTCATGTAGTCAGTTAGCCGCTGCTTATCAGTGCCATCGTCCATCCTCTCGCAGGTCTGACCGGGCGGTGGGGGCCCTCGGCGCTCACGTTTAACTGCAATGGCTGCTGTGGGGGGGTGGCGGAGCAGGAGCAGTAACCGCTCTATCACTATAACTTGAGTCTAGAGCCGCTGATGAGCAGATTTCTTTACCCTCCTAGTGAAGAAACTACTCACCAGCAGCAGGTAGACATGGAGAAGAACCTGAGCCAGCAGGTGGCTTATTTGGAGAGTACCCTGCCTCCCCACATTGAAGATCCGCTGGACTACTGGGCTGTAGTGATGTCCCGAACTATTTGAAGGCGAACATCACTTGTTCGCATTCGCAGCGGCGGGCGAACATATGCGATGATCGGTCCGCCCCCTATACATCATCATTGAGCAAACTGTGACCCAGTACCTCACAGTCAGCAGACACATTCCAGCCAATCAGCATACCCTCCCTTCCAGACCCTCCCACCTCTTATAAAAAAGCAAGGACGGCAGCCATCTTAAATTCATTCTGAAGCTGCAGTGTTAGTTAGAGCAGGGAGAGTGCTGCTGCTGCTGAATTAATAGGGAGTCATTTAATTTTCCCTCTGTAATATAATTACAGTTGCCTGCCAGTGAGTGTCAGGCCCACAGATTGTAATGTGCCCACTGCCCACCACTCATATAGGGTGGCACAGTACCTTGCAGATAAAAAGGTAATTTAATTTTTCCTCTGTAATATAATTGCAGTTCCCTGCCAGTGAGTGTCAGGCCCACTGACTTCACTGTGCCCACTGCCAGTGCCCACCACTCATACCGGGTGGCACAGTACCTTGCAGATAAAAAAGTCATTATATTTTTACTTTGTAATATAATTGCAGTTGCCTGCCAGTGAGTGTCAGGAGCACTGACTGTACTGTGCCCACTGCCCACCACTCATATAGGGTGGCACAGTACCTTGCAGATAAAATAGTCAATTAATTTTTCCTCTGTGATATAATTGCAGTTGCCTGCCAGTGAGTGTCAGGCCCACTGACTGTACTGTGCCCACTTCCCACCACTCATATAGGGTGGCACAGTACCTTGCAGATAAAAAAGTTATTTAATTTTTCCTCTGTAATATAATGGCAGTTGCCTGCCAGTGAGTGTCAGGCCCACTGACTGTACTGTGCCCACTGCCAGTGCCCACCACTCATATAGGGTGAAACAGTACCTTGCACACATAGTACCACTAATCAAAAAAAATTGACAGGCAGAGGCAGGACACCCCGCAGGGGCCTTCGTGGTCATGGTGTTTTGATTTCCTTTGGCCCTAGAATAATGCCCAGTGTTCAGAGGCCACGTACCCTGAAGTCAAAAAATTCTGAGGACATAGTTGACTGGCTTACACAAGACACCCAATCTTCTACAGCTTCCGCTCGGAACCTTGACGCACCATCCTCCTCCAGCTCCGCTTTGGGCACCTCTCAAGTTACCACTCCCCCGCCCGCCGCCGCCACCACCAACATTAGCACCACAGCCGCTTCGCTTGATCTGTCAGAGTTATTTTCACATCAGTTGGAAGAAATGAGTGATGCTCAACCATTATTGCCACAGGATGTAAATAACAGGGATATGTCTCAGTCAGGCAACATTACACACATGGACGTATGGTGTGATGATGATGATGTTGTACCCGCTGCTGCTTCCTTTGCTGAGTTGTCAGATACAAGTGAAGCGGTTGATGATGATGATGTGTCCGTGGATGTCAAATGGGTGCCCGTTCTAAGAGAAGAAGAACAGGGGAAAAGTTCAGATGGGGAGACGGAGAGGAGGAGGAGACGAGTTGGAAGCAGGGGGAGGTCGTCGCAAGGAGCTAGTGGCACAGTCAGACAGCACGTATCTACACCCGGGGTCAGCCAGACAGCACGCCAATCAACGCATGCTGCTGCCACCACCAGAATGCCGTCATTGCAAATCTCAGCAGTGTGGAATTTTTTTTGTGTGTCTGCCTCTCATAACAGCGATGCCATTTGCAACTTGTGCCAAAAGAAACTGAGTCGTGGGAAGTCGAACACCCCCCTAGGTACAACAGCTTTGCGAAGGCACATGATCTCACATCACAAATGCCTATGGGATCAACACATGAGTACAAGCAGCACACAAACTCAAAGCCACCATCCTCCTCCTGGTCCAGCATCTTGAGCCACGTCAACCACTGCTGTCCTCCTTGCCCCCTCTTAACCACCTGCCACTCCGCCTCTCACCTTCAGCAGTTCCTGCTCATCTGCCCATAGTCAGGTGCCTGTCAAGGAAATGTTTGAGCGTAAGAAGCCAATGTCACAGAGTCACCCCCTTGCCCGGCGTCTGGCAGCTGGCTTGTCGGAACTCTTAGCCCGCCAGCTTTTACCATACAAAATGGTGAAGTCTAAGGCCTTCAGAAAATTTGTAGATTTTGGAACACGGCAGTGGAAGGTACCCGGCCAAAAATTTTTGTTTCACAAAAGGCAATCCCCAACCTGTACTCTATTGTGGAAAAGGAAGTCATGGCATGTCTGACACACAGTGTTGGGGCAAGGGTCCACCTGACCACTGATACCTGGTCTGCAAAGCACGGTCAGGGCAGGTATATCACGTGCGCTGCGCATTGGGTAAACCTGCTGACGGCTGCCAAGCTCTGCAGCGGCTCTGGAGCGGAGTTGGTGACACAGCCACGACTTGCAGGCAGGCCTGCTGTCACCTCCTCTACTCCACCTACTCCATCCTCTTTGCTAAACACCTCGGCTGAGTCCTCTTCTGCTGCTACGTCTTGCTCCACATCAACTGCACCCCCCCCAGATCCCCAGGGGCTATTCCACATCCCGGATATGACAGTGTCACGCCGTCTTGGGGGTGACTTCCCTGAAAGCAGAGATTCACACCGGACCAGCACTCCTGTCCTCCCTGAACTCACAGGTGGATCAATGGCTGATTCTGCACCAACTGGACATCAGCACAGTGGTGTGTGACAACGGAAGCAATCTGTTGGCGGCATTGAATTTGGGCAAGTTGACACATGTGCCGTGCATGGCACATGTGTTGAATCTGATTGTACAACGCTTTGTGTATAAGTACCCAGGCTTACAGGACATCGTCAAGCAGGCCACGATGGTGTGTGGCCATTTCAGGCATTCCTACACGGCCATGGTGATATTCAGCGGCAAAACAACATGCCAGTGAGGCGCTTGATTTGCGACAGCCCGACACGTTGGAATTCAACACTCCTAATGTTCGACCGCCTGCTTCAACAAGAAAAAGCCGTCAACGAGTATTTATATGACCAGGGTCCTAGGACAGCCTCTGCGGAGCTGGGTATTTTTTTGCCACGTTACTGGACGCTCATGCGCAATGCCTGTATGCTCATGTGTCCTTTTGAGGAGATGACAAACCTAGTCAGTCGCACCGAAGGCACCATCAGTGACATCATCCCATTTGTTTTCTTCCTGGAGTGTGCCCTAAGAAGAGTGCTGGATCAGGCCGTAGATGAGCGTGGAGAGAAAGAGGAAGAGTTGTGGTCACCATCACCACCAGAAACAGCCTTATCATCATCGCATGCTGGACCTGCGGCAACGCTGGAAGAGAAGTCTCAGGAAAAGGAGTCAGAGGAGGAATGTGGCTTTGAGGAGGAGGAAGACCAACCACAGCAGTCATCCCAGGGTACTCGTTGTCACCTATCTGGGACCCATGGTGTTGTACGTGGCTGGGCGGAAGAACAGACCTTCAATGAGATCAGTGAGGATGAGGAACGGGACATGAGTAGCTTGGTATCCAACCTTGTGCAAATGGGGTCTTTCATGCTGTCATGCCTGTTGAGGGACCCTCGTATAAAAAGGCTGAAGGAGAACGACCTGTACTGGGTGGCCACACTACTAGATCCCCGGTATAAGCAGAAAGTGGCTGAAATGTTACCGAATTACCGGAAGTCGAAATGGATGCAGCAATTCCAAAACAAGTTAAAAAGTATGCTTTACACAGCGTATAAGGGTGATGTCACAGCACAACGGGAATCTAACAGGGGAAGAGATGAAAGTAATCCTCCTCCTACCATGACCATGCCGGCAATGACAGGACGCTTTACAGACGTGTTGTTGATGGAGGACATGCAGAGCTTTTTAACCACATCAGCCCCCCTAGCCAGGGGCGTACATATAGGGGTCGCAGGGGTCGCAGTTTGCCCTGCAGCTGCTGCACGCAAAGTAAGAGACTGGAGTCCTCCAGTCCTCGATCATCCCGCGAGACCTGCGAACTGCCTGCGGCAGGTCTCGCGGGAACATGCGCACGCGAACACATGTAGGCGGCGCCAGAAGCAGACGGGACCAGACCAGGAGAGACGTCTGAGAGTCTGGAGGAGGAGGAGGGGGGGGGCTGGTAAGCCTTGAATGGCCTGAGGGCCCTGGAAGATGGGGGGAGGGGTAAGCCTTGAGTGGCCTCACTGGCCTGAGGGCCCTGGGCCTGGCAAATGACCGTGGGGGGGGTAAGCATTGAGTGGCCTGAGGGCCCTGGCAGATGGGGGGGGGCAAGGGTAAGCCTTGAGTTGCCTCACTGGCCTGAGGGCCCTGGCAGAGATAACTGGGGGGGGGGTAAGCCTTGAGTGGCCTGAGGGCCCTGGCAGATGGGGGAGGGGAGGGGTAAGCCTTGAGTGGCCTCGCTGGCCTGAGGGCCCTGGCAGATGACCGAGGGGGGGGAGGGGTAAGCATTGAGTGGCCTGAGGGCCCTGGCAGATGACCAGGGGGGGAGGGGTAGCCTTGAGTGGCCTCACTGGCCTGAGGGCCCTGGCAGAGATAACTGGGGGGGGGGGTAAGCCTTTAGTGGCCTGAGGGCCCTGGCAGATGACTGGGGAGGGTAGGGGTAAGCCTTGAGTGGCATCACTGGCCTGAGGGCCCTGGCAGAGATAACTGGGGGGGAGGGTAAGCATTGAGTGGCCTGAGGGCCCTGGCAGATGACTGGGGAGGGTAGGGGTAAGCCTTGAGTGGCCTCACTGGCCTGAGGGCCCTGGCAGAGATAACTGGAGGGGGGGGGGGTAAGCCTTGAGTGGCCTGAGGGCCCTGGCAGATGACTGGGGAGGGTAGGGATAAGCCTTGAGTGGCCTCACTGGCCTGAGGGCCCTGGCAGATGGCAAGGGGGGGAGGGGTAAGCCTTAAGTGCCGAGTGGGATCGTACCTCCTTGTCCTAATCGCTGACATCTGTCTTCACTATAAACGGAGCAGAGCGGTCCACCCGGCGTGTGACGTCCCTCACGCTCCTCCCACTTCATTAATGAAGCAGGAGCGCGACTGAGTGATGTCACGTGCCGGCCGGACCGCCCCGCTCCGTTCATAGTGAGTACAGAATAGAGAGGCAGGCAATTAGGGTACTTTATTAATAGCAGAGCAATTTCTTAAGGGTTAATAAATAAATAAAGTTTACATACAAAGAGCGTCCTGTTCGCAGTGTTGGACTCGTGCTGTGACACATAGTGCCATGAGGGGGATGAGCATAACATGCTCCTTGTATGTCACATCCACACACATAGCATCTTATGCTGGCCCCCTCATGGCACTATGTGTCACGGCACACATTCCCCATTACAGTGTTTAATCCACAGATCCCCCATGACGGTGCCACCCACAGATCAGATCCAGATCCTCCATAACAATGCTATCCACAGATCCCCCATAACAGTGTGTCAGCCACAGATCTCCCACCACCATTAGTTCAAAATCCACCAAAAGCAGACTTTTGGGTTCAAAATATTTTTTCTTATTTTCCTCCTCAAAAACCTAGGTGCGTCCTATGGGCAGGTGCATAAAGCAAAAATACAGTATTATACCGAGGAGGATGGGGCTTGTTGTCCTTACAGTATAATGTCTCCCTGTGGGCCGCCATATACAGTATAATGTCTCCTTGTGGCCAAAATATAAAGTATAATGTCTCCTTGTGGCCAAAATATACAGTATAATGTCTCCTTGTGGCCAAAATATACAGTATAATGTCTCCTTGTGGCTGCCCTTATATACATTATGTCTCCTTGTTCACCCCCATATACAGTATAGTGTCTTCTTGTGGCCCCCATACAATATAATGTCTCAAGTGTTTTTTTTCTTTGAAATGGGCATTTATCGCGATATATATCGTTATCGCAGTAAATTTCTTAATATCGTTATCGTGGGAATATTTTTGATTTCGCCCAACCCTAGGGCGAGGGGGGAAAAGCCTGAGGCTGGGCCCTGGCAGATGACCGGGGGGGAGGGGGAAAAGCTGCCTTATGGGAAAAGCCTGAGGGCCCTGGCAGATGACCGGGGGGAGGCGCTCACTGCTCCAGTCAGTGGGCTTTTCCAAAAAGCTCATCACCCCCCCCCCTCTCCCAACTGGGCTGGTCATCACAGCCTGTTGTGAAAAGCCCTCTGCTGCACTGACTGGAGTTGGAGTAGTAAGGGCCCTAGTAGATGACCGGGGAGGGGATGAGCTGGCGGGATAAGCCTTCAGCTCCGCTTGGGGGGGGGGGGCTGAATTTATTGATGGGATTGGGGTCTTTGGAGCCTGGGCTGATGCTGATCTGAGGGGTCTTTGGGCTGATTGATCTGGTGGCTGATGGGGGGGGGGTTTTGGGCTGATCTGAGGTCTGATGGGGATGAGTGGGGGTCTTTGGGCTGATCTGAGGTCTGATGGGCATGGGGATGAGTGGGGGTCTTTGGGCTGATCTGAGGTCTGATGGGAATTGAGGCAGGGCCGTCAGGAAGTTGGGAACAGAGGAGCGCGGGAGCCACGGCTTGTCTGCCACTGCCCCCTTGCCTGACTCTATACTACAGTCACTCACCCCACCTGCCTCATTCTCTCTCTGCCAGCAGCCAGACATTTCTGCCAGCTTGAACCAGACCCAGGAGCAGCACTCATTCAGCCAAAGCCCACACTGAGCCCAGCCAGCCTCCAGCATTCAGCCTTGCCAATTGCCACTGACTTTCAGCAGGTCGATTCAGAAGCTTTCAGCCGGAACCAGCACAGGTAATAGTTACTGTCTGGCCTTGGTATGTTCTGTTCTGTATATTATTATATGTGAGCTGGCCTGGTATAAGGTATATATCTTCTGGTATATTAACATGTATAACTTACACCAGCTGCCCAGCTGTACATATATAATTATATACAGGAGATGCCCAGGTTATACCAGCTGTACATATATAATTATATACAGAAAATGCCCAGGTTATACCAGCTGTACATATATAATTATATACAGGAGATGCCCAGGTTATACCAGCTGTACATATATAATTATATACAGGAGATGCCCAGGTTATACCAGCTGTACATATATAATTATATACAGGAGATGCCCAGGTTATACCAGCTGTACATATATAATTATATACAGGAGATGCCCAGGTTATACCAGCTGTACATATATAATTATATACAGGAGATGCCCAGGTTATACCAGCTATACATATATAATTATATACAGGAGATGCCCAGGTTATACCAGCTGTACATATATAATTATATACAGGAGATGCCCAGGTTATACCAGCTCTACATATATAATTATATACAGGAGAGGCCCGGGTTATACCAGCATGGGCCATATTGGAGAGACACATGGAGGAGCTGGGGATGCATATTCAGGGCTTCAGTTTATGGTTGAATTATTATAATAATTAGCATGTAATGTTAGGTTAAAGGTTTTTTTTTAACTTTATTTACAGAAAACTAATTTTTCAAAGTATGGCATCCTATCAACATAAGAGTTGTGCTCAGAAACTCAAACAGAAAAAGGAAGAGAGTTTGAGAACTTCCAAACTTCCAAAAATAAGCAGCTACTTTTCCACTCCTACACCTGCTAGTGTTCCTCCTGTACAGAGTAACACAGAAAGTTAAATGTCTGTGGAAAGTGCTGTTGATGTCAGAGAGGTGGAAATCAGTGAGTGCACTCACTCCAGTTCTGTAGAAATCAGCGAGTTCACTCACTCCGGTTCTGTAGATATAGCAGGTGACAATAATTGCGAGGAAGGTAGTAGCACAAGTCTACCAACTGAAGAAACAGTGCAGTCAACCGAAAGCACACAATCAGGTGATGATTTCGAATTGTTGAAATCTACAGAAGCTTCTATAGAAAGTATTGTGGGAGAGAAATATGTCACTGATAGGGGACATTACCCTATTACAATAATAGATTCAAACATCAAGAGATTTATAATAGCTCATGGCCCCTGCCGACCTCCAGGACCTTTTCCATGAGATGAAGAGAGAAGGAGCTTTTCTGAAAGCTATTACGAAAGAGTTACAAAAACAGGCCTTAAGATCCCTGTGATGTGGCTATGCTACTCACCGAAACTTAACGTAGCCTACTGTGAACCATGCTGGCTGTTTGGGGACCGTAAAAAGACAGGATTTGAACCTGCATGGGCGAAAGGAATACAGAAATGGCAAAGGCTTTCTGCAAGAATTCAGGCTCATGAGTCTTCAAAAACTCATATAGAAGCCTGTGTAGTGTATGAGCAGTGGAGGAAGAACAAAACGATAGATGAGGAAAATGAAAAGCAAATTAGACAGGAAAAAACTACTGGAGACAAGTATTACATAGGATTGTCAATGTAACACTGACAATGTCAATGGCTAATCTTTCCTTCCGCGGTCATAGAGAAAAAATTGGCGAGGTAAACAATGGAAATTTTCTCTCCATTATAGAGCTGCTCGCGGAGTATGACCCTATTCTAAAGCAACTCCTCCAGTTACCTCAAAAATCAGTCAGATACTTGAGTCCTAGAATCCAAAATGAAATTATAGACATACTTTCTAATAAGGTCCGGAACATCATTGTGTCTGAAATAAAACAGGCACCTTTTTTTCTATTATAATGGATACTACACAGGATATATCAAAAGTGGACCAAATGAGTCAGATAATAAGATATGTTTCTGTGGAAAGAGATGAAAGCCAGAGAGCAACTAGTGTAGAGATCAAAGAGGTTTTCCTAGGGTTTCATGCCATTGAGGACCAGAGTGCTGCAGGCCTTGAACATGACATTGTCTCGTGCATAGAGAGCAACGGCCTCAATATAACAAAATGTCGTGGCCAGGGGTATGATGGGGCAGCGACAATGAGCGGGTGTATTCTGGTGTGCAGGCTCGAATTGCACAAAGAGAAAAAATGCCTTATATGTACATTGTGCAGCTCACAATCTGAACCTGGTACTTCAGGATGCTGTTGGGAACATACCTGAAATTTCTAGTTTTTTTGAAGTGGTCCAGGAATTGTATGTTTTTTTGGGGAAAGCATACGCAGATGGAACATTCTTTCATCGTTCTCTACAGAGTCCACACTTACACTGAAAAACTTTGCCCCACTCGATGGTCATCGCGCCATGATTCACTGCTTGCTCTACGCTTTCGTTTTGTAGACATTATGCAAGCTTTAACAAAAATAAACTTGATGTCACCCAAGCCAAAAGAAAGAGATGATGCTGCTTGCCTTCGAAAAAAAAATAGGATCTTTTCAATTTGTTTGCCTCGTTGTCCTGCAAAGCAAAATTTTTGATACCATAAATGTGGTTTCTAAATTGTTGCAGTCGAAAAATATGGATTTATCCAGTGCAGCAAATCTGATTCAAAAGGCAGCTCAAGTCCTTTCAAAATATAGGGAAAATTTTGATGGAGCAAAAGAAACAGCGATAGAACTGGCAGAAAAGTGGGACATCCAGCCGCAATTTGAAAACAAGAGAGTAAGAAAAGTGAAGCGTCACTTTGATGAACTTTCAATAGATGAAAGGTTGCAGGATCCGGAACAATTCTTTAAAACCGCTGTGTTTTATAGGTGTTTAGACATTGTGACCAATCAGCTCTCTAACCGATTTGCTGGAATGAGCAATGTCATGCTGAGATTTAATATACTTCAGCCTGCAGTACTTGCCTCTGAAACAGATGATAATTTATTCAAAGCTGCTTCACAGCTACAGGAATGCTACCCAGAGGACGTGTCACCAGCTTTCCCAGAACAGCTTCTGAGCTTCCGTTCAACATTTCAGGAAGAGATTCAGAGATGCTCCACTGTAAAGGACCTTTCTCACCTTCTAATTGTTGAAAACTGTGCCTTGTCATCCAATCTACAAAATGTGTGCATAGCGTTGCTACTATTCCTCACCATTCCAGTTGCAGTTGCAAGTGCAGAAAGGTCCTTTTCAAAATTAAAGTTAATAAAAAATTACTTGAGAAGCACCATGTCGCAACAGAGACTTTCTGGCCTAGCTCTGTTAAGTATTGAAAATCATAGAGCAAGAAAACTTAACATTGAAGCCATTGTGGACAACTTTGCTGAAATGAAAGCACGACAGCGTCCATTTTAAAGAGATTCGTAGGTTTTCAGTTCGGCCTTGAGTTCGGCCCTCTGTTGTGCCTTGCGTTCGGTCTTGAGTTCGGCCCTCTGTTCTGCCTTGCGTTCGGCCTTGAGTTCGGCCCTCTGTTCTGCCTTGCGGTGGGCCTTGAGTTCGGCCCTTAGTTCTGCCTTCAGTTCGGGCCTCGTTTTGGCCCTTAGTTTGGCTTGCAGTTTTGAGTTTATACTAACCTTTGTTGCATGGTTTTCTATCGTTGTACTAACCAAGTTATTTAACAGTTTATTTCTATATTGCTTTATTCTTACTAAAAGGTGCTAATAC
This sequence comes from Bufotes viridis, assembly GCA_033119425.1. NCBI lineage: Eukaryota > Metazoa > Chordata > Amphibia > Anura > Bufonidae > Bufotes > Bufotes viridis. The sequence continues at coordinate 266,774,969 of CM065590.1, read as the reverse complement.
ATGGTTGTTCTTTGGTTACTTTCTGCAGATAGGTCTTCTCATTGTGTTGTGGATTGAAAAGTTATGTTAAAGAAGAATTTAAAGTTACGGTGCTGGAAGGAATCACGTTAGAAGTTGGAAGTTACCATTGTTTGTCTTGCAATCCTGTTTGATGAATAAGATTCCTCGTTATGGAAGATTTGAGTAAGTTACTTCTGTCATGTGGCTGAACTACAGTGGAAATAGAATAAAGTGGTAAGTTATTTACTGTTTCTTATTTCTGCAGGTTCAGACTTCATCCAGCTTATTGTAGCAAGTAAAATACGGTTTGGAACCAGTGGAGAATTTGAGTAAGTTGAGTTTTTTTTTCTTCTTCTTGGTCCAATTGTACTATAATTGTCACAATAGAGGGGAAGGCAAAAGGATTGTAAATAAAAAAACGCCCTTTGAATTGATTGGTGGATGAAAATAAGCTTATCACAACAGAATTAAATCTCTAGTATGAATGTGTCTTTTTTTTTTTTTTTGCAGGTATGTTTCTTTTTAAGAAGGATGAGGATAGTTTTTGGAAGATATAACACCAAACTGTTAATGCCCCTAATAAAGTTTGTTTTTGGTGGAGTAAGTACCATATGCATCATTTTTTATTCTGTGTGCTTATGACATATAATGTACATACCTCCCAACTCTTACCCCTGGCAATTCGCGCAGAGGTAGAGCTTGGCAGGACAGCAGAATGGTAGAGGAGGTAGTGGTGGCGGTGGGTTGAGGGGGGGTGGGAGGGGGGCGGGTTTGAGGGGGGGGGCCATGATTCGGTTTCGCACCGGGGCCCCATGGATTGTGTGTACGCCACTGCCCTTGGCTTAAACACCCTTAATGACCAGGCCACTTTTTACAATTCTGCATTACACTACTTTCACAGTTTATTGCTCCGTCATACCACTTACCACCCAAATGAATTTTGCCTCCTTTTCTTCTAACTAATAGAGCTTTCATTTGGTGGTATTTCATTGCTGCTGACATTTTAATTTTTTTTACTATTAATCAAAAATGACCGAAATTTTTGCAAAAAAAATGAAATTTTTCACTTTCTGTTGTAAAATTTTTAAAAAAACTATATTTCTATATAAATTTTTCTCTAAATTTATTGTTCTACATGTCTTTGATAAAAAAAAATCCAATAAGTGTATATTTATTGGTTTGGGTAAAAGTTATAGTGTTTACAAACTATGGTGCAAAAAAAAATGAATTTCCGATTTTGAAGCAGCTCTGACTTTCTGAGCACCTGTCATGTTTCTTGAGGTGCTAGAATGCCAGGATAGTATAAATACCCCCCAAATGACACCATTTTAGAAAGAAGACACCCCAAAGTATGAGTTCATGTATCATTTCATTTTTTTCCACAAGTTAGCGGAAAATGACAGTTTCTGAGGAAAAAAATAATAATAAAGTTTCAATTTCTGCTAACTTCTGGCAAAAAAAAAAAAAAATCTGCCACGGACTCACTATGCCCCTCAGTGAATACCTTGGGGTGTCTACTTTCCGAAATGGGGTCATTTGTGGGGTGTGTTTACTGTTCTGGCAATTTGGGCAGGGCTAAATTGTGAGCAGCCCTGTAAAACCCAAAGGTACTCGTTGGAATTTGGGCCCCTTTGCGCACCCAGGCTGCAAAAAAAGTGTCACTCATGTGGTATTGCCGTACTCAAGAGAAGTAGGGCAATGTGTTTTGTGGTGTATTTTTACATATACCCATGCTGGGTGAGAGAAATATCTCTGTAAATTGACAACTTTGTATAAATTTTTTTTAAAAAGTTGTCATTTACAGAGATATTTCTCACACAAAGTATGGGTATATATAAAAGTACACCCCAAAACACATTGCCCTACTTCTCTTGAGTATGGCGATACCACATGTGTGACACTTTTCTGCAGCCTGGGTGCGCAAAGGGGCCCAAATTCCAATGAGTACCTTTAGGATTTCACAGGGCATTTTTACGCATTTGGATTCTCATGCTTTAGGGCCCCTAAAATGCCAGAGCAGTATAAATACCCCACATGTGACCCCATTTTGGAAAGAATACACCCCAAGGTATTCCGTGAGGGGCATGGCGAGTTCACAAATGTTTTTTATTTTTTTGGCACAAGTTAGCGGAAATTAATATATATATTTTTTTTTACAAAGTCTCATTTTCCACTAACTTGTGACAAAAAATAAAATTTTACATGAACTCACAATACCCCTCACGGAATCCCTTGGGGTGTCTTCTTTCTAAAATGGGGTCACATGTGAGGTGTTTGTACTGCCCTGGCATTTGAGGGTCTCTGCAATCATTACATGTATGGCCAGCATTAGGAGTTTCTGCTATTCTCCTTATATTGAGCATACGAGTAATGAGATTTTTTTTTTCCGTTCAGTCTCTGGGCTGAAAAAAAAAAATGAACGGCACAGATTTCTTCATTCGCATCGATCAATGTGGATGAAAAAATCTCTGCGAAAATCAGTGACTGGGCGCTAACTACCTAACAAGTAGCTAACTAGCGGTGATAAGGGACCCTTATGCCCCATTCACACGTCCGCAATTCTGTTTGCGGAACGGAATTGCGGACCCATTCATTTTTATGGGGACAGAGTTTGTCCCGCTCGGATCCGGAATTGCGGATCCGCACTTCCGGGTCTGCACTTCCGGTCCGCAAAAATATAGAACATGTCCTATTCTTGTCCACAATTGCGGACAAGAAAAGGCATTTTCTATACAGTTCTGGCAATGTGCGAATCTGCAAAATGCGGAAAGCACATTGCCGGTGTCCGTGTTTTGCGGATCCACGGACCACCAGAGGACCAGATAGCAGGTATATCAGACGCTGTTAACAACACAGCGTCTGATATACCTCTTTGATGCGATTTATTTAACATCTACAGCCTGCCAGCGATTGATCGTGGCTGGCAGGCTGCAGAATAACTGCCGAGCTGCTGTGAACGCGCGCGCGTTCACAGCAAATCTCGCCTCTCGAGAGATGACGCGTCAAGGAGGAATATCCCGGCCGCACGCAGGACGCAGCCCTGTGTTCGGCGGTCGGGATGAGGTTAAGTCCTACGCATCGCCACAGCCCTCGGGGTCCACCCTCAGAGAACGAATCGACCGAGTTAGCAGACTATCTCGCCTTAACTGCAGATATCAAACAAAACAATAGCTGATCTCAGGGAGACAAGCTACATAAAACACCATGGAGCCTCATTTAAGAGCAATCCAAAGTGCAAACTTCCTGGGAAACAGTAATATGCAAAATAAATGTGGAGCTCCAGTATTGGGTCTACAACACAATGAAAGCCAGATATCACTCAAAGGCAGGAAAACAAAGCAAAGGCATATCTGGCTTTCATTGTGTTGTAGACCCAATACTGGGGCTCCACATTTAACTGCAGATATCGACACTCTGAGGAGCGATGAACCCCTTGACTACTGGGTGTGCAGGCTCGACCTGTGGCCTGAGCTATCCCAATTTGCGATAGAACTTCTGGCCTGCCCCGCTCCAAGTGTCTTGTCAGAAAGGACCTTCAGCACAGCAGGAGGTATTGTCACTGAGAAGAGATAGGTCAAAAAAGTCTAGATTACCTTACCTTTATTAAGATGAATAAGGCATGGATCCCGAAGGGCCTGACAGTGGGGGGTGCATTTGACTAAGAAAGCCCTGATGAGATGCCTTGGGCTAAAAATGGTCCCCACGCTGCTGTATTTAATCTTTGCACACAGGATCACTTGCGTGACTTCTGCGCCACCAACTAGGATTTAAGCCGCAATGATTTAGTACACTTTCTGCCTTGAAAACATAAATTTTTCCGGCCGCTGCTACAGCAGCGACTGCAGCAGTACCTAATTTTTCAGGCATGTGTACATGCCTAATTTTTCTGGCCTCTGGTGGTGCACTGTGGCTGCAAAAACAAAACAAAAAAAAAAAAGGCACATACATGTGTCAATTCCACTTCGTGATCATTACTTTGTTGTGGTGAAGGGGCTTGCGTATCACAATGAAGCGATCACCTCTATGAGTGTGTTGGAAATGTTGGCACACAATAGATGATACGGTCGTTGCTTCATTGTGATCAGACCAAAAGCGACCGGCTGGATAATTTTTCATAGAAAAATCATAAATTTTCTTTGTGATCATCTAAGGTGATCATTAAAGCCTACTAGTAGAGTTGAGCGAACACCTGGATGTTTGGGTTCGAGAAGTTCTGCCGAACTTCCCGAAAATGTTCGGGTTCGGGATCCGAACCCCAGTCAATGGGGACCCGAACTTTTGGGCACTAAAAAGGCTGTAAAATAGCCCAGGAAAGGTCTAGAGGGCTGCAAAAGGCAGAAAATTTTAAGTAAATCCCCTGCAAATAAATGTGGAAAGGGAAATGACTTAAAATAAAATAAAATAAATAAAAATTAGCCAATATCAATTGGCAACTTTGAGGAGGAGGAGGTGGAATAGGAGGTTGGGGTGGCATCAGGAGCGAATGCTATGGGAGTTCATGGTCTCATCACAGCCAAAAAGGATTCATGTCTGCCTGCAGTGCCACAGGCGTCATTCACAGACTCAGGGCCATGGCACCTGCAAAGAGGAGAGCGGTCCCGTAACAGCTACACAGGCCTCAGGTCAACCTGTAATGGAACAGGACATTATCCTTTATGTATGCCCCTGACACCCAGACAGAGGAGAGGCAATTTGACAGTAAAAAGAGTTTAATGTCTCTCACCCAGACAGCAAGCAATTAAACAAAATATAGGCCCCTGACACCCAGACAATGGGGCGTTCATTAGACAGTAAAAAGTGTTAAATGTCTGCCACCAAGACGGCAAGCAAGTACGTGAAATTTAGGCCCCTGTCACCCAGACAATGGGGCAGTCAGGACAGTAAAAAGAGTTTAATATCTCCCACAAAGACACCAAATGATTAAATGACATATAGGCCCCTGACACCCAGACAATGGGGCGGTCATTAGACAATAAAAAGTGTTATGTGTCTGCCACCAAGAAAGCAAGCAAGTACTTGAAATTTAGGTCCCTGACACCCAGACAATGGGGCGGTCATGACAGTAAACAGAGTTTAATATCTCCCACAAAGACACCAAATGATTAAATGACATATAGGCCCCTGACACCCAGACAATGGGGCGGTCATTAGACAATAAAAAGTGTTAAATGTCTGCCACCAAGACAGCAAGCAAGTACGTGAAATTTAGGCCCCGACACCCAGAAAATGGGGCGGTCATGACAGAAAAAAGAGTTTAATATCTCCCACCAAGACAACAAATGATTAAACGACATATATGCCCCTGACACCCAGAAAATGGGGCAGTCATTAGACAGTAAAAAGTGTTGAATGTCTACCACCAAGACAGCAAGCAAGTACGTGAAAGTTAGCCCCCTGGGATCCATGCCTGGTCCATTTTTATGAACGTCAGCTTGTCCACGTTGGCTGTGGACAGGTGGTTGCGTTTGTCAGTAATGACGCCACCTGCCGTGCTAAATACACGTTCAGACAAAACGCTGGCCGCCAGGCAGGCCAGAACCTCCAAGGCATAAAAGGCTAGCTCTGGCCACGTGGACAATTTGGAGACCCAGAAGTTGAATAGGGCCGAACCATCAGTCAGTACGTGGAGGGGTGTGCACATGTACTGTTCCACCATGTTAGCGAAATGCTGCCTCCTGCTAACACGTTCCATACGAGGTGGTGGTGCAGTTAGCTGTGGCGTGGTAACAAAACTTTTCCACATCTCTGCCATGCTAACCCTGCCCTCAGAGGAGCTGGCCGTGACACAGCTGCGTTGGGGACCTCTCGCTCCTCCTCTGCCTTCGCCTTGGGCTTCCACCTGTTCCCCTGTGACATTTGGGAATGCTCTTAATAGTGTGTCTACCAATGTGCACTTGTACTCACGCATCTTCCTATCACGCTCCAGTGCAGGAAGTAAGGTGGGCACATTGTCTTTGCACCGGGGATCCAGCAGGGTGGCAACCCAGTAGTCCGCACACCTAAAAATGTGGACAAATCTTCTGCTGTCGTTGCGCAGGCACTGCAGCATGTAGTCGCTCATGTGTGCCAGGCTGCCCAGAGGTAAGGACAAGCTATTCTCTGTGGGATGCGTATCATCATCGTCCTCCGTTTCCCCTCAGCCAGGAACTAGTGATGGGCCCGAGTTGCGTTGGGTGCCATCCCGCTGTAAACATGCTTCATCCTCATCCTCCGCCACCTTCTCCTCATCCTCCTCATCCTCCTTATCCTCCAGTAGTGGGCCCTGGCTGGCCACATTTGTACCTGGCCTCTGCTGTTGCAAAAAAGCTCCCTCCGAGGCACTTCTAACAGACTGGCCTGAAAGTGCTAAAAATGACCCCTCATCCTCCTCCTCCGTCTGGGCCACCTCCTTTTCCATCATCGCCCTAAGTGTTTTCTCAAGGAGACATAGAAGTGGTATTGTAATGCTGATAACGGCATCATCGCCACTGGCCAAGTTGGTAGAGTACTCGAAACAGCGTAACAGGGCACACAGGTCTCGCATGGAGGCCCAGTCATTGGTGGTGAATTGGTGCTGTTCCGCAGTGCGACTAAACCATGAGTGCTGCAGCTGAAACTCCACTATGGCCTACTGCTGCTCGCACAGTCTCTCCAGCATGTGTAAGTGGGAGAGTATGAGGCGGTGAACAGGAAGGCCAAAGTTACGCTGTACCGCAGACAGGCGAGCATCGGCAGGATGTGTACGCCGGAGGTGCGCACAGACGGCCCGCACTTTATGGAGCAGGTGGAAGAAGAGGAGGAGGAAGCCAAGTAGGAGGAGAAGGCTACAGGAGGCAAAGAATAATGCCCTGCGATCTTTGGCGGCAGAAGGATGTGCGCCAAAAAACTCTATGCCTGGGGCCCAGCCCCCACTACATTTAACCAGTGTGCAGTTAGGGAGATATAGCGTCCCTGACCGTGCTTACTGGTCCACGTATCTGTGGTTAGGTGGACCTTGACACAGATGGCGTTGAGCAGTGCTTGATTTTTTCGGATACTTGGTTGTGCAGGGAAGGCACAGCTCTTTTGAAGAAGTAGTGGCGGCTGAGAACAACATACTGTGGAACAGCCATCGCCATCAGCTGTTTGAAGCTGTCTGAGTCCACCAGCCTGAATAACAGCATTTCAAGGGCCAGTAGTTTAGAAAAGCTGGCATTCAGGCCCAGGGCTCGAGGGTGGCTAGGTGGGAATTTACGCTTTCGCTCCAAGCTTTGTCAGATGGAGAGCTGAATGCTGCCGTGTGACATGGTGGAGATGCTTGGTGACAGAAGTGTTGGTGTTGGTGGCACATCCTCTGTTTGGTGGGTGGCAGGTGCCAACATTCCTCACAAGGTGGAGAAAGAGGCCGAGGAAGCAGCAGAAGAGGGAGCAGAGGAAGCCTGAGTGAGTTCCTTGTTTTTAAGGTGTTTACTTCACTGCAGTTCATGCTTTGCATGTAGATGCCTGGTCATGCAGGTTGTGCTAAGGTTCTGAACGTTAATGCCTCGCTTCAGGCTCTGATGGCACAGCGTGCAAACCACTTGGGTCTTGTCGTCAGCACATTGTTTGAAGAAGTGCCATGCCAGGGAACTCCTTGAAGATGCCTTTGGGGTGCTCGGTCCCTGGTGCAGTGGCCAGTACCAGGCGAACTCTCTTGGCGGCGGCTGTTCTGATTTTGCCCCCTGCTCCCTCTTTTGCTATGCTGTTGACTCGGTCTCACCACTGCCTCTTCCTCTGAACTATGAAAGTCAGTGGCACCACCATCATTCCATGTGGCGTCTAGGACCTCATAGTCCCCTGCATCGTCTTCCACATATTCTTCCTCCCTGACCTCCTATTCGGTCTGCACACTGCAAAAAGACGCAGCAGTTGGCACCTGTGTTTTGTCATCATTAGAGACGTGCGGACTCTGATGAGGTGGTATTCCCATGTCCTCATCATCAGGAAACATAAGTGGTTGTGCGTCAGTGCATTCTATGTCTTCCACCACTATGGAAGGGCTAGGTGGATTCCCTTGGGAAACCCTGCCAGCAGAGTCTTCAAACAGCATAAGAGACTGCTGCATAACTTGAGGATCAGACAGTTTCCCTGATATGCATGGGGGTGATGTGACAGACTGATGGGCTTGGTTTTCAGGCGCCACCTGTGCGCTTTCTGCAGAAGGCTGGGTGGGAGATAATGTTGTGAACGTGCTGGATCCACTGTCGGCCACCCAATTGACTAGCGCCTGTACTTGCTCAGGCCTTATCATACTAAGAACGGCATTGTATATCGCTGTAAATTCTGGTGGGTACTGGAACCTGAGGTAGTTGGTTCACTATTACGTGTGGCTTTGGCAGAACGGCCACGTCCTCTCCCAGCATCAGAGGGTCCACTAACAACACCACGACCATGTCCGCGTCCCTTAATAGATGTTTTCCTCATTGTTACCGTTCACCACAATTATTTGGCCCAATGTATTGAATTCAAATTCAAACCTTTTTTTACAGGCACTTAACACTATCTGGCTATCAATTTATGTACCGTATTACACTAATCCAGGCACAGCAGTAACCACAGATTTGGGGGAATATTAATTATAGGCCTTGATGAAAAATATCTTTTTGCGGACAGATTTACACTTGGAGATGCACAGTAGCGTGTGAAAAAATATATAGGATTATGCTTTCAGCACTTGTATTTTAACACTTTGTGTAATATACCCTTTAACAGAAGGAAATACACTTGGAGATGAACACTGAGTGTAATATACCTTTTTACGGACAGATTTACACTTGGCCTGCAACAGCTGGAACACCAGATTTTTTGTATTGCTATTTTGGCAATTGAATTTAACCCCAGAAAATAATATATCCTTTGACGGACACTATGAAACTTGTCCAGTCACAGCTGGAACACCAGATTTAAGGTACTTCAATTTTTGCAACTGAATTTCACCCCAGAAAATAATATATCCTTTGCCGGACACTTTTAAACTTGGCCAGCCACTGCTAAAACCACTGATTTATGGTATTGCAATTCTGGCAATTGAATTTCAAACCAGAACAAAATCTATCCTTTGCCGGACACTATGAAACTTGTCCAGCCACTGCTAGGACACCAGATGTAGGGGATTGCTATTTTGGCAATTGAATTTCACCCCAGAAAATTATCTATCCTTTACGCCGGACACTATTAAACTTGGCCAGTATCAGCTGGAACACCAGTTTTACGGTATTGCTATTTTGGCAATAGAAATTCACCCCAGAAAAAAATATATTCTTTGCCGGACACTATTAAACTTGGCCAGCCACTGCTGGGACACCAGATTTAGGGGATTGCTGTTTTGGCAATTGAATTTCACCCCAGAAAATAATATATCCTTTGACGGATACTATAAAACTTGTCCAGTGACAGCTGGAACACAAGATTTACGGTATTTCTATTTTTGCAACTGAATTTCACCACAGAAAATAATATATCCTTTGACGGACATTATGAAACTTGTCCAGTCACAGCTGGAAGAAAAGATTTACGGTATTTCTATTTTTGCAACTGAATTACACCCCAGAAATGTATCTATCTTTTGCCGGACACTATTAAACTTGGTCAGCCACTGCTGGGACACCAGATTTAGGGGATTGCTGAATTTAACCCTAGAAAATAATATATCCTTTGACGGATACTATAAAACTTGTCCAGTCACAGCTGGAACACCAGATTTACGGTATTGCCATTTTTGCAACTTAATTTCACCCCAGAAAATAATATATCCTTTGACGGACATTATGAAACTTGTCCAGTCACAGCTGGAAGAAAAGATTTACGGTATTTCTATTTTTGCAACTGAATTACACCCCAGAAATGTATCTATCTTTTGCCGGACACTATTAAACTTGGTCAGCCACTGCTGGGACACCAGATTTAGGGGATTGCTATTTTGGCAATTATATTTCACCCCAGAGAATAATATATGCTTTTCCGGACACAATTAAACTGGGCCAGCCACAGCTGAAACCACTGATTTATGGTATTACTATTTTGGCAATTGAATTTAACCCCATAAAATTATCTATCCTTTGCCGGACACAATTAAACTTGGCCAGCCACTGCTGGGACACCAGATTTACGGTATTGCTATCTTTGCAACTGAATTTAACCCAAGAAAATAATAAATGATTTGACGGACACTATGAAACTTGTCCAGACACATGTGGAACACCAGATTCACGGTATTGCTATTTTGGCAATTGAATTTCACCCCAGAACAAAATCTATCCTTTGCCGGACACTATTAAACTTGGCCAGCCACTGCTTCGACACCAGATCTAGGGGATTGCTATTTTGGCAATAGAATTTCACCCCATAAAAAATATATATCCTTTGCCGGACACTATTAAACTTGGCCAACCACTGCTGGGACACCAGATTTATGGGATTGCTGTTTTGGCAATTGAATTTCACCCCAGAACAAAATCTATCCTTTGCCGAACACTGTTAGACTTGTCCAGTCACAGCTGGAACACCAGATTTACGGTATTGCTATCTTTGCAACTGAATTTAACCCCAGAAAATATTATATCCTTTGACGGACACTATGAAACTTGTCCAGTCACAGCTGGAACACCAGATTTAAGGTATTTCAATTTTTGCAACTGAATTTCAACCCAGAAAATAATATATCCTTTGACGGACGCTATGAAACTTGTCCAGTCACATCTGGAACACCAGATTTATGGTATTTCTATTGTTGCTACAGAATTTCACCCCAGAAAATAATATATCCTTTGACGTACACTATGAAACTTGACCAGTCACAGCTGGAACACCAGATTTACGGTCTTACTATTTTTGCAACTGAATTTCACCCCAGAAAAAAATATATCCTTTGCCAGACACTATTAAACTTGGCCAGCCACAGCTGAAACCAATGATCTACGGTATTACTATTTTGGCAATTGAATTTCACCCCAGAAAATATCTATCCTTTGCCGGACACTATTAAACTTGGCCAGCCACTGCTGGGACAACAGATTTACGGTATTTATATTTTTGCAACTGAATTTCACCCAAGAAAATAATATGTCCTTTGACGGACATTATTAAACTTGGCCAGCCACTGCTGGGACACCAGATTTACGGTATTTCTATTTCACCCAAGAAAATAAAATGTCCTTTGACGGACATTATTAAACTTGGCCAGCCACTGCTGGGACACCAGATTTACGGTATTTCTATTTCACCCCAGAAAATAAGATATCCTTTGAAGGACACTGTGAAACTTGTCCAGTCACAGCTGGTACACCAGATTTACGGTATTGCTATTTTTCCAAATGAATTTCACCCCAGAACATAGTATATATGTTGACAGACACTATGAAACTTGTCTAGTCACAGCTGGAACACCAGATTTATAGTATTTCAATTTTTGCAACTGAATTTCACCCCAGAAAATAATATATCCTTTGACAGACAATATGAAACTTGTCCAGTCACAGCTGGAACACCAGATTTACGGTATTTCTATTTTTGCAACTGAATTTCACCCAAGAAAATAATATATCCTTTGATGGAGACTATAAAATTTGTACCGTCACAGCTGGAACACCAACTTTACGGTATTTCTATTTTTGCAACCTAATTTCACCCCAGACAATAATTTACCCTTTGACAGACACTATGAAACTTGTCCAGTCACAGCTGGAACACCAGATTTACGGTATTTCTATTTTTGCAATTGAATTTCACCCCATACAAGAATATATCCTTTGACAGACACTATGAAACTTGTCCAGTCACAGCTGGAACACCAGATTTACGGTATTTCTATTTTTGCAACTGAATTTCACCCAAGAAAATAATATATCCATTGACGGACACTATAAAACTTGTACAGTCACAGCTGGAACACCAGATTTACGGTATTTCTATTTTTGCAACCTAATTTCACCCCAGACAATAATACTTTGACAGACAATATGAAACTTGCCCAGTCAGAGCTGTAACACCAGATTTACGGTATTTCTATTTTTGCAACTGAATTTAACCCCAGAAAATAATATATCCTTTGACGGATACTATAAAACTTGTCCAGTGACAGCTGGAACACAAGATTTACGGTATTTCTATTTTTGCTAATGAATTTCACCACAGAAAATAATATATCCATTGACGGACACTATGAAACTTGTCCAGTCACAGCTAGAACACCAGATTTACGGTATTGCCATTTTTGCAACTTAATTTCACCCCAGAAAATAATATATCCTTTGACGGACATTATAAAACTTGTCCAGTCACAGCTGGAAGAAAAGATTTACGGTATTTCTATTTTTGCAACTGAATTTCACCCCAGAAATGTATCTTTTCTTTTGCCGGACACTATTAAACTTGGTCAGCCACTACTGGGACACCAGATTTAGGGGATTGCTATTTTGGCAATTATATTTCACCCCAGAACAAAATATATCCTTTGCCGGACACTATTAAATTTGGCCAGCCACTGCTGAAACCACTGATTTATGGTATTGCTTTTTTGGCAATTGAGTTTCACCCCAGAACAAAATCTATCCTTTGCCGGACACTATTAAACTTGGCCAGTCACAGCTGGAACACCAGATTTACGGTATTTCCATTTATGCAACTGAATTTAACCCCTAGAAAAAAATATATCCTTTGCCACACACTATTAAACTTAGCCAGCCACAGCTGAAACCACTGATTTAGGGTATTGCTATTTTGGAAATTGAATTTCACCCCAGAAAAATATATATATTCTTTGCCAGACAGTATTACACTTTGCTAGCCACAGCTGGAACACCAGTTATAGGGGATTGCTATTTTTTAAGTGAATTTCACCTCTCAATAAAATATAGAAAATTCTATCCTGAGTTTCTAGTGGTGACAATAAGCACAGCCTAGCCCCTGATGTAGGATATAGCAAAAAAAAAAAAAAAAAAAACTACTATTGATAGATTAATGGACTTGGTGGCACCGATCACCCCAGAAAAAAGTGACAAAAAAACGCTCTGGGCAGCCTGAAAACTGTGAGCAATTAACTAGCAGAAGTTGAATGATTCACAGCTGTAGATCGATCACTTGATTAAGTGTTTTTGCTGAGTTAATCCCTGCCTAATTTCGCCCTAACAGCAGCTGCATCCTATCCCTACACTAATCAGAGCAGAGTGAAGTGCGGCGCGACCTGACTCCAGCTTAAATAGAGGCTGGGTCACATGCTGCACTTGGCCAATCACAGCCATGCAATTAGTAGGCATGGCTGTGATTGCTTCTTAGGGCAAGAAGTAAAACGCTAGCCCTTCAGAAAGCGGGAAGAAATCTCCGAACAACGAACCCGAACTTTTACGTAAATGTTTAGGTCCATGTCACAAACACGCCAAAATTCGGTACGAACCCGAACTATACAGTTCGGGTTCACTCATCCCTACCTACTAGGCCAACAATGGGCCCACACGGCAGAATCATTGTTTTCTGGTTCCCTTAACTGTCACTGAACTACCTCAGCACTACCATAGACTTTGAAAATCCGCCATCGCCTGCAATCTCCCGAACGTGCCCACGAGCACAGTCATCACTACACCAAGATAGACGCATAGAGAAAAAAAAATTATGTCATGAGTGTGTCAACTATTGACTACTCTTTGCGGTTGTTTGCGGTGCGTTAAATGGGGAGTTAGGTCTGTCAGAGTTTGGTCTGTCACTGTGAAGCGGGCGTAACCCTTACACTACCTGATCGATACAACATCATACCTGATCGTATACACACACTGGATGTTTTAAAGCACGTTATTCCAAACAATTTAGGAATGTTAGGTGATTTATGCCCTTAATGGATTAAAATCTGACTCTGCATCAACTACGCAATTTTCCATGGGAGTTTTGCCATGGATCCCCCTCCGGCATGCCACAGTCCAGGTGTTAATCTCCTTCACCCATAGGGGGACTCGCCTGTCCACCCAAAATGTGGAGAAACTCACCTTTGTAAAGATGAATCACGCGTGGATCAGCCAGAATTTCTACACACCAATGCCTGATGCTTCAGATAAGATCATCCATTGTGCCTCACCCAAACATCGTCAAAAGAGACCTGTTTATTCTGGCTACCTGCTTCAGCTACTATTCTGATGTTGCCACCAGCCTGATACCAGACACCTGCTTCCAGGGGCTCCTTCTGCCACCCATCATTTTCAGCTGGTACTGGTATTGCCACCCACCTCCCCACTATGTTACTGGGCCACTTGTTGGTCTACTGATACTGCTGCCACTTCAACACTCTGTCATTGAGACACTCTGTGATCTCCTGATGCTGCTGCCACCTCAATACTCTGTCCCTTGGCAATTCTGTTGTTTCCTGATACCGCTCTTACCTCACCATTCTATGGTCTCTTGATGCTTCTGCCACCTCATTACTCTGTGATCTCCTGATGCTGCTGACATCTGACCACTCTGTGGTCTTATCATGCTGCTGCCAACTCTCCACTTTGTGGTTTCCTTATGCTGCTGCCAACTCACCACTCTGTGGTCTTCCCATGCTGCTGCCAACTCAACACTCAGTGGTCTCCTCATGCTGCTGCCAACTCACTACACTATGGTCTCCTTATGCTTCTGCCACCTGACTCTGTCGTCTCCTAAAGCTGATGCTAACTCAACAGTCTGTTGTCTCCTCATGCTGCTGCCAGATTACCACTCTGTCGTCTCCTCACGCTGCTGCCACCTCACTACTCCGAGGTATCCTCATGCTGCTGCCACCGCAACAATCTGTGGTTTCCTCATGCTGCTGCCAACTCACAATTCTGCGGTATCCTCCTGCTGCTGTCAACTTAACACTCTGTCACTGGGCAACTCTGTGGTCTCCTGATGCTGCAGCCACCTCAACACCCTGTCACTGGGCCAGACTGTAGTCTCTTTATGCTGCTGCCCCAACACCACTCTGTGTTCTCCTGATGCTGCTGCCACCTCACCACTCTGTGGTCTTCTCATGCTGCTGCCAGCTTACCACTCTGTCATTAAGCCACTCTGTGGTCTCCTGATGCTGCTGCCAACTCAATACTCTGTAGTCTTCTCATGCTTCTGCCATCTCACAACTTTCTGGTCTCTGCATGCTGTCACCATTTTGCCACTCTGTGTTCTCCTCATGCTGCTGCCAACTCCACATCATGCTGCTGCCACTGGGTGACTCTGTGGTCTCCTGATGCTGCTGCTAACTCAACAGTCTGTCACTGGGCCACTCTGTGGTCTCTTTATGCTGCTGCCACCTCACCACTCTGTGGTCTTCTGATGCTGCTGCCACCTTACCACTTTGTGGTCTCCTCATGATGCTGCCACGTGAACACTTTGTGGTCTCCAAATGCTACTGAAAAGTCAACACTCTGTAACTGGGCCACTCTGTGGACTTTTCATGCTGCTGCCAACTCACCACTTTGTGGTTTATTGATGCTGCTGCCAACTCACCACTCTGTGGTCTTCTAATGCTGCTGCCAACTCAACACTCTGTGGTCTCCTCATGCTGCTGGCAACTCACAACTCTATGGTCTCCTTATGCTTCTGCCACCTGACTCTGTGGTCTCCTAAAGCTGATGCTAACTCAACAGCCTGTTGTCTCCTCATGCTGCTGCCAAGTCAACACTATGTCACTGGGCCACTCTGTGGTCTTCTGATACTGCTGCCACCTTAACACCCTGTCACTAGGCCACTCTGTGGTCTTCTCATGCTGCTGCCACCTCACCACTCTGTGGTCTCCTGAAGCTGCTGCCACCTCACCACTCTGTGGTCTCCTTATGCTGCTGACACTTCACCACTCTGTGGTCTCCTGATGCTACTGCCACATCACCACTCTGTGGACTCCTCATGCTGCTGCCACCTCAACACTCTGTCACTGGGCCACTCTGTTGTCTTCTTATGCTGCTGCCAGCTCAACACTCTGTGGTCTCCTCATGCTGCTGTCAAGTTAACACTCTGACACTGGTCCACTCTGTGGTCACCTGATGCTGCTGCTACCTTAACAATCTGTCACTGTGCCACTCTGAGGTCTGCTGATGCTGCTGCCACCTTAACACTTTGTCAATGGGCCACTCTGTGGTCTTTTAATGCTGCTGCCACCTCACCACTCTGTGGTCTCCTTATGCTACTGCAACTCAACACTTTGTGGTCTCATCATGCTGCTGCCATCTTACCACTCTGTTGTCTCCCGCTGCTGCTTCCACCTTACCACTCTGTGGTCTCTTGATACTGCAGCCACCTCAACATCCTGTGTTCTACTGCTGCCAACTTACTACTTTGTCACTGGGCAACTGTGGTCTTTTTATGCTGCTGCCAACTCAACACTCTGTGGTCTCCACATTCTGCTGCCAAGGCAAAACTCTGTGGTCTTCTGCTGCTGCCAACTGAAGACTCTATTGTCTCCTCATGCTTATGCCACCTGACTCTGTGGTCTCTTCATGCTGCTGCTAACTCAACAGTCTGTCGTCTCCTCGTGCTGCTGCCAAGTCAACACTATGTCACTGGGCCACTTTTCGGTCTCCTGATGCTGCTGCCACTTTAACACCCTGTCACTGAGCCACTCTGTGGTCTTCTGATGTTGCTGCCACCTCACCACTCTGTGGTCTCCTGATGCGGCTGCTACCTCACCACTCTGTGGTCTCCTTGTGCTGCTGACACCCCACCACTCTGTGGTCTCCTGATGCTGCTGCCACCTCACCACTCTGTGGTCTTCTCATGCAGCTGACACCTCACCCCTCTGTGGTTTCCTGATGCTGCTGCAACATCACCACTCTGTGGACTCCTCATGCTGCTGCCACCTTACCAATCTGTAGTCTCCTCATGCTGCTGCACCTAGAAACCCTGTCAATGCCACGCTGTGATTTTCTGATACTGCTGCCATCTCACCTCTTTCCGGTCGCTGCATGCTGTCACCAATTCGCCACTCTGTGTTCTGCTCATGCTACTGCTAACTCAACATTCTTCTGTCTCCTCATGCTGCTGTCAACTTAGCACTCTGTCACTGGGCCACTCTGTGGTCTCCTGATGCTGCTGCCAGTGTCACCTCAACACCTTGTTACTGGGCCACTCTGTGGTCTCTTTATACTGCTGACACCTCACTACTCTGTGGTCTTCTGATGCTGCTGCCATCTCACCACTCTGTGGTCTCCTCATGCTACTGCCACCTCAACACTCTGTCACTTGGCTACTCTGTTGTCTTTTTATGCTGCTGCCAACTTAATACTCTGTGGTCTCCTGATTCTGCTGCCAACTCACCCCTCTATGGTCTCCTCATGCTTCTGCCACCTCAAAACTCTGTCACTGAGTGACTCCGTGGTCTCCTGATGCTGCTGCTAACTCAACAGTCTGTTGTCTCTTCATGCTGCTGCCAAGTCAACACTATGTCACTGGGCAACTCTTTGGTCTCCTGATACTGCTGCCACCTTAACACCCTGTCACTAGGCCACTCTGTGGTCTTCTCATGCTGCCTCCACGCTGTGGTCTCCTCATGCTGCTGCACCTAAAAACCCTGTCAATGGACAACGCTGTGATTTTCTGATCCTGCTGCCATCTAACCACTTTCTGGTCTATGCATGCTGTCACCAATTCGTCACTTTGTGTCCTCCACATGCTGCTGCCAACTCAACTTTCTGGGGTCTCCTCATGCTGCTGTCAACTTAAAACTCTGTCACTGGGACACTCTGTGGTCTCCTGATGCTGCTGCAACCTTAAGACTTTGTCACTGGGCAACTGTGAGGTCTTTTTATGCTACTGCCAACTCAATGTGTGGTCTCCTCATGCTGCTTTGAAGTTAACACTGACATTGGTCCACTCAGTGGTCTCCTGATGCTGCTGCTACCTAAACACTCTGTCACTGGGTCACTCTGTGGTCTTCTGATGCTGCTGCCACCGCACCACTCTGTGGTCTCCTCATGCTGCTGCCAGCTTACCACTCTGTCAATGAGCCACTCCGTTGTCTCCTGATGCTGCTACCACCTCACCACTCATGCTGCTGACTTCTCACCACTCTGTGGTCTCCTCATGCTGCTGCCACCTCAACACTCTGTCACTGGGCCACTCTGTTGTCTTCTTATGCTGCTGCCAGCTCAACACTCTGTGGTCTCTTCATGCTGCTGTCAAGTTAACACTCTGACACTGGTCCACTCTGTGGTCACCTGATGCTGCTGCTACCTTAACACTCTGTCACTGGGTCACTCTGTGGTCTTCTGATGCTGCTGCCACCTCATCACTCTGTGGTCTCCTTATGCTACTGCCAACTCAACACTTTGTGGTCTCATCATGCTGCTGCCATCTTACCACTCTGTGGCCTCCTCCTGCTGCTGGCACTTCACCACTCTGTGGTCTCTTGATACTGCTGCCAACTCAACACTCTGTGTTCTCCTCATGCTGCTGTCAACTCAACATTCTGGGGTCTCCTCATGCTGCTGTCAACTTAACACTCTGTCACTGGGACACTCTGTGGTCTCCTTATGATGCTGCCACATCAACACCTTGTCACTGGGCCACTCTGTGGTCTCTTTATGCTGCTGCCACCTCACCACTCTGTGGTCTCCTTATGCTACTGCCAACTTACCACTTTGTGGTCTCATCATACTGCTGCCATCTTACCACTCTGTGGCCTGCTGCTGCTGCTGCCACCTCACCACTCTGTGATATCTTGATGCTGCTGCTACTTCAACACTCTGTGTTCTCCTCATGCTGTTGCCAACTCACCACTTTGTCACTGGGCAACTCTGTGGTCTTTTTATGCTGCTGCCAACTCAACACTCTGTGGTCTCCTCATGCTGCTGCTATATCAACACTTTGTGGTTTCCTCATGCTACTGAAAAGTCAACACTCTGTCACTGGGCCAGTTTGTGGTCTTTTCATGCTGCTGCCAACTCACCACTTTGTGGTCTCCTCTTGCTGCTGCCAACTCAACAGTCTGTGGTCTTATCATGCTGCTGTCAACTCCACACTCTTTTGCAAATATTCCATTCATGTGTCATCTCTGTTTTGGATCCACTCAATTTTTACTTTTTTTAGGCTTTAACAATACTGATGGATTACTGACCAAATGCTGACCGAGTGACAGCGGATGCTCAACAGACAGGATACATTTTTGGGGGGTTGTTCTTCTGACGGATCATAAGAAGTGCAAAATAATCAGTGACGTCAACACAAAGTTACTGCAGACACCATCTCCACTCTTTCAAGAGAGCTCTACTTGTATCAGCGTAGAACAGAACAGGTTCTGTCGAAATGTTTGAAGTCATCTGAGGACGGTTTAACCACTTCAGCCCTCCTAGCTTAAACACCCTTAATGACCAGGCCACTTTTTACAATTCTGCACTACACTACTTTCTCACTAATAGAGCTTTCATTTGGTGGTATTTCATTGCTGCTGACATTTTAACTTTTTTTGCTAATAATCAAAAATGACCGAAATTTTTGCAAAAAAATGACATTTTTCACTTTCTGTTGTAATTTTTTTTTTAAAAAAATACATTTCTATATAATTTTTTGCAAAATGTATTGTTCTACATGTCTTTGATAAAAAAAAAATCCAATAAGTGTATATTTATTGGTTTGGGTAAAAGTTATAGCGTTTACAAACTATGGTGCAAAAAAGTGAATTTCTGTTCACATGTGGTATCGCCGTACTCAGGAGAAGTAGGGCAATGCGTTTTGGGGTGTATTGTTACATATACCCATGCTGGGTGTGAGAAATATCTCTGTAAATGACAACTTTTTAAAAAATTTTATACAAAGTTGTCAATTTACAGAGATATTTCTCTCACCCAGCATACGTATATGTAAAAATACACCCCAAAAAACATTGCCCTACTTCTCCTGAGTACGGCGATACCACATGTGTGACACTTTTTTGCAGCCAAGATCTGCAAAGGGGCCCTAAAACCAATGAGTACCTTTTAGGAGGGCATTTTTACGCATTTTTCTTCTCACGCTTTAGGGCCCCTAAAATGCCAGGGCAGTATAAATACCCCACATGTGACCCCATTTTAGAAAGAAGACACCCCAAGGTATTCCGTAAGAGGCATGGCGAGTTCATAGAAGATTTTTTTTTTTGGCACAAGTTAGCGGAAATTGATTTTTTATTGTTTTTTCTCACAAAGTCTCCCTTTCTGCTAACTTTTGACAAAAAGTTCAATTTTTCATGGACTCACTATGCCCCTCAGCGAATACCTTGGGGTGTCTTTTTTTCCAAAATGGGGTCATTTGTGGGGTGTTTGTACTGTTCTGGCATTTTGGGTGGGGCTAAATTGTGAGCAATCCTGTAAAACCTAAAGGTACTCATTGGAATTTGGGCCCCTTTGCGCACCTAGGCTGCAAAAAAGTGCCACTCATGTGGTATCACCGTACTCAATAGAAGTAGAGCAATGTGTTTTGGGGTGTATTTTTACTGTAAACTGACAACTTTGTATAAAAAAATTTAAAAGTTGTCGTTTACAGCGATATTTCTCACATAAAGTATGGGTATATATAAAAATACACCCCAAAACACATTGCCCTACTTCTCCTGAGTACGGCGATACCACATGTGTGACACTTTTTTGCAGCCAAAATGCACAAAGGGGCCCAAATTCCAATGAGTACCTTTAGGATTTCACAGGGCAATTTTACGCATATGGATTCTCGCGCTTTAGGGCCCCTAAAATGCCAGGGCTGTATAAATACCCCACATGTGACCCAATTGTGGAAAGAAGACACCTCAAGGTATTCCGTGAGGGGCATAGCAAGTTCACAGAATTTTTTTTTTACAAAGTCACATATTCCACTAACTTGTGACAAAAAATAAAATTTTACATGAGCTCACCGTACCCCTCACGGAATACCTTGGCGTGTCAACTTTCTAAAATGGGGTCACATGTGAGGTGTTTGTACTGCCCTGGCATTTGAGGGTCTCCGCAATCATTACACGTATGGCCAGCATTAGGAGTTTCTGCGATTCTTCTTATATTGAGCATACGGGTAATGAGATTTTTTTCCCGTTCAGCCTCTGGGCTGAGAAAAAAAAAATGAACGGCACAGATTTCCCTTATTCGCATCAATCAATGTGGATGAAAAAATCTCTGACAAAAAATGTGCAAAAAAAAAAGTAGTAAGGCCCCATTCACACATCCGCAAAAATGTCCGCATCTATTCCGCAATTCTGCTGAATAGATGCGGACCCATTCAGTGTGAATGGGGCCGACGGTGATGCGGAGAGCACACTATGTGCTCGCCGCATCAGCATTTGCTGAGCTACGGCAGCAAACTTCCGGGTTTCGGCCCCCAAACATCCGGCCGCAGCTCCGCAAAAGATAGAGCATGTCCTATTCTTGTCCACGATTG
Source organism: Bufotes viridis (assembly GCA_033119425.1). Taxonomy (NCBI): domain Eukaryota; kingdom Metazoa; phylum Chordata; class Amphibia; order Anura; family Bufonidae; genus Bufotes; species Bufotes viridis. The sequence goes on along the minus strand of CM065590.1, from coordinate 266,753,642 downwards.
CGGACAAGAAAAGGCATTTTCTATATAGTTCTGTCAATGTGCGGATCCGCAAAATGCGGAAAGCACATTGCCGGTGTCCGTGTTTTGCGGATCCGCGGATCCATGGATCTGCAAAACACATACGGACGTCTGAATGAGCCCGACAGGGGGGTGACATGGGGTGATCAGGGGTTAATCGGGGGTTAATCAGGGGTTAATCAGTGACCGGGGGGGATGGATGTGGGGGTCTGTGTGGTGATTGGTGCACTTACAAAAGTTTCCTTTGGTGGTCCCAAGCAAAAGGGACCACCAAAGGAACGAACAGCAAGCATATCAGACGCTGTTAACAAAACAGCGTCTGATATGCCATTTTTTTTAACTTCTACAGCCTGCCAGCGCACGATCAGCGCTGGCAGGCTGTAGTTAAAGTTTTCCCCGACGCGATCCTGTGAACACGCGCACGCGCGTGCGCGCGTTCACAGGAAATCTCACGTCTCGCCCGCGCGTCAAGGAGGAACAAACCGACCGCCCGCAAGATGCAATCCTGCGTTAGGCGGTTGGTAAGAGGTTAAAAGGAGTGCACTCTTTCATGCTATAGTAGGATCTTGGGCCTCTGCACGGTTCTTTATGCCTGGCGCTGACATTGACCTGTAAGGCTGAGTTCACACTTGAGTTATTTCATTAGTTTGGACCCTGTAACTGCCCAAATAAGTGAAGTGTGAAGGGATTCTAAGAGCGACGCCTGTCATCTGCTTGTCATACTTGACTCACACTACTTTTTCACTACTACAGAAGACTTCCTATGCATATTTCTGCAAACCACATTGTACTACACCACTATACAGGCTCTCTGCAGTCAGGAAATCACGAGATTCGCCACAAATAAATTTGGATCGAACCTTTTCGGAAAATTCGGCGAACTGACCGAACCGAATTTTTTAGAAATTCGCTAATCTTTAGCTACTATCTGGTATCATTGTTAATGCAATCTTCAATTTATCATATCAGAAATTTCCAATATGTTATGCTACATATGCATAGCTTAGATATTTTATCGCACCCAACCTTTGTATCGTATTAGATATGCATTATAAATTTGTTGAGGTAGCTGTTCTTAATGAACGTTGAAGCTTTCTACTTCAGTCTATTAGGATTCAATGATTTTAGACGTCAAATATAAAAAGCAGACATAATTTTCACACCATTAGAGGGTTTAGATCTGACAGGATGAACATTTCTTGTAAAAACTGAATTGTCCATGAGCAGGGTCATTGGTCGAAGAATTTTCAATGAATTCTGCCTATCATCACTCTACCTGAAAAGATCAGCTAACGTTTAAATGTAAAGACTTTGATGAAAAGCGTACAGAATTTTTGTCATTTTAAGTTTTATGTTAGCCTGCAAAGTAATTGCTATTTAAGTCAACACCTCAAAATAACTAACTGAGCAATTTTTGTGTCAAAACATATCTTTTCTGGTGCTTGTATAACAAAAACATCAATCAATATTGCAATTTGCTAAGTGAACAAGGTATGACAAGCAAGTGCTATGAGTAGACATGAACAAATCTTTAAAAATTATTTTCTTCGTTTATTCCCCAAAATGCAAATCACTCTGATTCAGTGAGACCTGATAAATCAATTCAAACCTATTCCAACTGAGCACAAATAAACTAGTGTTCGTTGTATTTAGAAACTAGCAAAGTCATGTTTATGATATATGCTGAAAATCTAGCCATCCAGTAGTTAATAACTTCAGTAGATAGACCAAGATCAGGGGCAGTATCTATATACTGCTATAGGGGCACTTTTAATTTTCTGGAGAGATGATATCTGTGTCAGATAAAACACTTATGGGTTTCATTTATTAAAACTACAGTAGTTACTTTGTTATTTTGCTACTTCAGGTTAGAACATGCGCAGCCTTCTAGGAACTCATTTTTATTTGTACTAGATGTGCATTACTGAAACCCTATTAGTGTCTACATTTATGTATTTTATATATTTTTTTTTTACTTAACCCCTTCCCAACCACCCCACGTAAAAATCTGTCAGCGGTCACACATTTAAAAATGGCGCCTGTTTGCGAGCGTAGTGGTCACCATAGCCGTGGGGTGCCTGCTAATGTCCTCGACTGGCGGTAATGCTGGTCGCAGACATTTATCGCTTCAAATGCCGTGGTCAAACCTGACCACGGCATCCGACTGTGTGAAAGCCAGGAAATGCTCACTTTCGGGTGTGCTTCGGCTCCCTTGGAGGAAATCAGGAGACCCAGAGCTTGTTAGCAGCAGCACCGGTCCTCCTGTGTGGCAGAAAGCTGCTGCATAGTAATTTCTACGGAGCCCTATACATGTGTGGTATTGCCGGATTTGAACTAACCTGGAGAATGAAAGTAAGTGGTCAGTTTTACCATATAGAGAACACAGTATAAACAAAACCCCAAAAAACTGTTGCAATATTGTGTTTTTTTTCCAATTTCATACCATTTGTAATTTTTTTCCTGCTTCCCACTAAATTGGATCCAACCGTAAAAAGTACCATTAGAAAGTGCCTATTGTCCCGCAAAAAACAAGCCCTCATACAGTTAAATAAATTATAAAAAATATGGTTTTGGGAAGGCTACAAGCAAAAATTGAAAATGAAAAGTCACCAAGTCTTAAATTGTTTCACCCCTTCACGACACATGACGTAATAGTACGTCATTGCGGCAAGTTACTTCCTGCATTTGGACATACTATTACGTCATGGTGATCGGGCGGGCACCTGAGCAGTGCACGCCGGATCACTGCAGGCACCAGGCAGTCCCTGATAGCTGGGCCCCTGCTGACCACAGCATAGAAGTGGTTTGCCGCGGGTGAGGGAGCCCATCGGGTCCCTGCGCTGCTGTTGCAGGGACTCGATAGGTGACAGGGAAGCCCGATGCCATGCAGAGGCTGCCCAATGCCTTGTATGGTATGATAACCTGCCTTCTATGGGGGCCGAGGAGATCCAGCCCAAGGCAGGGTTTCCTAAGCAACTTGTTAGTGTATTACTCAGTGTAATACATTAACAGGCAATGCATTACAATACAGATGTATTGTAATGCATTGCAGAGGGGATCAGACCCCCAAAAGTCCCAGAGTGGGAGAGAAATACAGTAAAAAAAAATGAAAACGAAAAGTGTTTTTAATTTAAAAAAAAATTTCTAATAAAAAAAGAAAAAAAAAACCCTTTCCCCAGATTTTATAATAAAAAAAGAAAAGAAAAGAAGAAAAAAACACACATATTTTATCACCGCGTCCATAATGACCGGCTCTATAAATATATCACATGACCTAATCACTCGGGTGAACACTTAAAAATATATAAATAAAAACTGTGCCGAAACACACCTTGCCCCATAAAGTGTAATATTAAATGATCAAAAAAATCATATGTATCCAAAAATGGTACCAATAAAAATGTCAACTGTTCTTGCAAAAACCGAGCCCCTGCACAAGACAATTGGCAGAAAAGTAAAAAAAAAAATATGGCGTTCAGAAAATGGACACACAAATACATAATTTCTTTATTATGTAGAACTGAAAACAAAGAAAGTAGACATATTTGATATCATTGCGTCCGAACAACCTGCTCTATAAAAATAGCACATAATCTAACTTGTCAGATGAACGTTGCAAAAACAAAAAATAAAATGGTGCCCAAACAGCCATTTTTGGGTTACTAGTGTTGATCGAGCACCCAAGTGCTTGGGTGCTTGGGCTGAACAGAGCTACAGAGCACCCGAGTATAATGGAAGTCAATGGGAGAACCCAAGCATTAAACCAGGCACCCCCTGCTCTGAAGTGGGGAGGGTGGCTGGTTCAAAGGAAAAGGTCAGAAATTGATGGAAACACCACCAAAATGGTTTGGAAACAGCATAGGAAGGATATCTGGATGCATCTTGGACTCCCAGGTCGCTGCTGGGAACAATGTTGTCCGAGACAACCTGCATATCACATAAAGGAGAGCCTCATTCACATTGTGGTACAATTGTTCATGCAGTGGGACTCCTACACTCATAAAGCATATACACTAAGTGAAAGGGCTGCCAAAAATTACAAGGAACCGGCAATCCAATACACCCTTTGTTACACATAACACATACACACCTTTTAAAAATTATGATTGATGGCCTGCTGGTGACCCTTAAAAAAACATTTGGAGCAAGAGCCTGCTGATCTGGCCATCTAAAACATTAGGGGTGAGGGCCTGCTGCTGAGCTGACCCTCTAAAACATTAGGGGTGAGGGTCTGCTGGTGAGCTGACCCCCTAAAAGATTGTAGGTGAGGGCCTGCTGGTAATCTGACCCTGTAAAACATTATATGTGAGGGCCTACAGGTGAGCTAACCCTGTAAAATATTGTAGGTGACGGCCTATAGGTGAGCTGACCCTGTAAAACATTATATGCGAGGCCTACAGGTGAGCTGACCCTGTAAAACACTTTATGCGAGGACCTGCTGGGGAGCTGACCCTCTAAAAGGTTGTAGGTGAGGGCCTGCAGGTGAGCTGAACCTGTAAAACATCATATGCAAGGGCCTACAGGTGAGCTGACCCTGTAAAATATTGTAGGTGAGGGCCTGCTGGTGAGCTGACCCTCTAAAAAAATTATATGCGAGGGCCTGCAGGTGAACTGACCCTGTAAAAGATTGTTGGTGAGGGCCTGCAGGTGAGCTGACCCTGTAAAAAAATCTAGGTGAGGGCCTGCAGGTGAGCTGACCCTCTAAAAAATTATATGCGAGGGCCTGTAGGTGAGCTGACCCTGTAAAACATTATATGCGAGAGCCTGCAGGTGAGCTGACCCTGTAAAACATTATATGTGAGGGCCTTGGCTACTAAGACTGGACTTGGTGGAAGACAGGGTGGTGCTTAACCGACTGGAAGCATTATCTGCTGCAATCCAACCGACCACCTGGTCGCACTGGTCTGACTTCAAGAGTGGTGTCCTGCGCCACCCTGCAAACTGGGATATGAAGCTAGGTATCATGGATGGTTGTTTTTCTTGTGCTCTGGCAGCAGGCACAGTTTCAACACGCCCAGGGCCATGGCCTCTGCATGCACCTTTAGCATTACGGGCACTTCCCCATCCCTTACTGCTCGCCTTCTTCAAATTAAATGTTATATATGCTTGATAGTATGCCACACCTACAGTAGCCTACAGTAGCGTAGGATTTGGAATTGTATGCGTAAAAAAAATGTAAAAAGGTATTTGTGATGTGGAAAAGTCACATAGGAGATATTCTACCAATAATGTCAATGCTGTCACCAGTGGATAATAAAAAAATTACAGGGAAACCCTTTAACACAGAACTCCACAGCACCCGCCCCTTTAAGGCTAGGGCTACATGACGACATATGTCGCATGACATTTTGTCGTACCAATGTCGTGCAACAACTTTTATAATGATAGGCTATGATGTCACACTGTGACATGCAACATGCTGTGACTGCGACACGACAGTCGCAAAAAGTACCAGTGTAGTTGTGCCCTATGTGTCGTGCGACTTATTGTCGTCATGTAGCCCTAAAGCTGGCCTCCAGCAGTGAAGAGAAATGGCTGGGTTGTTATGGAAACCTACTTGGAATAAATCAGTGTGCATGTGACAGTGTGTATGACAGTTAGAATTTAACTTAATGAAAGGCTTACTAGCTTGTATTGGCTAATGCAGGTCGTTTGGTCGCGCATAAAGAACGTCTAGACAGACAGACAGATAGACAGAAACTCATCTCTTAGATATATAAAAATGAGTTTCTGTCTAGACGTCTGTCTGCCTAGACGTCTGTCTAGATGTTCTTTATGCGCAACCAAAACAAATTTGGCACACGGGTACATCAGGTGTCTGGGAAGGTTTTAGATCAGGTTTCAGTTCTCTAGGACGTACCGTTCCTGAGATATTCCCAAAAAGTGACCTGCATTAGCCAATACAAGCCTGCAAGGCTTTCTATTCATATTCAAACTGCCATCCACTTGGTCACATGTCCCTTATGAGCCAATAGAAGATTGCAGGTCCTACTCTAGGTTGCCATAACAAGGCAGGGTCTCACAGGATAGGATTAGATACACAGCTCATCAAACAGTATGACACAGGATAGGATTAAGCAATAGCAATATTGGGTGGCTCAGGGTGCTCAGAGTCCTGGTGGATCTCACCTAACCGCGAAGAATGTATTTATTAGTGTATAGCTAGATCAGGACGAGCAGACCTCACACTGGCCCAGCAAATTAATCATAGGTATATTAAAAACTTATATTTATTAGTAAATTAATGCAATTGATCCATATCTTATACAATGCAAAGGTAAAGTTAATGGTAAAAAATTAATGATAAAAATTCATAGGGATAACGCTTAATATTCAAATCATCAATATATAATGCAAATAAATCATCAATATATAATGCAAATAAATCCATATAATTTCTATTAATACGTTGCCAAGGTATATAGTCTTCTATACATTCCTTGTTGGAGACATAAAATGATAACCGTAGGTCAAAAGTTCATCATTCTATTTGTCCAACATCCACAATCATGCGAGCTGTTTAATCGCAAAAAGTCCATTAAAAGTTCATAATAAAACCAGCGTAAATCCTCAGTGAGGTAAAATATCCTTAGTCTCTCTGTTTAAAGTGCACTGTGGTTTGCAATTGGGGTAACTCCTTCTATTTATGTCATTCATTTGAGCATCATCATGCCATACACCACTATGACTATGTTCCTTGTATCACCACCATACTATCATATTCTAATGCAGCACCCCCCTTAAATCGGTCCAAGCAGTACCTGTTTGATTGTGAGGCTATCGGCTCCGCTGTATCCACTGGCGTCCCACGTGGTTTACATGCACAGAGTACCTTACCGCCTCTGGCGCTGCTACACAGACCTCTGCTGTGGCGGGGGTGTCGCTGCTCGGTTTGGCCTCCGATGGGGTGACAGGGGTAGGAGCGCTCCTGTATGATTTCTTGAATTGCGTGGGTCTTTGCACCAAACGCGTTTCGGGACTAGCGCATCCCTTCCTCAGTGGTAAAGCTCCCGCCGCATTGCTCTCAATAATTTATAGTCTCTGTGTGTGTATGGCTCTGGATCAATTAGAAATCCCGGAATGGATTGATTGAGTCACATATCGTGCAATACTAATGATACTAAAAGATGGGTCCCAGGTTCTTTTCTCTATTTAGGTACCACATATGCACTGTATCAATCATATAGGGTCTGTATCCATTCGAAGGCCCTTAGTCTCCCCATACACACAGTTTTACTCCAGGTTTACATAACAACCCAGGCATTTTTCTTCATTGCTGTAGGTCAGCTTTAGGCTTGGGCTACACGCCGACAATAAGTCGCACAACACATAGGGCACAACTACACTGCTACATGTGTCGTGCGACACTGATGTCGCACCAATGTCGCGCAGCATTTTTTATAATGATAGTCTATGGTGTTGCACTGCGACATGCGACATGCTGTGACTGCGATAGTCACAGAAAAATCCATCTTGGATGGATTTTTTGTGACTGTCATGTCGCAGTCGCAGCATGTCGCATGTCACAGTGCGAAACCATTGACTATCATTATAAAAATTGTCAAGCGACACATGTCGTCCTGTAGCCTTAAGGGGCAGGGCGCTGTGAAAGTCACTGTTAAGGGGATGGGGGCCACTATTAAAGGAGCAGCAGCGGTGGAGGTCACTCCTAAGCGGGGCGGGCCCCTGAGGAGGTTAGTGTTAAGGCACAGGATGCTGTAGAGGTCACTGTTAAGGGACAGACCCCTGAGGAGCTCACTGTCAAGGGAGTGGGGTGCTGTGAAACTCACTATTAAAGGGGTGGGCTACTGTGAAGGTCAGAGTTAAGGGCATTGGCTGTTGTGGAGGTCCCATTTTGAGGAGGCAGGGCACTGTGGGGGAAGTCAGTGTTAAGGGGTGAGGGGCTGTGGAGTTCACCGTTAAGGGGGCGGGGTACTGTAGAGGTCACTGTTATGGGGGTTACATGTCGATATGTTTTAACAATGCACAGAAACATTAAATTAAATACATAAAATATACCCGTGTGAAGCCGAGTCCTTCTGCTAGTCTCTTATATATATATAAAAATTAGTTTCTGTCTGTCTAGACGTTCTTTATGCGCGACCAAACGACTTGACCGATCTACACCAATCTTCACATGGTACATCAGGTGTCCGGGAAGGTTTTAGACCGGGTCTCAGCTCTCTAGGATGTACCCTCCCTGAGATATTCCCAAAAAATGACCTGCATTAGCCAATACAAGCCAGTAAGCCTTTCACTAAGTTAAATCTAACTGTCATACACACTGTCACATGCACACTGATTTATTACAGGTAGGTTTCCATAACAACCCAGACATTTCTCTTCAGTGCTGGAGGTCAGCTTTGGGCTAGGGCTACACGACAACAATAAGTCTCACGACACATAGTGCACAACTACACTGCTACATGCATCCATCCTGGATGAATTTTTTGTGTCGCAGTCGCAGCATGCATGTCACAGTGTGACATCATAGCCTATCATTATAAAAATTGTTGCATGATATTGGTACGACAAAATGTCGTGCGACATGTCATGTAGCCCTAGCCTTAAAGGGGCGGGTGCTGTCGAGGACTGTGTTAAAGGGGTGGGCACTGTGGAGGTCACTGTTATTAAAGGGGTGGGCACTGTGAAGGATACTGTTTTTAAAGGAGCCAGCACTGTAGAGGTTACTATTTTTAAAGGGGCGAGCACTGTGGAGGTCATGGTTATTAGAGGGACGGGCATTGTGGAGGTCACTGTTATTAAAGGGGCGAGCACTGTGGAGGTCATGGTTATTAGAGGGACGGGCACTGTGGAGGTCACTGTTAAAGGGGCGGTCACTGTGAAGGTCACTGTTTAAGGGACAGGCACTGTGAAGGTAACTGTTAAAGGGACAGGCACTGTGAAGGTCACTGTTTAAGGGGCAGGCACTGTGAAGGTCACTGTTAAAGAAGGGACCACTATGAAGGTCATTGTTTAAAGGTCAGCCACTATGAAGGTCACTGTAACAGGAAAAGGGGTGGTCAATGATAAAGGGGCGGCCACTGTGGAGGTCACTGTTAAAGGGGTGGACACTGTGGAGGTCACTGTTAAAGAGGCGGTCACTGTTATAGGGGTGCACAATGTGGATGTCACTGTTAAAGGGGGGGCCACTGTGGAGATCACTGTTAACAGGGTGGCCACTGTGGAGATCACTGTTAAAGGGGCGGACACTGTGGGGGTCACTGTTAAAGGGAAGGGTACTGTAGAGATCACTGTTATGGGGCGGGTACTGTAGAGGTCACTGTTATGGGGTATACTGTTGATATCTTTTTACGACACACGGAAACATGAAATAAAATAGATTAAATATATCCATGTATGCTGGGTCCTTCTGCTAGTCTCTTATATATATATATATATATATATATATATATATATATATGTTTCTGTCTGTCTGCCTGGACATTTTTTTATGAACGACTGGACGGAAAATTTGGGACACTGGTACATCAGGTGTCCGGGAAGGTTTTAGAGCGGGTCTCGGCTCTCTAGGATGTACCGTTCCTGAGATATTCCCAAAAAATGACCTGCATTAGCCAAAACAAGCCTGCAAGTCTTTCACTTAAATTCTAACTGCCATAGACATGGTCAAATGTCCTTTATCATCCAATAGAAGCTTGCAGGTCCTACTCCAGGTTTCAATAATAACTGATTACAGGTTTTAGCAGTTTGCAGGTCCTTAAATATTCAGTCATATGACATATAAGTTCATTAAAATTTATCAAGGTTTTAATAACAACATAGCGGTAAATAGACTGTACACACGGTCACATGTCCCTTATCAGCCAATAGGTCACTGTTAAATGGGCGGTCACAGTTAAAGCGGCATTCACTGTTAAAGGGGCGGGCACTGTGGGGGTCACTGTTAAAGGAGCGGCCAATGTGGAGGTCACTGGTAAAGGGGCTACCACTGTGGAGGTCATTGTTAAAGGGGCGGCCACTGTGGAGGTCACTGTTAAAGGGGCGGCACTTTGGAGTTCATTGTTAAGGGGACTGCCACTATGGAGGTCACTGGTAAATGGGCGGACAGTTTGGAGGTCACTGTTAAAGTGGCGGCGACTGTGGAGGTCACTGTTAAAGGGGTGGCCACTGTGGCGGTTACTGTTAATGGGGCGGCCACTGTGGAGGTCACTGTTAAAGGGGCGGGTACTGCGGAGGTCATTTTAAATGTGCAGGCACTGTGGAGGTCACTGTTAAAGGGGCGGGCACTGTGGAGGTCATTTAAAATGGGCAGGCACTGTGAAGGTCACTGATAAAGGGGCAGTCACTGTTAAAGGGGCGGGCACTGTTGAGGTCACTTTTAAAGGGGCAGACAATATGGAGGTCACTGTTAAAAGGGTGGTCAATGTTAAAGGTGCAGGCACTGTGGAGGTCACTGTTAAAGGGGTGGTCAATGTTAAAGGTGCGGGCACTGTGGAGGTCACTGTTAAGGGGCGGGCATTGTTAAAGGGGCGGGCACTGTGGAGGTTACTGTTAAAGGGCGGGCATTGTGGAGGTCACTGTTAATTAGGCGGGCACTGTGGAAGTCACTGTTAAATGGGTGGGCACTGTGAAGGTCACTGTTAATGGGCGGCCATTATGAAGGTTAATGTTAAAGGGGTGGTCATTGTTAAATTGTCGGGCACTGTGGAGGTCACTGTTAAAGGGGCATACACTGTGAAGGTCACGGTTAAAGGGACGGGCACTGTGGAGGTCACTGCTAAAGGGGCGGTCACTATTAAAGGGATGGGCAATGAGGAAGTCACTGTTAACGTGGCGGGCACTGTGGAGGTCAGTGTTAAAGTGGCAGGCACTATGGAAGTCACTGTTAAAGGGGCGGGCACTGTGAAGATAATTGTGAAAGGGGCAGCCACTATGAAGGTCACTGTTAAAGGGGTGGTTAATGTTAACGGGGTGGATACCGTGGAAGTCACTGGTAAAGTTGAGGTCTTTGTTAAAGTGGTGGGCACTGTGAAGGTCACCGTTAAAGGGGCAGGAGCTGTAAAGGTTAATGTAAAAAATGTGGTCACTGTTAAAGGGGCGAGCACTGTGGAGGTCACTGTTAAAGGGGCGGACACTGTGGAGGTCAATTTTAAAGGGGCAGCCACTGTGGATGTCACTGTTATGGGGGATACTGTTGATATCTTTTTACGACACACAGAAACATGAAATATACCCGTGCGAAACCGGATGCTTCTGCTAGCATATATATATATGTATTTATGTTTATGTATATTATTTATTTACTTATGTTTTTAGCCATAATATATTTATATATATATTATAATATATTATATACTCTAAATATATAATAATATATGTAAATATATTATGGCTAAAAACACATGTATTAAAATGTAGCCTCTATTTGTGAAAAGTTTCTACTGGGGTTTGAACTCACAACCTTCTACATTAGACCCAAGCACCATAGCAACTATGCTATACAGCTACATAATAACCTGCAGTGAATTATAAAATGATACTTCTGCTGTAAAGGAATACTTACTAAATGACAAACTACTATGAGGTTTTTCTCACACAGTTCATTGTTCAGCTTTATAGCTGAGTGGTTAAGGTCCGTGCCTCTAAGGTAGAAGGTTGTGAGTTCAAATCCTGGCAGCAACTTTTCAGAAATAGAGGCTAAATTAGATTTAAATAGACTGACTTGAGCATACTCGCTCAACAATATTGTTAACCCTTGATGTGTTAAAGAAAAAAATGCATTAAAATGGAAAATTTGCCAAAAAAGTGAAATTTAGAAATTTCATCTCTATTTTCCTTTAATTCTTGTGGAACAGCTAAAGGGTTAACAAAGGTTTCAAAATCAGTTTTGAGTAACTTAAGGGGTATAGTTTATACAATGTGATCATTTTAGGTGGGGTTTCCACTATGTGATTTCAAAACTGAACTGGTCCTTAAAAAGTGGGTCTTTGAAATTTTCTTAACAATTTTAAGAATTGCTTCTAAAATTCTAAGCCTTCTAACGTCCTTAAAAAAATGACATTTACAAAATGATGCCAACATAAAGTAGACATATTGGGAATGTTAAGTAATAAATATTTTATGAGGTATCACTTTCTGTTTTAAAAGCAGAGAAATAGAAATTTTGAAAATTGCTAATTTTTCGAAATTTTGGGAAAATTTGGGATTTTTTCATAAATAAAGTTGAAATATATTGAGTCAAATTTATGACTGTCATGAAGTACAATTGCAACAAGCCCACTATGCACACCTGGGGTATCCCTTGAACCTTAGGAGGTATCTACGAAATATGTCTCTCTTATAGAGCAATTAATCGTGATGCCAGCTGCGGTTAAGCAGATAGGACTTGGAGTCCCCTTTGTAGATGGTAATGTTGGTACCCAGAAGTAGAATTGCCAGAGTAGTGCAGGGTGGCCTACAGTCTCTGTAGATGTTATATACACGTGTCACGGTGTTCCTTCTTGTATAGTTGGTTGGATACCAGACATAGTGTGGTCCAAAGCAGTGCAAAAAGGTTAGTTGAACTTGGATGATGGATAGGTAGAATAAATGAAGTCCAGACTTTGTAGAAACATTAAACACAGCTTTACTTGGCATAAACGGTAATCCAAACTGTTTCCAAACGATATCTTGGTCATTAACAGGTATTGGCATTAATCTGTGCAGGCAAACACTTCTGCAACAATCTCAGCTCTGCTATGCGGTAGCTCTCTCTCTCAGCTATGCTTGGCTGGGTAAATAAAAAACTCTTACTCTTGTTCTGGAACTTAGCTGTCTGAAGCTGTCTCTTACTGTAGTCCTTAATAGAGATGAGCGAACACCTGGAAGTTCGGCCGAACTTCCCGAAAATGTTCGGGTTCGGGATCTGAACTCGACCCGAACTTTATCCCGAACCCGAACCCCATTGAAGTCAATGGGGACCCGAACTTTTGGGCACTAAAAAGGCTGTAAAATAGTCCAGGAACGGGCTAGAGGGCTGCCAAAGGCAGCAAAATGTAGGTAAATCCCCTGCAAACAAATGTGGATAGGAAAATGCATTAAAATAAAATAAAATAAATAAAATTTAACCAATATCAATTGGAGAGAGGTCCCACTGCAAGGAATCATGCGTCATATCACCCAACACTGGAGAAGGCCACTTTCAGTTATTTTGGCCCCAGCACCCAGACAGAGGAGAGAGGTCCCACATCAAGGAATCATGCGTCATATCACCCACCACTGGAGAAGGACACTATGTTATTTCGGCCCCAGCACCCAGACAGAGGAGAGATGTCCCACAAGAAGGAATCATGCGTCATATCACCCACCACTGGAAAAGGCCACTCAGTTATTTCGGCCCCAGCACCCAGACAGAGGAGAGAGGTCCCACATCAAGGAATCATGCGTCATATCACCCACCACTGGAGAAGGCCAATTTCAGTTATTTCAGCCCAGCACCCAGACGGAGGATACAGGTCCCACATCAAGGAGTCATGCGTCATATCAACCACCACCGGAGAAGGCCACTCTCAATTATTTCGGCCCAGCACCCAGATAGAGGAGAGAGGTCCCACAGCAAGGAATCATGCGTCATATCAACCACCACCGAAGAAGGCCACTCTCAGTTATTTCGGCCCAGCACTCAGACAGAGGAGAGAGGTCCCACAGCAAAGAATCATGCGTCATATCAACCACCACCGGAGAAGGCCACTGTCAGTTATTTCGGCCCCACCACCCAGACAGAGGAGAGGTTCATTCAACTTTGGGTTGCACCGCAAGATCATGGTAAAGTTAAAAAAATGAGGATTCAATAAAGAAGTGCCCCGGAGTACAAGAATACATGGTTGAGGGGGAGGCAGTTATAAATGTCTATTCTGCACAAGGGAGGCACAGGTCCTGTGGGATCCATGCCTGGTTCATTTTTATGAACGTCAGCTTGTCCACATTGGCTGTGGACAGGCGGCTGCGTTTGTCAGTAATGACAAATGACTGACAGTAATGACAGTGCTGAATACACGTTCAGACAAAACGCTGGCCGCCGGGCAGGCCAGCACCTCCAAGGCATAAAATGCTTACTCTGGCCACGTGGACAATTTGGAGACCCAGAAGTTGAATGGGGCCGAACCATCAGTCAGTACGAGGAGGGGTGTGCAGACGTACTATTCAACCATGTTAGTGAAATGCTGCCTCCTGCTAACACGTTCCGTATCAGGTGGTGGTGCAGTTAGCTGTGGCGTGGAGACAAAACTTTTCCACATTTCTGCCATGCTAACCCTGCCCTCAGAGGAGCTGGCCGTGACACAGCTGCGTTGGCGTCCTCTTGCTCCTCCTCTGCCTTCGCCTTGGGCTTCCACCTGTTCCCCTGTGACATTTGGGAATGCTTTCAGGAGCGCCTCTACCAGCGTGCGCTTGTACTCGCACATCTTCCTATCACGCTCCAGTGCAGGAAGTAAGGTGGGCACATTGTCTTTGTACCGGGGATCCAGCAGGGTGGCAACCCATTTGTCCGCACACGTTAAAATGTGGGCAACTCTGCTGTCGTTGCGCAGGCACTGCAGCATGTAGTCGCTCATGTGTGCCAGGCTCCCCAGAGGTAAGGACAAGCTGTCCTCTGTGGGAGGCGTATCGTCATTGTCCTCCGTATCCCCCCAGCCACGCACCAATGAGGGGCCTGAGCTGTGTCGGGTGCCACCCCGCTGGGAACCTGCTTCATCCTCATCCTCCTCCACCTCCTCCTCATACTCCTCGTCCTCCAGTAGTGGGCCCTGGCTGGCCACATTTGTACCTGGCCTCTGCTGTTGCAAAAAACCTCCCTCTGAGCCATTTCTAACAGACTGGCCTGAAATTGCTAAAAATGACCCCTCATCCTCCTCCTTCTCCTCCTCCTGAGCCACCTCCTCTTCCATCATCGCCCTAAGCGTTTTCTCAAAGAGACATAGAAGTGGTATTGTAATGCTGATAACGGTGTCATCGCCACTGGCCATGTTGGTGGAGTACTCGAAACAGCGCAACAGGGCACACAGGTCTCGCATGAAGGCCCAATCATTGGTGGTGAAGTGGTGCTGTTCCGCAGTGCGACTGACGCGTGCGTGCTGCAACTGAAACTCCACTATGGCCTGCTGATGCTCGCACAGTCTCTCCAGCATGTGCAAGGTGGAGTTCCACCTGGTGGGCACGTCGCATATGAGGCGGTGAGCGGGAAGGCCGAAGTTCCGCTCTAGCGCAGACAGGCGAGCAGCGGCAGGATGTGAATGCCGGAAGCGCGCACAGACAGCCCGCACTTTATGCAGCAGCTCTGACATGTCTGGTTAGTTGTGAATGAACTTCTGCACCACCAAATTCAGCACATGCGCCAGGCGAGGGATGTGCGTCAAACCGGCTAGTCCCAGAGCTGCGACGAGATTTCGCCCATTATCACACACCACCAGGCCGGGCTTGAGGCCCACCGGCAGAAACCACTCGTCGGTCTGTTGTTCAATACCCCGCCACAACTCCTGCGCAGTGTGGGGCCTGTCCCCCAAACATATGAGTTTTAGAATGGCCTGCTGACGTTTACCCCGGGCTGTGCTGAAGTTGGTGGTGAAGATGTGTGGCTGACTGGATGAGCTGGTGGAAGCAGAGGAGGAGGAAGCCGAGTAGGAGGAGGCAGCTACAGGAGGCAAAGAATGATGCCCTGCGATCCTTGGCGGCGGAAGGACGTGCGCCAAGGAACTCTCCGCCTGGGGTCCAGCCGCCACTACATTTACCCAGTGTGCAGTTAGGGAAATATAGCGTCCCTGGCCGTGCTTACTGGTCCACGTATCTGTGGTTAGATGGACCTTGCCACAGATGGCGTTGCGCAGTGCACACTTGATTTTATCGGATACTTGGTTGTGCAGGGAAGGCACAGCTGTCTTGGAGAAGTAGTGGTGGCTGTGAACAACATACTGTGGGACAGCCATGGACATCAGCTGTTTGAAACTGTCTGTGTCCACCAGCCTGAATGACAGCATTTCAAAGGCCAGAAGTTTAGAAATGCTGGCATTCAGGCCCAGGGCTCGAGGGTGGCTTGGTGGGAATTTACGCTTTCTCTCCAAGGTTTGTGAGATGGAGAGCTGAACGCTGCCGTGTGACATGGTGGAGATGCTTGGTGACGCAGGTGGTGGTGTCGGTGGCACAACCTCTGTTTGGTGGGCGGCAGGTACCAACATTCCTCCCGAGGAGGAGGAAGAGGCAGAAGCAGCAGCAGAAGAGGGAGCAGGGGGAGCCAGAGTGAGTTACTTGCTTTTAAGATGTTTACTCCACTGAAGTTCATGCTTTGCATGTAGATGCCTGGTCATGCAGGTTGTGCTAAGGTTCAGAACGTTAATGCCTCGCTTCAGGCTCTGATGGCACAGCGTGCAAACCACTCGGGTCTTGTCGTCAGCACATTGTTAAAATAAGTGCCATGCCAGGGAACTCCTTGAAGCTGCCTTTGGGGTGCTCGGTCTCTGGTGGCAGTGGCCAGTAGCCGGCGAACTCTCTTGGAGGCGGCTGTTCTGCTTTTGCCCCCTGCTCCCTCTTTTGCTACGCTGTTGGCTCGGTCTCACCACTGCCTCTTCCTCTGAACTATGAAAGTCAGTGGCACGATCTTCATTCCATGTGGGGTCTAGGACCTCATCGTCCCCTGCATCGTCTTCCACACAGTCTTCCTCCCTGACCTCCTGTTCGGTCTGCACACTGCAGAAAGACGCAGCACTTGGCACCTGTGTTTTGTCATCATCAGAGACGTGCGGACTCCGATGAGGTGGTATTCCCATGTCCTCATCATCAGGAAACATCAGTGGTTGTTCATCAGTGCATTCTATGCCTTCCACCACTGGGGAAGGGCTAGGTGGATTCCCTTGGGAAACCCTGCCAGCAGAGTCTTCAAAGAGCATAAGAGACTGCTGCATAACTTGAGGCTCAGACAGTTTCCCTAATATGCATGGGGGTGATGTGACAGACTGATGGGCTTGGTTTTCAGGTGTCACCTGTGCGCTTTCTGCAGAAGACTGTGTGGGAGATAATGTTGTGAACATGCTGGATCCACTGTCGGCCACACAATTAACTAGCGCCTGTACCTGCTCAGGCCTTACCATCCTTAGAACGATATTGGGCCCCACCTAATATCGCTGTAAATTCTGGCGGGTACTGGAACCTGAGGTAGTTGGTTCACTAGGACGTGTGGCTGTGGCAGAATGGCCACATCCTCTCCCAGCACAAGAGGGTACACTAACACCACCACGACCGCGTCCGCGTCCCTTACTAGATGTTTTCCTCATTGATACCGATCACCAAGCACCAGAATTAGAAAAAAAATATTTGGCCCAATGTATTGATTTCAAATTCAGGCCTTTTTTTACAAGCACCTAACACTATCTGCCTATTTATTTATGTAGCGTATTACACTAATCCAGGCACAGCAGTAACCACTGATATAGGGGAATATCTCTTTTAGGGCTAGTATTTAGGCCCTGGATGAAAGGTATCCTTTTATGGACAGATTTACAATTGGCCTGCAACAGCTCGAACACCAGATTCCGGGTATTGCTATTTTGGCAATTTAATTTAACCCCAGAACAAAATATATGTTTTGGCCGACACTATTATACATTGCCAGCCACAGCTGAAACCACTGATTTATGGTATTGGTATTTTGGCAATTGAATTTCACCCCAGAACAAAATATATGTTTGTGCGGACACTATGAATCTTGGTCTGCAACAGCTGTGACACCAGATTTAGGGTATTGCTATTTTGGCAAATGAATTTCACCCCAGAACAAAATATATGTTTTTGCGGACACTATTATATTTTGCCAGCCACAGCTGAAAACACAGATTTATGGTATTGCTATTTTGGCAATTGAATTTGACCCCAGAACAAAATATATGTTTTGGCGGACACTATGAATCTTGGCCTGCAACAGCTGGGACACCAGATTCAGGGTATTGCTATTTTGGCAATTGAATTTCACCCCAGATCAAAATACATGTTTTTGCGGACACTATGAATCTTGGCCTGCAACAGCTGGGACACCAGATTCAGGGTATTGCTATTTTGGCAATTGAATTTAACCCCAGAACAAAATATATGTTTTGGCGGACACTATTATATTTTGCCAGCCACAACTGAAACCACTGATTTATGGTATAGCTATTTTGGCAATTGAATTTCACCACAGAACAAAATATATGTTTTGGCGGACACTATTATATTTTGCCAGCCACAGCTGAAACCACTGATTTATGGTATTGCTATTCTGGCAATTGAATTTTACCCCAGAACAAAATATATGTTTTGGCGGACTCTATGAATCTTGGCCTGCAACAGCTGGGACACCAGATTCAGGGTATTGCTATTTTGGCAATTGAATTCCACCCCAGAACAAAATATATGTTTTTGCGGACACTATGAATCTTGGCCTGCAACAGCTGGGACACCAGATTCAGGGTATTACTATTTTGGCAATTGAATTTATCCCCAGAACAAAATATATGTTTTTGCGGACACTATAAATCTTGGTCTGCAACAGCTGGGACACCAGATTCAGGGTATTGCTATTTTGGCAATTGAATTTAACCCCAGAACAAAATATATGTTTTTGCGGACACTATGAATCTTGGTCTGCAACAGCTGGGACACCAGATTCAGGGTATTGCTATTTTGGCAATTGAATTTCACCCCAGAACAAAATATATGTTTTTGCGGACACTATGAATCTTGGTCTGCAACAGCTGGGACACCAGATTCAGGGTATTGCTATTTTGGCAATTGAATTTCACCCCAGAACAAAATATATGTTTTGGCGGACACTATTATATTTTGCCAGCCACAGCTGAAACCACTGATTTATGGTATTGCTATTTTGGCAATTGAATTTCACCCCAGAGCAAAATATATGTTTTGGCGGACACTATTATATTTTGCCAGCCACAGCTGAAACCACTGATTTATGGTATTGCTATTCTGGCAATTGAATTTCACCCCAGAACAAAATATATGTTTTTGCGGACACTATGAATCTTGGCCATCAACAGCTGGGACACCAGATTCAGGGTATTGCTATTTTGGCAAATGAATTTCACCCCAGAACAAAATATATGTTTTGGCGGAAACTATGAATCTTGGCCTGCAACAGCTGGGACACCAGATTCAGGGTATTGCTATTTTGGCAATTGAATTTCACCCCAGAACAAAATATATGTTTTATGGACACTATGAATCTTGGTCTGCAACAGCTGGGACACCAGATTCAGGGTATTGCTATTTTGGCAATTGAATTTCACCCCAGAACAAAATATATGTTTTGGCGGAAACTATGAATCTTGGCCTGCAACAGCTGGGACACCAGATTCAGGGTATTGCTATTTTGGCAATTGAATTTCACCCCAGAACAAAATATATGTTTTGGCGGAAACTATGAATCTTGGCCTGCAACAGCTGGGACACCAGATTAAGGGTATTGCTATTTTGGCCATTGAATTTCACCCCAGAACAAAATATATGTTTTTGCGGACACTATGAATCTTGGTCTGCAACAGCTGGGACACCAGATTCAGGGTATTGCTATTTTGGCAATTGAATTTCACCCCAGAACAAAATATATGTTTTTGCGGACACTATGAATCTTGGTCTGCAACAGCTGGACACCAGATTCAGGGTATTGCTATTTTGGCAATTGAATTTCACCCCAGAACAAAATATATGTTTTGGCGGACACTATTATACTTTGCCAGCCACAGTTGAAACCACTGATTTATGGTATTGCTATTTTGGCAATTTAATTTCACCCCGGAACAAAATATATGTTTTGGCTGACATGAATCTTGGCCTGCAACAGCTGGGACACCAGATTCAGGGTATTGCTATTTTGGCAATTGAATTTCACCCCCGAACAAAATATATGTTTTTGCGGACACTATAAATCTTGGCCTGCAACAGCTGGGACACCAGATTCAGGGTATTACTATTTTGGCAATTGAATTTCACCCCAGAACAAAATATATGTTTTGGCGGACACTATGAATATTGGCCTGCAACAGCTGGGACACCAGATTCAGGGTATTGCTATTTTGGCAATTAAATGTAACCCCAGAACAAAATATATGTTTTGGCGGAAACTATGAATCTTGGCCTGCAACAGCTGGGACACCAGATTCAGGGTATTGCTATTTTGACAATTGAATTTCACCCCAGAACAAAATATATGTTTTTGCGGACACTATGAATCTTGGCCTGCAACAGCTGGGACACCAGATTCAGGGTATTGCTATTTTGGCAATTGCTTTCACCCCAGAACAAAATATATGTTTTTGCGGACACTATGAATCTTGGTCTGAAACAGCTGGGACACCAGATTCAGGGTATTGCTATTTTGGCAATTGAATTTGACCCCAGAACAAAATATATGTTTTGGCGGACACTATTATATTTTGCCAGCCACAGCTGAAACCACTGATTTATGGTATTGCTATTTTGGCAATTGAATTTCACCCCAGAACAAAATATATGTTTTGGCGGACACTATGAATATTGGCCTGCAACAGCTGGGACACCAGATTCAGGGTATTGCTATTTTGGCAATTGAATTTCACCCCAGAACAAAATTTATGTTTCGGCGGACACTATTATACTTTGCCAGCCACAGTTGAAACCACTGATTTATGGTATTGCTATTTTGGCAATTTATTTCACCCCAGAACAAAATATATGTTTTGGCGGACACTATGAATCTTGGCCTGCAACAGCTGGGACACCAGATTCAGGGTATTGCTATTTTGGCAATCGAATTTCACCCCAGAACAAAATATATGTTTTTGCGGACACTATGAATCTTGGCCTGTAACAGCTGGGACACCAGATTCAGGGTTGTGCTATTTTGGCAATTGAATTTCACCCCAGAACAAAATATATGTTTTTGCGGACACTATGAATCTTGGCCTGCAACAGCTGGGACACCAGATTCAGGGTATTGCTATTTTGGCAATTGAATTTCACCCCAGAACAAAATATATGTTTTGGCGGACACTATTATATTTTGCCAGCCACAGCTGAAACCACTGATTTATGGTATTGCTATTTTGGCAATTGAATTTCACCCCAGAACAAAATATATGTTTTTGCGGACACTATAAATCTTGGCCTGCAACAGCTGGGACACCAGATTCAGGGTATTACTATTTTGGCAATTGAATTTCACCCCAGAACAAAATATATGTTTTGGCGGACACTATGAATATTGGCCTGCAACAGCTGGGACACCAGATTCAGGGTATTGCTATTTTGGCAATTAAATGTAACCCCAGAACAAAATATATGTTTTGGCGGAAACTATGAATCTTGGCCTGCAACAGCTGGGACACCAGATTCAGGGTATTGCTATTTTGACAATTGAATTTCACCCCAGAACAAAATATATGTTTTTGCGGACACTATGAATCTTGGCCTGCAACAGCTGGGACACCAGATTCAGGGTATTGCTATTTTGGCAATTGCTTTCACCCCAGAACAAAATATATGTTTTTGCGGACACTATGAATCTTGGTCTGAAACAGCTGGGACACCAGATTCAGGATATTGCTATTTTGGCAATTGAATTTGACCCCAGAACAAAATATATGTTTTGGCGGACACTATTATATTTTGCCAGCCACAGCTGAAACCACTGATTTATGGTATTGCTATTTTGGCAATTGAATTTCACCCCAGAACAAAATATATGTTTTGGCGGACACTATGAATATTGGCCTGCAACAGCTGGGACACCAGATTAAGGGTATTGCTATTTTGGCAATTGAATTTCACCCCAGAACAAAATTTATGTTTCGAGCGGACACTATTATACTTTGCCAGCCACAGTTGAAACCACTGATTTATGGTATTGCTATTTTGGCAATTTATTTCACCCCAGAACAAAATATATGTTTTGGCGGACACTATGAATCTTGGCCTGCAACAGCTGGGACACCAGATTCAGGGTATTGCTATTTTGGCAATCGAATTTCACCCCAGAACAAAATATATGTTTTTGCGGACACTATGAATCTTGGCCTGTAACAGCTGGGACACCAGATTCAGGGTTGTGCTATTTTGGCAATTGAATTTCACCCCAGAACGAAATATATGTTTTTGCGGACACTATGAATCTTGGCCTGCAACAGCTGGGACACCAGATTCAGGGTATTGCTATTTTGGCAATTGAATTTCACCCCAGAACAAAATATATGTTTTGGCGGACACTATTATATTTTGCCAGCCACAGCTGAAACCACTGATTTATGGTATTGCTATTTTGGCAATTGAATTTCACCCCAGAACAAAATATATGTTTTGGCGGACACTATTATATTTTGCCAGCCACAGCTGAAACCACTGATTTATGGTATTGCTATTTTGGCAATTGAATTTCACCCCAGAACAAAATATATATTTTGGCGAACACTATTATATTTTGCCAGCCACAGCTGAAACCACTGATTTATGGTATTGCTATTTTGGCAATTGAATTTCACCACATAAAATAATCTATCCTTGGCCAGACAGCAGACAGGATTATACTTGGCTAGCCAAAGCTGGAACACCAGATTTAGGGGATTGGTATTTGTGCAATTGTAATTAACCCCTTAATAAAATATAGAAATTGCTATCCTGAGTTTCTAGGGGTGACAATTAGCACAGCCCAGCCCCTGATGTAGGATATAGCAAAAAAAAACTAGTATTGATGGATTGATGGACTTGGTGGCAGCTTCTTCTGGTGCACCACAAGTCACAAAATGGCCGCCGATCACCCCAGAAAATAAGTGACAGAAAAACGCTCTGTGCAGCCTAAAAACCAGTGAGCAAGTAACTAGCAGAAGTTCAATCATTCAGAGCTGTAGATCGATCCGTTCATTAGGTGCTGTTGCTGGCTTTTCCCTGCCTAATCTCGACCTCACAGAAGCTGCGTCCTCTCCCTACACTCATCAGAGCAGTGTGACGAGCGGCGCTACGTGACTCTAGCTTAAAAAAAGGCTGGGTCACATGCTGCACTTGGCCAATCACAGACATGCCATTAGTAGGCATGGCTGTGATGGGTTCTTAGGGCAAGAAGTAAAACGCTAGCTGATTGGCTGCAGCCCTTCAGAAAGCGAGAAGTAATCGCCGAACAATGAACCCGAACCCGAACTTTTTTGAAAATGTCCGGGTTCGGGTCCGTGTCCCGGACACCCCAAAACTAAGCTCGAACTGTTCGCTCAACACTAGTCCTTAATCCTAGGAACTTATTGTCCTGGCTTCAGAGTACCTCAAGCTTGCTTATTTGGTGTTGCACAACCTACAGTAATAAGGCTGGCGTAGGTCTAACAGAACCTGCCCAAGGAGGACTAGGACTGCAGGCCTTCCCCTAGCAGGGGTTTTCTCAGACACACACACAACCTCTCCTCAGTCAACTGACCTTGACTAACTAAACTCCTCCCTCTCTAAAGAGTCAAAAGGAAAACTGGTAAAAACCATATTTTAACCGCTTTTTCTGGCAATGCTTTCAAGTATTCAGACACAAATCATCGGACAGATAAGGGATTAACATTTATTTGCAGGGTAGTCAATCTGTTTCGAGGGCTGCATTGCCCTCTTCATCAGGACTGTATACACTTATAATACCTTGATGTCTCCTGTCCCTTTTCACTGCTCCTTTGGTACCAAATAAATATAAGGTGCTGCAATACAAAGACACACATGAGGTCTGACATAGGTTACCATCCGATATAGAGATGGCAACAGCTACCACAAGCAGTCTCTCTGTCCGAATGAGTAAGGTGTCTGAGAACAGTTTCCCTCTCAGGTATAACCAAAGAACCAAACCTTGAGCATTAAGCGATCATTACTGACTAAACTTTGAAATGTTCTGGCCATGAACACCAGAGGAAGCGCAGAGGTGACTTTCCTCCATCAACCCATCGCTAAGCAATGAAAACGCTGATAGATAGAAGGGTGGCATTATCTGCTGTTCCCTTCCGGCAACAAGTTCTAATTATGCTTTACGCTATGTCACCTTGATGATTGAAACAGGTAGCAAATATTATTTTTCCTAAGTCTGATGCACAAGGCCCTAGGACTAGGAGGACGAGGCAACACACTCTAATCTCTCCAATGAAGACTTCTTTTAGGAGGAGGAACATTTTCTCCTACAACTCCAAATAAATATAACAGCAGCAGGCTACCCTTAACGGTGTGTAGTTTGCATGGAACATAACCACTTGGCTAAAGACCATTAGTTCTACATGTACTTTCTTACTTAGCACAATACCTCTTGGTTTAACCCCTTATGGACGCAGCCTTATTTCACCTTAAGGACCTGGCCATTTATTGCAAATCTGACCAGTGTCAGTTTAAGTAGTGATAACTTTAAAACACTTTTACTTATTCTGGCCATTCTGAGAGTTTTTTTCCGTCACATATTGTACTTCATGACACTGGTATAATGGAGTAAAAAAAATGTATTTTAATTTATAATAAAAATACCAAATTTACCAAAATTTTTTGAAATATTTGCAATTTTCTAAGTTTCAATTTCTCTATTTCTATAATAGATAGTAATACCGCCAAAAAAAAGTTATTCATTTACATTTCCCATATGTCTATTTCATGTATGGATCATTTTGGGAATGCCATTTTATTTTTTGGGGACGTTACAAGGCTTAGATGTTTAGAAGCAAATTTTTCAGAAATTTTCAAAAATCCACTTTTTAGGGACTATTTCAGGTTTGAGGTCACTTTGTGAGGATTACATATTAGAAACCACCCAAAAATAACCCCATTCTAGAAACTACACCCCTCAAGGTATTCAAAACTGATTTTACAAATGTCGTTTACCCTTTAGGTGTAAGAGTTTAGTAGGCAAGAGTTAATGGTAAATGGAGATAAAATTTCAGAATTTAGATTTTTTGGGAAAATTTTCCATTTAAATCCATTTTTTCAAGTCACCAGGCAAGGGTAAACATCCAAACAAAACTCAATATTTATTGCACTGATTCTGTATAAAAACACCCCATGTGTGGTCGTAAACAATTGTACGGGCACACCGCAGGGCGTAGAGGGAAAGGAGCGCCATGTGGTTTTTGGAAGACAGATTTTGCCGGACTGGTTTTTAGATACTATGTCCCATTTGAAGTTCCCCTAATGTACCCCTAGAGTAGAAACTCCAAAAACTGACTCTATCTAAGATAGTACACCCCTCAAGGTATTCAAAACTGATTTTACAATCTTTGTTAACCCTTTAGGTGTTCCACAAGAGTTAATAGCAAATGGAGATGAAATTTCAGATTTTTCGATCTTTTTGGCAAATTGTCCATTTTAATCCATTTTTTCAGTAACAAAGCAAGGGTTACCAGCCAAACAAAACTCAATATTTATTGCTCTGATTCTCTAGTTTGCAGAAACACCCCATATGTGGTTGTAAACTACTGTATGGCCAAATGGCAGGGCTCAGAAGGAAAGGAACGCAATATGGTTTTTGGAAGGCAGATTTTACTGGACTGGTGTTTAGACACAATGTCCTATTTGAAGCACCCCTGATGCACTTCTACAGTAGAAACTCCAAAAAAGCGACCCAATTTTGGAAACTTTGGGATAAGGTGACAGTTTTGTTGGTACTATTTTAGGGAAAATGTAATTTTTGGTTGCTCTATATTACACATTTTTTGAGGCAAAGTAACAAAAAATAGAAATTCTGAAATTTTATCTCCAATTGCCAATAACTTTTGTGGAACACCCAAAGGGTTAACAACGTTTTTAAAATCAGTACTGAATACCTTGAGGGGTGTAGTTTCTTAGATCGAGTCACTTTTATCAAGTTTCTACTCTAGGGGTACATCAGGCGGGCTTCAAATGGGACATAGTGTCAAAAAAACAGTCCGGCAAAATCCCCCTTCCAAAAACCATATGGGGTTCCTTTCATACTACACCCTGCCGTTTGGCCAAAAAGCAGTTTACAACCACATATGGGGTGTTTCTGCAAACCACAGAATCAGGGCAATAAATATTGAGTTTTGTTTGGCTGTTAACCCTTGCTTTGTTACTGGAAAAATGGATTAAAATGGAAAATTTGAAAAAAAAATGGCTTTTTTGGGACCGTTTTTATTTTTTGTTATTTACATTGTTGATCTGACAGGTTAGATTGTGTGCTATTTCTATATAGCAGGATGTTACAGACACAACAATACCAAATATGACTATTTTTGGGAATTTTGGTTTCAGTTTTTCATAATAAAGCATTTTTGAAAAAAATGATTTTTTTTTATGTCACCACATTCTGAAAGCCATAATTAATTTTTTATTTTTTTGGCGACAGTCTTATGTAGTTGCTAATTTTTGGCGGCATGAGATGGTGGTTTGATTGGCACTATACTAGGGTACATATGACATTTTGGTTGCTTGCTATTACACTTTTTGTGATGTAAGGTGACAAAAATGGCTTTTGACACCGTATTTATATAATTTTTTTTGCTGTGTTCACCTGAGGGGTTAGTTCATGTGTTATTTTTATAGAGCAGGTTGTTAGGGTCGCGGCGATACCTTATATGTAAACTTTTTATTTATTTATTTATTTAAGTTTTACACAATAATATCATTTTTGAAACAAAAGCAAATCATGTTTTATTGTCTCCATAGTCTGAAAGACATATTTTTTTATTTTTTTGGGCTGTTGTCCTATGTAGGGTATCATTTTTTGTGGGATGAGATGACGGTTTATTTGGCACTATTATGAGGTGCACATAAATTTTTGATCGCTTGCTATTACACTTTTTGTGATGTGAGGTGACAAAATTTTTTTTTTTAACATTGTTTTTATTTAATTTTTTTACGGTATTTACCTGAGGGGTTAGATAATGGGATATTTTTATAGAGAAGGTTTTTACAGATGCGGTGATACCTAATATACTTAATACTTTTTATTTATTTTATTTTAACACAATAACAGCATTTTAGAAAAAAACATTTTTAGGCTACGTTCACACGACAACAATTGTCGCGTGACAAAAAGTCGCAATATTGTCGCGCGACAATTTTTGTGTGCGACTTGAACGTGACACGCGGGCGCATGTTTGTCTCGCGACTTTTTTTTTTATTTTGTCGTGCGACAAACATTGGATCACTAGATTCTAAAATGTGATTCTGGGATCAGAATTTGGCTGCCCACTGAGTCAGGTGTACTTTTCAAATGAATAATGAGCATTTCTTGGACAAATGGATGATGAACTTCTATTGTTTGTTATCTTGAGTTCCCATATTGTTCAGAATGAGCGCAGAAGGAGGCATCCTTTAAAGGGACGTACTTGGGTCCATCCTCTAAATTATCTACGTTTGTCCAAAGGGCATTTTGAGTTGTTATTTTCGGATTTGCGTCAATATCCCCAAAAATTCAGCAATTATTATCGGATGAGCATGCAAACTTTTGATTATGTCCTGGATATAGTGCGTGTGCATTTAACACAGAAAGTTACCAATATGAGGCAACCTATTTCTCCAGAGGAAAGATTCAGTGTCACTTTGCAGTAAGTTTTTTTTTTGTGTATGGTGTAGAAATTTAAATATTTATGTGAGACTTCTCCGTAAATCAGATCACAAGTAGCCTGTCATGTTAGAGAGGAGAAGGAAGGCAGTCCGTTCCTCCCCCTGTGCTGCTGCCCGCTGCCACCAATGAGGAGAGATGTGCGTCCACCAAGGGCCCCGCTGGGAACAAACGTGTTTTTAATGTTTGCCTGCCACATGAACATTGTTCAGCCTTTCGCTATCCTTTGTTTATTTCATACATGCTGGTTGTGTATAAATAAATGTGCATTGTTTGGCCCACCGTGTTTTTAGGTGTAGTTGCGGCTTTGTCAAATTTTACTATTGAATCTTTGAGCTTTAAATTTGCATAGGTGGTGTACTTTTCCCTCCAGAGTATATTTTAAAATCGTGTTTGCAGTGACAAATGTGTCCCCCAACCTCTGCCTCCCTTTAGATTTGAGATGTATTTTGCCTTTCAGCATACTCTCCTATGTTTTTTGGGCCCATTGTTATTTTGCTTTTGAAGGAATGGCCATCCTGTGGATTTGCTTGTTTTGTGTGCTCATAGTTTTCTTTTGGATGTGGACTGGTCAATAGATTCTGTTACACTGTGCCACCTTACTTTTATTTAACTGATGCCTTTTTATTTTTTTTTATTTTTTTTGGGGGGTGATGTTTGTTCAACTAGGGTTGGTGTTTAGCTAGGTATGTTTGGTCTCCAATTTATGAAATTGACCTGTCTTTATTCCATTACAGGTATTTGGCTACAGGAATGAGCTATTCTTCATTACATTTCAAGTATCTTTGTGGAAAATCTACTATTTCACTTATAATCAAGAAAACGTGTGAGGCTATATGGGAAAATTTGAAAGATGTCATGATGCCAGAGCCCACTGAAGCAATGTGGCTGACCAAAGCGGCGGAATTCTTGGCGCATACTAATTTTCCAAATTGTCTTGGCGCCTTAGATGGCAAACATATTCGCCTTCAAAAACCTTGTTGGAGTGGTTCTCGTTTTTATAATTTCAAAAAATTATTTTCCATTGTTCTTTTGGCCCTTGTGGACAGCAACTACTGTTTTACAGTGATTGAAGTGGGTGGTTATGGCAGTAGTAGTGATTCTAATCTTCTTCGTTTATCCAATTTGGGACAGCGTCTCCATGAAGGCTCGCTTCACATCCCACAAGATGCTGTTTTGGCCGGGAGTTTGGGCCCACCAATGCCTTATATATTTGTGGGTGATGAGGCCTTTGCTTTGTCTCAACATATAATTCGTCCCTACCCCAAAGGAATCTGTCTACTGTCAAGCGTGTTTTTAATTACCGGTTATGTTGTGCACGTAGGGTAGTAGAATGTGCCTTTGGTATTCTTGCAGCCAAATGGCGAATTTTTCACACTGCCATGAATGTATCGTTGGGGACAGCAGAAATTATTGTTAAAAGTGCATGTGTTTTGCATAATTTATTACGGCTTCGAGAGGACAGCCAGGATTTGGATAACTTGACTATTCCCTTTCCTGGTTTCCAACATCGGCCCTACCAGTCAAACCAACGTGCAATGTTTGTGCGTGATCATTTTGCGGCCTATTTTATGTCGCCCGAAGGCTTCCTACCGTGGCTGCTGACGTCTATTTAGTTTATGACATAGATATATCTGTTCTTATAGGGTTTGTTACCAATGTTAATATAAATAATATTACATGCAAAATAAAAGTTCCTTGGTTTTGTTTTTGTAATTTGGCCTTGCTGGGGTTTGTCTGTCTTGTAATTTTTTCCCTTTTTGGAATTAATAAAAAGAGACATAAAGTAAACTTTCAAGAGCGCTTTTAATTTCTCAGCAGTTTTGACAATATCAAGGTTCTGTTCTTCACAGTCGTATTTTTAACATACACAAATGTGACAATCCGTTTGTGAGGTTTTGTTAACTTTAAGCTTTAGTTAACTTTAAAGACATTCAGATTTTTTATATTGTTTCCTTGAACCAAATAAACAGACTTTCAAACATAATAAAATGTACTCTAACTTACATTATTCATGTTTTCATGACACATAGCCTGTGTCGATGTGACAAAGTATTTAGACTTTCACAGTGCCCAACTTGGATATTGCCCTCAAATGTTTCGACACATAAACATATTTTTTTGTTATGGGGATTTGCGGTTTAAACAAATTTCAACATAACTCAATTGTGTTCCTTTACTAATTTAGACTCATAAAGTCTGCTGTGCGTCAAACCTGTGTTCCTACAATTATCTAGTCCCCAGCTTTCCATGGATCACCGAACGCAGTGCCACTGCGTTCACTACTTCCATCACTGAGCTTTGTGGGGCTCTGCTTCCGTAAAGATGACATGCCCCCAATATGTACCTCTTGAAATGCTTACCCTTCCTTCCTGGCCTTTCCCCGGTGATGTCTGGTCACTATTTTCTTTGTTGCTTTTGAATGTAAACTAGAAAGTATGTCCTCCGGCCCTTGAAATTTTTTACATGCATCAACTATTTATATGATGCTGAGACATGGTTTTTGCCTGTTGAGTGGTTTCCTTCTCCCTGGCTGAAAGCACAGCCAATCGGAGCTCTCAGCTTGCATGCAGGGAGAAGGAAACCACTCCCCTGGCAAAATATCATTCCAGGCCAAATCCAAAAAGTTTTTGCCTGTTCCATTTACCTTTGACCTGAGGCCTGCCAGTTTGGCATATTTTGACATGGTATAGGAATTAGGGGCCGGGCATCAGCGCGGGAGGGCCAGGAAGTTATCGGTTGGTTTTTCCCAATCTATATCTTATTGCAAGGTCGTTGTTTGAGTGTGTGTGGCTTGGTCACAATCAAGGCCCTTGTTTGCCTAAGATAAAAGTTTAATGGCCCAGTGTTCCAATGTGTGAATGGCTTTTGTATTTTTTTTTTGTCCAAATCGTTAAATTGTTTGTCTTTGTTTGTGAGGTTTACATTGTTTGGTAAACAACGCCTACCACATGAAGGTCATCTATTATCCGGTTGAGGTATCAATATCAGATCCGCTGTGGCCCCACGCATTGTCCCCAAGCCGTTAAGCAGTTACAGTAGAACCTTCACCACGTTTCCTGCATCCGCTGTTTCGCGAGATCCCCCATGATGGTCGGCAGCAGATCTGATATCGATGAGCTATCATTATTTTTCTTTTGAAAACTTTGAACCTCCCAAATATATCTATCAGTATTATTGGTTACACTTTGATATTATTGTTGCCTCATCTATATGCGTTTTGCTGCCAAAGAGTGTCCAAGTTGCTGATCTAATTTGTGTAACCATCGGGTTACCTAACTGCACAGAGTACTGGCCAGGAAAAGATGGATATTGGGTTTGGCATGTGTTAGGTGGGAAACTAGGCCCATATGTATTTTGCGGAATGTTATGGAAATCTTGAGGTGTGGGATTATACTGGCTGTGTTGTTGAATTGGTGGTTCAAATGATGGTTGAAAGGTAGTGGTTGTTGGTGGGTAATAATGCAAAGGTACAGCTTGTGGGTTTGGGTTAGTAGATAATAGGGTTGGTATTTGATTCGGATTATTTATTGGGACCATGAGTTGGTCAGACATGCCCAGATATTTATGTAGAATCTCCCACAATTCTTTCGTACATGAATCCCATCCTATCTTTGGGGAGTTTCTTAAGGACTGTGTTCATAAACAAAGAAAAGTGGTAATTTGGGTCATCCATGTGTAGCCTGCGGTCTTCTATGAAGGAGGCTAACTGGCCTGATAGTGGCACATTCGGCTCAGTTGCTCTTCGGCGTTGTTGTCTCGATGAAGTTGCAGAACTGTTTTCTGTGGCTAGTGAAGCCTCTGCCGTATTTTCTGTCGGGGCATCGGAACTGTCAGGGTCTTGTTCCGCTCCACTTGTTCGTGGGAGATTCCCACTAGTACTGTTAAAAATGTGAGACAGAAACTAGATCAGGCACTCATTTTTAAGATTGGAATGTTGGCTTTCTTCAAAATCAACGTGTTGTCAGTGAAATGTGAGAGACATAAATTGGCTTTATTTGGATTGTTTGGTCCTCGAAACAGTATGTAACTTCACACTACACCACTGGCATTGCTAGGGGGTTGTGGTCCGCCCCAGGGGGACAACGGCTGTTTAGGTGTCACCCAACGGCCATCCGCCGCAAATGCTGCTCAAGTTGGCTAACATTAACTCCTGTTCTGAGTGCACTCAGCGCAGCGCATCATCCTCAACCTGGACACTTGCTTGTCTAATGTCCGAATGGGCCCTGGTTAATCCACCAGAGAAATAATCTGCAGAGCCTGATGTGTGTCAATTTCAATTTGGCCGAGCAGCTTCGAGCCAGGTACCTGCTCAGCTGAGTGGTAGGGGGGGGTTCTGTGGATGGCAGGCAGGCACTGTAATGGGAGGGGGGCAGGTTGGATCTGTGGATGGCACTGTTATGTCTGGGATATGTGGATGGCCCTTATATAGCAAGTTAAGGTATTTTTCGTACACATTTTATTTAACTTACTTGCAGCTTTTAATATCTGCACAAATCTGCAAACCGCTGCTGCCTGCAAACCAGAGCCAGGACCCTCCGGCTTAAGACTCCATGCCAGCTTTGGTGAGTCTGATACCCTGGACTGTGCACCACCCTACACTGGACTGAGACCCATAAACATACAGTGTTGGTAGCATAGTACAAGGGTATAAGGGGAAACACTGTGCTTCCAAAACTCTACTATGCTCCCTTATACCCTGCACCAGGTTGCTATGGCCTATTATACCCTACATTGGGCCCCTTAACATACCCGGTACTGTGGCCCCTCCTACTCTATATCCAGTCACTGTATGTTGGTGTAAAGTGGTCATTATATGGCGGGGTTCTTATTTGGCTCTAGGGTTAATATAACTAGGGTATACTGTTGATTCCAGTATATTATGCTGTATTGTGGACTGTATTATTTCCAAGAAGATAAAATGAGCCAGGGAGAACACAGGCCACACCACTGACCAACAGCACCAGCCTTCTGTAATCTAGCCTACAGTTAATGGCCCCGACAGGCAGTGATGTTGAATGTGTTTGCAATGGCTCATTTACTCTACTGTGAGCTCCGTAAGGGTTACAGTCAATTTGCATGTGTTCATCACTGGACCATCACGCCGTCCATTAGGCCATAGTGTTGTGGGAGAGTGGTGGACCACTTTTTAAACAGCAACG
Organism: Bufotes viridis; assembly: GCA_033119425.1. NCBI lineage: Eukaryota > Metazoa > Chordata > Amphibia > Anura > Bufonidae > Bufotes > Bufotes viridis. The sequence continues at coordinate 266,720,930 of CM065590.1, read as the reverse complement.
GTGGAAACCAGCCATATCAACGCCACTTTGCTACACTTCAACAGCACTGTTGCTCATTAGTGTTGAGCGCGAATATTCGAATAGCAAATTTTTTTAGCGAATATCGGCACTTCGCTAATTCACAAATATTTCGAATATAGCGCTATAAATTCGCTATTTCGAATATTCCTTTTTTTTTTTTTATTGTTATATTTTTTTCTTTCCTACTCCCCAAAAGTAGTTCTTACCTGTCCTGAGGATTCCTGGCTTCCTGGCTGCTCCGGTCAGTGCCCGTTGCCGCTTCTGCCGACTTCCGTGCACATGGAGCGTCCCCATCACCATGGGAACGCCTCCATACTAGAATGTACTGTCGGATGTGAGAATTAAGTTGAAATCGCAATGCGATTAATTCAAGTTATATTAATCGCATTGTGATTAACTTGGCACTGCTATATTACATTAGGCTAGAATTAACGAATATGGAATATAGCAGTGCTAAGTTGAAATCGCAATGTGATCACTTCGTTATATTAATCGCATTGCGATTTCAACTTGGCACTGCTATATTACATCTTAGGCTAGATATAACGAATATGGAATATAGCAGTGCTAAGTTGAAATCGCAATGTGACTACTTCGTTATATTAATCGCATTGCGATTTCAACTTAGCACTGCTATATTCCATATTCGTTAACTTTGTTAATTCTAGCAAGCTGACCCATTAGAAACCCAGCGCTAAGTTGAAATCGCAATGCGATTAATATAACTTGAATTAATCGCATTGCGATTTTAACTTATACCTGGTTTACTATGGTTGGCTTGGTAGAATTAGCGAATATGATGAATGTATTCGTCATATTCCTCAAAACGAAGATAACAAAGTATTCTCCATCTTCGATTTTGCTCCATATTCGTCAACTTCGATAATTCTAGCAATCAAATAGGAAGGTTGACTATAGAGACAGCTGTGTTTAATTCGCTATGCGATTATATTAGTCATAGTGAATAAGCGGTGCGACCATAAGCGGCGCCATGTCTATTACCCTGTTTCCATGTAACGGCGGCTGCTGTATGTATTGATAATGAATTTGGCTCAGACAAAATTGTCCGTTCTGTAACCCCATTGGTTACAATAAAACAAAACACAACACATTTTATAGAACAATAACGTTTTATAAAACAATCTTTAAATAAAGAAAAATATTAATAACATAAATAACAGAAGCCCAAAAAAACAAATAACATTTTTTTAATATTTTCTGCTCTTGGAGCAGTTCATCCATTGCCTTTTGGTTGGCTTCCTCCATTACGGTCAGCTCGTGTGAGAATTTGAGCTTCAGCTCCCTTATTTTTTTCATCTGCAGCGCCCTTAACTTTTTCATTCATTCGCACTTTTTAAAAAAAAAATTATCATGTTGTTGTGCGCTGTAAAAGTAAAGGAAATAAAAATTTTAAATGTACTATGACAATCATTGTTTTGTGTATAAAGAAGATGAATTCCTGTCTGACCCAAGAAGAAGTACATCAGTGACTTAAAAATATTAAAATCGACAAAACGCCAGGACCGGATGGCATACACCCCCGTATCCTAAAGGAATTAAGTAATGTCATAGCCAGACCCTTATTTCTGATATTTGCAGACTTTATACTGACAGGGAAAGTTCCACAGGATTGGCGGATAGCAAATGTGGTGCCAATATTCAAAAAGGGTCCAAAAACAGAGCCCGGAAACTATAGGCCGGTAAGTTTAACATCTGTTGTGGGTAAACTGTTTGAAGGTTTTCTAAGAGATGCTATCTTAGAGGATCTCAACGGAAATAAGCAAATAACGTCATATCAGCATGGCTTCATGAGGGATCGGTCATGCCAAACTAATGTAATCAGTTTCTATGAGGAGGTAAGTTCTAGACTTGACAGCGGCGAATCAATGGATGTCGTATATCTGGACTTCTCCAAAGCATTTGACACTGTACCTCATAAAAGGTTAGTATATAAAATGAGAATGCTCGGACTGGGAGAAAATGTCTGTATGTGGGTAAGTAACTGGTTAAGTGACAGAAAACAGAGGGTGGTTATTAACGGTACACATTCAGATTAGGTCACTTTCACTAGTAGGGTACCTCAGGGGTCAGTATTGGGCCCTATTCTCCTCAATATATTTATTAATGATCTTGTAGAAAGCTTTCAGAGTAAAATATCAATTTTTGCAGATGACAATAAACTGTGTAAAGTAATTAACACTGAAGAGGACAGTTTTCTGCTACAGAGGGATCTGGATAGATTGGAGGCTTGGGCAGATAAGTGGCAGATGAGGTTTAACACTGACAAATGTAAGGTTATGCACATGGGAAAGAATAATGCAAGTCTCCCGTACATACTAAATGGTAAAACACTCGGTAACACTGACATGGAAAAGAATGTAGGAATTTTAATAAACAGCAAGCTAAGCTTCAAAAACCAGTGTCAGGCTGCCAAGGCCAATAAGATAATGGGTTGCACCAAAAGGGGCATAGACACCCGTGATAAGAACATAGTCCTACCACTTTACAAATCACTAGTCAGACCACACATGGAGTTCATGTACAGTTCTGGGCTTCTGTGAACAAGGCAGACATAGCAGAGCTGGAGAGGGTTCAGAGGAGGGCAACTAAAGTAATAACTGGAATGGGGCAACTACAGTACCTAAATCGAAATTAGGGTTATTCACTTTAGAAAAAAGATGACTGAGGGGAGATCTAATAACTATGTATAAATATATCAGGGGTCAGTACAGAGATCTGTCCCATCATCTATTTATCCCCAGGACTGTGACTGTTATGAGGGGACATCCTCTGCGTCTGGAGGAAAGAAGGTTTGTCACAGACATAGAAGAGGATTCTTTATGGTAAGAGCAGTGAGACTATGGAACTCTCTGCCTGAGGAGGTGGTAATGGTGAGTACAATAAAAGAATTTAAGAGGGGCCTGGATGTATTTCTGGAGTGTAATAATATTACAGGTTACAGCTACTAGAGAGGGGTCGTTGATCCAGGGAGTTATTCTGATTGCCTGATTGGAGTCGGGAAGGAATTTTTTATTCCCCTTAAGTGGAGAAAATTGGCTTTTACCTCACAGGTTTTTTTTGCCTTCCTCTGGATCAACCTGCAGGATAACAGACCGAACTGGATGGACAGTTGTCTTTTTTCGGCCTTATATACTATGTTACTATGTTAATCCATTATATATTGGTTTAGTTAGGATTAATAATAGTTTCTTTAGACTTTAGGGTTATGGACCTAGTAGTTAAGTTAATGCTTTTTATGTAGATTAATTACTTTATAGTGTTCAAGTTTTATATTACTGCTGTGTGTTGTTCGTTCTTTGTTGACTGTTTCATAGTTTTTACACCATTTTTCAGATAAATATTAATATGGTTTTGTGCACTTTATTTTTTAGTCTAAGAAAAATGTTATATATTGGATGCTCGTTACATCTTAATTAAATTGTATGCCTCATTGAGATACTTTACGGAAATCAGTACACCAGTAACATCAGCTAGAGAAAACTTTTTACGTGGATTTAATTAGGGTCCGGGTTTTTGGACTGAGTGCCCAGACAGATATAGTGGCACAGGTCACTCCTGTACTCCATCAAGACTTTTTAATAAATTTTGGATTAAAAATGCTGTTCTTTTCAAGTGTGGAAAGGAGATGTGAAAACTGAACCTGCAGAGAAATGAGCATGGTCTCTGACAGACCCTAAAGAGTGGTGATATACTAATATTTTTGTTACACTGCTTGGATTGAACGCAAAGTGTGGGAATTTAGGTTATGTAATATTTAAAGTGTGAATAACAATTTGAGGTTGAACTTGAACTTGTTTATAATTGCTTTCTTGAATAAAAGCTGCCTGTGGTAAAGACTAAACTGACATCTTTGTGTCGTGTTTGGACATTTTTTAAATTAAAACACCAGAATATACAGAATATATTTACCCTCCTGGCAGGGGGTGTTCACCACCTCGTCTTCTTCCTCCTCATCATCCTCCTGGACCTCATCTGCCTCAGGTGGGCTATGGGCTTGATGCCCTGATGGTCCTGCCTGTTCCTCTTCCTGCTGCTCATCCTCCTCATCCTCCATCATCTCCTCTTCCACCACCACCTTCTTAGTAGAGCACTTAGCTCTTACTTTAGGAAGAGGCACCCCTGTAATGAACAAATTTTAAAAAAATACCAAGATAAACAAGGAAACCAAAAAAAAAAAGGCAACGGTACACAAATTAATTTATGGTGGGATCTTGATGGGATAATCATTACCCCTATGTTTGATTTCACATGATTTCGTGTTAGATGAAACTATGAATGAAGTCTTTCAGATGGTTTACAGTTGAGTACGTTAATAGTTAGGAATAGGTAGCAGGGGGGATTGGTTCACAAGGTACTGTTGCAGGGTTATTGAAATGAGGTGGACCAAGTCAACTGTTTTGACATTGAATAAGGGTTTACATCATATATCTGTATCTCGCTGTGAGTGTATGTATATATTTTAAAGAAATAATCAGCTACGTGTCCCAGCATTTACTAAATCTGTGCTGGAGAACTTTTAGGCAAAAGAGAAAAACAACTAAATTATTTATTGCAAATTTCCAACGTTACCATTGTAACTGAATACCAGTATAGTCTGTCTTCCACACAATTATCGTTTTGCTGAAACAGCCTGCCTACATTCAATATGCTGACTGTGCTGTTAATAGTGTGCCTGAGACACTGTATGGTAGGAAATGTCTAAAGCTGATTAGTACGCCTTAGACCTTTTCAAAGGTAATCGGCCCACAGAGAGAGGGCTCAGAGTGCCGCCTCTGGCACTCATTCCATCGGTTCAACAACACTGAACTAAGTTATCAGTTGTAAAGGGATAGAAATTCCTTTTTTGCATAACTGAACACATAAATAACAATAGGTGGGTGATATAAAAATAATCATCGTACCTGGACAATTTTTGTCTCTGACCTCTTTGACGAGATCCATCCGATGCCGTTTTAGGTCAGACCATTTCTTTAGATAGGCATCCTTGGAATGACTCTTGCCATTCCTCTGCCACAGAGTGTAGGCTAATCTACGTACAATACTTTGTTTTTCAGTATGAGAATTTAGATCATCATAATGTTTTTCCAACATAGTCTGCAAGACAACAATTAAAGGATGTAATCCCAAAGTTGTAAAATACAATCATTATCAGTAATTATAGTCATCTCAACCATAAAAAAATTAAATTTTATATGAAAATGGTAAAAGTAGATTTATATAGTTCCCTATGGAACTATATGAAAGTAAAGTAAAAATAAAAACATTTTTATTCAATGCAAATATAAGAATTAAACTCCACAGTGGATGCCAATTAAACAGTGACTTTCACAGATACCCCCACTTTAACAGTGACTTTAACAATGGCCTCCCCTTTAAGAGTGACTTGGAACAGTGGCCTCCCCTTTAACAGTGACTTTGAGAACGGCCTCCCCTTTAACAATGACTAGAACAGTGGCTGCCCCTTTAAGAGTGACTTGAACAGTGGCCTCCCTTTAACAGTGACTTTGACAACGGCCTCCCCTTTAACAGTGACTAGAACAGTGGCCGCCCCTTTAAGAGTGACTTGGAACAGTGGCTGCCCCTTTAAGAGTGACTTGAACAGTGGCCTCCCCTTTAACAGTGACTTTGACATTGACCTCCCCTTTAACAATGACTAGAACAGTGGCCGCCCCTTTAACAGTGACTTGAACAGTGGCTGCCCCTTTAAGAGTGACTTGAACAGTGGCTGCCCTTTAAGAGTGAGTTGAACAGTGCCCTCCCCTTTAACAGTGACTTTGACGCTATTTTCTTCTAATCGTCTGTAGATACTGTCTCTCTCCACTCTCCTTGCGATCCAAAGACAGGCACGCACGTACAGACGCACGCTCACGATTATTTAAATTACGTATTATCGAGATAACAAACCAAACATAGTAGACTGTATAGGCAGGCAAATTTCATATTGGTTCCTTGCTCTAAGTTGTATTCGCGTACGAATGAAACTTAATTCTATTGAGCCAACCAATGGAAAATCAGACTAATAGCTCTAAGTTGTATTCGCGTACGAATGCAACTTAAAGTTGTATTCGCGTACGAATGAAATGTAATTCTATTGAGCCAACCAATAGTAAATCAGACTAATAGCTCTAATGTTCCATTCGAACGCGATTACAACTTATAGTGGGGGACTAATTGGAAAGTTGACTAATGTGAACAATTGACTAATGACTAACTATTAGGCTACGTTTACACGACGACAATTGTTGCGCGACAAAAAGTCGCACTATTGTTGCGCGTCAATTTTTATAATAGGAGTCTATGGTGTCGCATTGCGACATGCGACATGCTGCGACTGCGACACCACAGTCGGAAAAAATCCATCCGGGATGGATTTTTGGCAACTGTTGTGTCGCAGTCGCAACATGTCGCATGTTGCACGTGCGACACCACCATAGACTCCCATTATAAAAATTGTCGCTCGACATTAATGTGACATCATTGTCGCGCTACAAATGTTGCAGTGTAGTGGTTCCCGAATTGTCGTCGTGTGAACGTAGCCTTAGATTTAACAAATGAAAAAATAGAGCAGGATTCTCTTTATTGGTTCATTAGGGTCAATCTGGACAGCTGTAAGTTAAAAGAGAAATGCGATTAATTTAAGTTCAAATAATCGCATTGCGATTATATTACTTTGCTTTTTTTTTTAATTGATAGAATAATTATAATACTTGATACTTATTATAATTATTCAATTTATTAAAACAAAATAATAATAAAAATAGAATCGCATAGCGAATTAAACACAGCTGTCTCTATAGTCAACCTTCCTATCTGATTGCTAGAATTAGCGAGGTTGACGAATAGGTAGCTAAAACGAAGATGGAGAATACTTCGTTATCTTCGTTTTTGAGGAATATGACGAATACATTCGTCATCTTCATCATCTTCGCTATAATTCTAGATATCAAACCAATAGGAAAGTAGCCTTAAGTTACAATCGCAATACACGATTATTTAAATCGCATATTATTCGCGATAACTAGATTTCGACGAATATGAAACAAATATTCTGTCGAATAGTAGCGAATTTCGTCGAAATCGAATATGGCACCTGCCGCTCATCACTATAGCTCTTCATTTCCCACAGATATTGAAGAAGAAGAATGTGTAATCTGCATTTAAATAGTATTAATTTCCACATTACTCCTTACCTTCTTGTCTCGAGCACGGGCCGCAAAAATTCCAGTTCCTCAAAATATAAATACTGTTTTCGCTTTGAAGGGGAGCTGCCACTTCTCCCAGCTTCTCGTATTTGGCGTAACTCCCGCGTGTAACAGTCCTTAAGGGAGCGCCAGCGAGTTTGGACTGCCTTCCCTGGATGTATAAGACAAAAAAATTACAAAGTGCATGCTACTAAATTACATAACCACAGCGAATGAATGGATATTAAACTGTATTAATTTTCATTTTTAAAAAGTTAAAGACTAAATTAAATCATTTTGCTATGTACATTTATAAGGCAAATGTGACGTTTTAAACGTCGCCCACTAATTTAGGCCAAGGAGTTTTCTTTTTGGAGTCTTTGGATTTCAAGCAACAAATGTTAATCATTTTGGGAGTCTGGGAAAAATAGTCAAAGAAATAGATAACAAATCTGGGGCATAGTTAGGCCCTCCCTCTCCAACTGAGAGATCTCAAGGCACAGTAGTCATTTTCAGAATAATGCAGCAACGCCAAGGGATACATAAAAGGAAATGAAGAATCCTGCTACCCGACCTACCAAGGAGTCTAATTATGTCATTTAATAAGTTTCTCCAATGGATCAATACAGGTTCCCTTGTTATGTACATCAACTAAACATTACATACTTGACATACTCACTTTTATAAATTTTTTCTGTTTTTGACAGGGATGGCCATTCTGGGAAAAGTTCAGTCACCACTTCATCCCAGGCTTTATTTTTCAGCCCCCGATCTACATAGCCCACATACCTGTTGTACCAGATACAACTTCTTTGCTGGACTGTGGAAATCAGAATTTCTTCGTCCACTTCACGACGTGAGGAAGCCATTCTGGAAAACAAACACCAAAAACATGGATCCAAATTTAAGGCACAGCCAGAAACAAAAATATGAGTGATTAAACAAGCCAAAAATATATCATGTTTGCAACAACACTATCTTCATAATAAAGGATACTGTTCCCTGACCAAACCCAGGACCCCTAAACTTAATTTTGCGTCTTCCAAATGTGATTAAATTTATACTTTCTAAACTCCTATACAATTTTTGGCGAATAAAGGGGACAGGATTCCCTCAAAAAGATTCAATAAGGTTGGTTGAGATGGATTGAGATAGTATTCCATTTATTGCGTAAACTTTGACTTCCTAATAGTCCTTACTTTGGAAAGTGCATAATATAACTAAAACACTTATTAAATCTAACCGCAAAATCAAAAGACACAATCCAGGTTGGATTAAAAAACAGCTTTTCAAGGAATATTCCTATCTTTCACTAACATTCATAGCTCCAGGTAAAGCAGAATATACTTCCTGGTAAGAAAGATGGGCAGGCTTAGGCAGTTGAGAGAAGTCTGCCCACGCCTCCTTATGACATCCCACTGAGAGCTGAGTCCAGTGTGCTCTATGAGTCAACAGTCGGGAGTCTTCAATCTGACTTTCTCCAGGGAGTGTCAGTGATCTCTTCTGAGCATGCATGGGACGCAGTTATGTGGCTATAACCTAACCAGGGGAGGCCAAGAATATCCAAGAGTTTGGGCCAAAGTTTTGGAGTGCCAAAAAGTTTTGGGTAAAACATTTACAATATTTGTATAAATGACCACGGAGACATGGTTATCCACGTAAACCATGATCATTAAGATGGAAATTCAACTTTTACATGCAACAAGGAAGGTGATATTCCTGTTCAAAACACACAATCACAGGTGCAGTATCAAATGTATTGAAAAATTGCAGAGGTCCCAAAAAAATAAGGAAATCAAAAAGGAGGGGGGCTGGTCACACTAACAAGCACTAACACAATTTAAAGAGGACCTTTCACCAATCCAAAGTTTGTTAGTGAAAGGAATGTACATGCAGAGCGGCACCCAGGGATGACCCTGCGCTTACTATTATTCCTGGGTGCCGCTCCGTTCGCCTGCTGTAGCCCCCGGTTCCGGCGCACGTGCTGAGGCTAATTTTGCTGTGGGAGGAGACATCTTTTGCCCTGGCGTCTCCTTCTCCAGGCTGGAGCGCTGGTCATCGCAGCGCTCAGCTCATATCCTGGGAGGTTGCAGGATATGAGCTGAGCGCTGCTATTGGTCAGAGCTCCAGCCTGGGAGAAGGAGAAGCCCAGGGCAAAAGAGGATGTCTCCGCCCAAGGCAAAATTATCAGCAGCACATGCGCCGGTACAGGGGGCTACAGCAGGCGAACGGAGCGGCACTCAGGGATAATAGTAAGTGCAGAGACATCTCTGGGTGCCGCTCTGCATGTACATAGCTTTACCTAACAAACTTTGGACTGGTGAAAGGTCCTCTTTAAGACCGTGAAATTAGGCCACACTTGATTCAAGTCCCACAAAAAAATCGTGGTTACCGATATTTCAACACAATGTGGATACATACCTTTATCCAAAAAAAAAAAAATGGAGGATGGGGGAGAAGTCAGGCTCCTCAATGAGAACACCGCAATGTGGCGTACCCTAAGCCACTGGCCATTCAAGAGACGAGACGTCGTGTGGAAAGTCTTTTGCCTGGTGTGCTTGGGACCTTCATGTATGAAGAAAATGTAAATGAAAATAAAGAAACATAGACATACACAGGACCAGCATACAGATGAAAAATATTAAAAACGAAGGGGTTTCCTGTCCAAAATTAGAGAAGTATCTGCAAAGTAGTTAGTAACAAAATACTGCTAAAGTGTGCCACGTTGTTCTGTGCCAGGGGACATCTGTACTGCAGGACATAGTAACCAGGCATCTTCATAAAACGGTAGCAATGAGCACGGATATAAAGGCTGGAAGTATGCTTATGTATAATCAAATAGGAAGAGTCAATCGATTACATTTGACCTACCAAATTTTTTTTTAAAAAGGGGAGTCTGACTGATGTAACCCAAGATAACCTTTTTATGGCCACACGGCTCGGTGTGGTTGGGGTCAGCGTAGTGGCCACAGCAGTTACTATGTCAAACATAGTAGGCCGCAATTTCATCACTAAAAGGGATAATATCTAACCCCAAAAGGGAAAAAGATATTTCAACTATTTAAGCCACATTTCCCCCAAAAAAACAAAAAAACAAAAAAAAAAACGTAATTCAGAAAACCATCCCCCACATGACAAGTTCACACATTACACTATCACTCCATCACCCTCTGTACATATCTCACCAAATGGCACTTTCACTCCATCCAGCACATGCCAAATTTCTCAACAACCGACATTGTCCCGCCTGGACCAAAGGGCAAGCAATGTTTCTGCAGTACAACACCCAAAAGGCCCATAAACCGGGTTTTAGTTAAAATACAGCATCCATCTTAATTGTTATGTATTAAATGAACATTGAGTACAATTAGCATCTGCAACTTACCAGCCATAGCCACACACTGTGCCTGTCAGTTTGCTCTAAAATTGCTCACACAACACTCCTTGGTTGCTGCTGCTGTGTCACTCGGTCACATTCAGCCCGCCGCTGCGGCGCCAGACACACTAGTTACGCCCCCCAACCACGTGCCCGGCGGCGGATGCTCTGAGAGAAGCAAGTGCAGTGCAGACAGTTCACTTGGAAGATGGCTTTGAATGTGGTCATTAACGATATGGGGGCACAGAGGAACGGGGCAGAGTGTAATGTAGGTGTGGTCAGTGGCCACCTATGACCCTCCCTTGGCGACCCCACTGCCAAATCCAACACATATGTATTTTCACAAAGCAGACCAATAATTAAGAAAAAACAGATAAACTACCACAATGGGAACTGTTCTTGCTGTCTAATATGCCTGCCATTGTGTGGGTGCACCAAACAAAAAGGCTTACATTCAAACCGATTTATAATATAATGGTCAAATACCATGAGGCTAACTGGGTGAAGATTTTAATCATAGGAGCCATAATCCAAGTTGAAAAAAAAGATTTGGGTAAAACATTACACTATACATTATTATAACATTCCTATAACCTTTTTCTTTGTCTGAAACATACAGATACCTTCAACAGTTGTGTTAGTCAAGACTCGCCAGATCCTGCATCCAGAAAACGACATATGGCGAACTAACATAAAATGCATTCTCTTCACCTTTATCTATAAAGTTTTGTGTTTCCCCTAAAAAAAAACAAAAAAACGGGAAAATGTTGCAAGCGACATGCGTCAGGAAACGAAAAATCCAACAAAAATGGATTTCGCAGTCGCAGCATGTCGCATGTCGCAATGCGACACCATAGACTCCCATTATAAAAATTGTCGTGCGACAATAGTGCGACTTTTTGTCGCGCGACAATTGTCATCGTGTGAACGTAGCCTTAGTGTCTCCATAGTCTGAGAGCCATATTTTTTTTTTTTTTTTGGGCTATGTAGGGGCTCATTTTTTGTGGGATGCGGTTTGATCGGTACTATTTTGGGAGGCATACGCCTTTTTGATCACTTGGTATTACACTTTTTGTGATGTAAGGTGAAATGGCTTTTTTTACACCAATTTTTTTTTTATGGTGTTCACCTGAGGGGTTAGGTCATGTGATATTTATATATAGCAGGATTTTACGGACGCGGCGATACATAATATGTGTAGTGTATTTTATTTTTTAAATTTTTATTCAGTGATTATTTTTTCACTTTTTTTACATTGTTTTTTTACCCAGACCCACTTGATTCTTGAAGATCCAGTGGGTCTGATGTCAGTATAATACAGTACAGTACACTATATAGTGTACTATACTGTATTTTTTACTTTAGACTTAGTCTGATCAGACTTCTGCCTTTGCAGAAGTCAGACCAGACTTGCCATTACCATGGCAAGCAGGACACCTCTGATGGCATCCTGCTGCCATGGTAACCATCACCTGCTGCCAGAACAGAGCAGCGGGTGATGGGAAGGGAGGGGAGCTCCCTCCTTCTGTGCTCCCATCAAGAATCGGGGGCTGCAAAGGCACAGCAGCCCCCGATGGGAGAGGGAGCTTCCTCCCTGTTAACACCTTCCATACAGCGGTCCGTATGGACCACGGTATGGAAGGGGTTAAACGGCTGGCATCTGTACAAGCACAGATGCCAGACATTTTTTTAGCAGAGTGTCAGCACTGTGCTGACACTCTGCTAAACCACTAGACCACCATGGAATAGATTAGAGGAGGAGTGATTTCAGCAGGTACCTTGTTCCGATTACCGCCAGCTGAGCAGCGGTGATCGGACATTCGCAGGGCGTACAGGTACGCCCTCAGTCCTTAAGTACCAGTACGCCAGGGCGTACCTATATGACCTGCGTCCTTAATGGGTTAAGGCCATTAGTTCTAGTTGTACTCAGAGGCAAACAATTATGAGCAATCAAAGATAGGACGTGCTTGGAACGTACCAGCAGCACTCAGAGGCAGTCCATAATATTAAGCAATACATAAAATGCGTACTATCTGGTGATCTGAAAAAGTGCAAACATAGTCCATACAATAAGTGCATATACAATCACTTTGTGGTACCTTAAAGAGAAATACATAATGGGCACAATACTTGAATGTTGCTGAAAATGTAAAACGTTACTACAAATTTTAATATGGCACACTTTTAAAAAACTAAATAGTGCAATAAGGCAATAGAGTCACTTTAGAGTCTCTTCTTCTGTTCTGGAAGACAAAGTGCATTACATTGTCATTTTAAGTGCAATTAAAGTCTTTGTAATCTAGGGTAAACACGGTATAAATGGTATTGGTATTTCACATGGGTATAAACGGTATTTATAATCCACATGGGTATTAAAGTAGCAGTACAAGTCATGAGAACCATTAGCAGAGGCTCCCAAATAACCTGAAAAGGGGGGAAAAGATAGGAACTTGGCACTGCGCAACAAGGATTTAACTGCTAGTGGGGGGAGTCCTTACTAACATGACCATCCGGGTCAGGAGTTAAAGGGGCAACCTGTAAAAGATAGACATAAAAACAATGCAAACAGGTCCTCACCCTTCAGGAGTAGTCCAAGCTGTGGCTCCCAAAGTCAATGTTCTTTAAATGATGATCCAAAGAAGCCATCTCTTTAGAGGAGGGACCGGATACCCTCTTCACTGCTGGAACTGCTGAAGGTGATTAAGGGCTTCTCCTTCCTCGTATAATCCATCCAGGCGGTAGCTGTTGAGCACCACTGCTCTCCTGTGGCGGAGCCAGGCAATTTGCCCGGTGGTCACACTTTTCATGCGTGCAGCGACTATCTGCTTAACAGGAGCGGATGCTCAGGCCATCTGGAAGGGGTCCAGCACCTCCGGCTGTATTGGCGCTGGGAGACGATCCTCCGGGGCTGCAGCAATCTTCCAGGGCAGCTGGTAAATTGTCTTTTCCTCCGTAGACAGTGGGGAAGTCTCCTCCTTGTGCAACTCAGTCGCCATCTTGCGATCCTTTAGGAAATGAAGAAGGGCTTTGGAGTGGAGCTTCCCTTAGTAACATAGTAACATAGTATATAAGACCGAAAAAAGACATTTGTCCATCCAGTTCGGCCTGTTTCCTACAAGTTGATCCAGAGGAAGGCAAAAAAACCCCTGTGAGGCAGAACCAATTTTCCCCACTATAGGGGAAAAAATATCTTCCCAACTCCATCAGAATAACTCCCTGGATCAACGACCCCTCTCTAGTAGCTGTAGCCTGTAATATTATTACACTCCAGAAATAAATCCAGTCCCCTCTTGAATTCCTTTATTGTACTCACCATCACCACCTCCTCAGGCAGAGAGTTCCATAGTCTCACTGCTCTTACAGTGAAGAATCCTTTTCTATGTTTGTGTACAAACCTTCTTTCCTCCAGACGCAGAGGATGTCCCCTCGTCACAGTCACAGTCCTGGGGATAAATAGATGATGGGACAGATCTCTGTACTGACCCCTGATATATTTATACATAGTTATTAGATCTCCCCTCAGTCGTCTTTTTTCTAAAGTGAATAACCCTAATTTTGATAACCTTTCAGGGTACTGTAGATCCCTCATTCAGTTATTACTTTAGTTGCCCTCCTCTGAACCCTCTCCAGCTCTGCTATGTCTGCCTTGTTCACAGGAGCCCAGAACTGTACACAGTACTCCATGTGTGGTCTGACTAGTGATTTGTAAAGTGGTAGGACTATGTTCTCATCACGGGCATTTATGCCCCTTTTAATGCAACCCATTATCTTATTGGCCTTGGCAGTAGCTGCCTGACACTGGTTTTTGCTGTTTATTAAAATTCCTAGATCCTTTTCCATGTCAGTGTTACCGAGTTTTTTACCATTTAATATGTACGGGTGACTTGCATTATTCCTTCCCATGTGCATTTTTCAGTGTTAAACCTCATCTGCCATTTCTCTGCCCAAGCCTCCAATCTATCCTGATCCCTCTGTAGCAGAAAACTGTCCTCCTTAGTGTTAATTACTTTACACAGTTTAGTGTCATCTGCAAAAATAGATATTTTACTGTGCAGGCCTTCTACAAGATCATTAATAAATATATTGAAGAGAATAGGGCCCAATACTGACCCCTGAGGTACCCCACTAGTTACAGTGACCCAAACTGAGTATCTATCGTTAATAACCACCCTCTGTTTTCTGTCACTCAGCCAGTTACTTACCCACATACAGACATTTTCTCCCAGTCCGAGCATTCTCATTTTATATACTAACCTTTTATGAGGTACAGTGTTAAATGCTTTGGAGAAGTCCAGATATATGACATCCATTGATTCGACGCTGTCAAGTCTAGAACTTACCTCCTCATAGAAACTGATTACATTAGTTTGGCATGACCGATCCCTCATGAAGCCATGCTGATATGACGTTATTTGCTTATTTCCATTGAGATCCTCTAAGATAGCATATCTTAGAAAACCTTCAAACAGTTTACCCACAACAGATGTTAAACTTACCGGCCTATAGTTTCCGGGCTCTGTTTTTGGACCCTTTTTGAATATTGGCACCACATTTGCTATCCGCCAATCCTGTGGAACTTTCCCTGTCAGTATAGAGTCTGCAAATATCAGAAATAAGGGTCTGGCTATGACATTACTTAATTCCTTTAGGATACAGGGGTGTATGCCATCCGGTCCAGGCGATTTCTTCTCATAGAAGCTGATTAAATTAGTTTGGCATGACCGATCCCTCATGAAGCCATGCTGATATGGTGGGGAAGTCTCCTCCTTGTGCGACTCAGTCGCCATCTTGCGATCCTTTAGGAAATGAAGAAGGGCTTTGGGGTGGAGCTTACCTTCTTCCTCTTCATGCAGTAATCTTTCTACATGTAGGCTGGGCTATGTTTTCACACTTCAGCAAGGGGTGTTTCTTCAGTTTTGCGCCTCTGGGCACGAAGAAGATGCTGCGCCATAGCAAACAAAAATGGTGAATTAACTCTTCGGGCACCGGTGCACAGCGTTTTGCGCCGGTCGCTCCACAACAAAGTCATCAAAGTCATTTTTAAAGACAGATTTGTAAATCCAATAGGCTAATAAAGTTGGTAGGCACAGAATTTTGTTGTTTGACTTCTTATCTTAGTAGCACACAGTTTTGAAAGTTTCATGAATACTGTTTGTGATGCCAATTGATGCAACGAGCCCACTACGCACACCTGGGGTATCCGTTGCCCCTTATGAGGTATCTACGAAATATGTCCCTCTTATAGAGCAATTAATTGTGAAGCCAGCTGCAGTTAAGCAGTGAGGACTTGGAGTCCCCTTTGTAGATGGTAATGTTGGTACCCAGAGGTAGGATTGCCAGAGTGGTGCACAATGGCCTACAGTCTCTGTAGATGTTATATACACGTGTCACAGTGTTCCTACCTGGATACAGTTGGATCCGAGACATGGTGTGGTCCGAAGCAGTGCAAAATGGTTAGTTGAACTTGGATGATGGATAGGTAGAATAAATGGAGTCCAGACTTTGTGGTAATGTTGAAACAGCTATACTTAGCATAAACGGTAATCCAAACAGTTTCCAAACGATAACTTGGTCATTAGTAGGCATTGGCAATAAACTGCAACAATCTCAGCTCTGCTATGCGGTAGCTCTCTTTCTCTCTCAGTTATGCTTGGCTTGGTAAATATGGCTTGATATGCTGGCAATTAGCTGTCTGTAGTCTGACTCTTACTGTAGTCCTTAATCCTAGGAACTTCTTGTCCTTGCTTCAGAGTACCTCAAGTTTGCTTATACTTGGTGTTGTACAACCTACAGTGATAAGGCTGGGGTAGGCCTAACAGAACCTTTCCAGGGAGGATCAAGCCTTCTGCTTCCCCTAGCAGGGGTTTTCTCAGACACACACACACAACCTCTCCCCAGGAGGGGTAGGCTGGAACTGACCTTGACTAAATAAACTCCTCCCTCTCTAAAGAGGCCTGGAATGAACTAGAAGGTTCCTCTCCAGAGAAACTATCTTTGCTCAGATTTGCTGACACCAGCTGGTAACCGGGCACATTACACATAAAACATTACATTTGCAAGGAAATGCATATACACATTGCAGGAAATTACATTAAATATGAGAGATGACACAGGATCACACATTAAAGATAGTGGGGGTACAAAAGGAGGTGAAAACTGGCCTGGGGTAGGAGGGGTTAAAGAGGATCTGTCACCAGTTTTATGCTTTTATCTTCTAACAGCTCCAGTGCATGCCAAGTCCTGATATTCATGAGCTTCTGACTTTCTCCACCCCCTTCCACTGATTGACAGTTTTTTCCAACTGAACTAGCAGCAGGGGGCAGAGAAATCAGGAGCTCATGAATATTCGGGACTCATTGGCATGAGCTGGAACTTTTCAATACAAGATTTTGGCAAAATTGCGTTGATTAAAGTGATCCAGCTTTGAAAAGGGGATCTGTCACTATTTTATGTTGCCCTTAGTTGGGGCATCATAAAACTGGCAACAGATTCTCTTTAAAGCGTCTAACTAACTTTTCAAAAAACTTTTCATATATCATATCAAAAGAACAAGGGGGCAGAAGCACATGCATATCACACTCCCTCTCTTCGTTGTATGAGACAAGCTCCATGGAAGTCTATGAGCCTGAATCGATTCATTCCTCAGGAGCAAGGAGAGAGCGTGATATACATGTGCTTCTCTCCCCTCGTTCTTGAGAAGGGTGAGGGTCTTAGCACTTAAACCTCCACCAATCAAAACTTTAGAAACAGAACTGTGAGACAGCAAAAGTTTTTTGAAAGGTATGCGATGCTTTAAGCTAGTTGACCTCTTAATCTATGATTATTGACTTGGGTTGTTCCCAACAGTTCTCTGGCCTTGTTCTCTGATAATATGTAGTAGTGCATGGTGGCTGTTGTAACTGTGGTATTATGCTTGTAGGTTTTTGTGGGCCACTGCCAATGGGGTATAGCCTGAGAGCAGGGATGATGTTGGGCTGCAGGGTTTTGCCACCTGCAGGTGTTGCAAAGCGTAAGCGTTCATGGCCATATTGTGTTGTATCAAATTACTGTAGGAAATCACTCCAAAGAGGTCACTGTGACACCATTAGTGAACCTATGAGCTGGGCCAGAGGCCTCAGGTACCCTCTTGTATTGTTTTGTATCCTCAGGGTGGTGATACAGTTAAATACTGTGGTAATGGCAGCAGTATTTTGTGCTGCACTGTGGTATTTGGTTCTGCTGGGGGTGTATTTTGTGTTGTACTAAGGTATTGCGGGCCCAACCTACTTTTGTTGTCCCTGCCTATATGTGTTGCCCAATCTTCTGTCAACTTGAACCTAAATACAACATGAGGCCACTTTTATTTTTTTCCAGGGCCATTTAAAGTTCCCAGTCCACCTCTTTTGTTTGATGAATGGAATATATTCAGCCATTACACACCGTGGAATTTACACATCTAGCACTTCATGGTAAGTCCACATTACCGACACCTTTATTATGAACTTGCACTGCCTTTGGCTACATTTGGTTTGTGTAGAAGAGACTTTACAGATGGACATTCTGAACACTGAACTGGACCCGAAACGTTGCAGTACATGTAACTTTGGAATCGTACCACTGGTATAATAAATATTTAATTGAAGCTATATGCTGTCTTGGGTGTGCTGTCTCCACCCTACTAGTATTCAAACCTTTTAGAGACTGAGTGCCGAAATTGCAACCCAAAACTCAGTTATTTATCGCAAAGTGCCCACAATGTCATTTACCCTGAATACTACAGTCCAATATAGTACATCTTCCAGCTTTTATCTCAGCTTTTGAGAAATTTCAAACACATGGGCTAGGCATGGTATGGTTTCACAGGGATCCACATGGCCATATCAGCATTTGTCCCATGTACAATTTTGCCTTCTTTACTGGGCAGAGGTTGTTTACTGCCCAGTGATTTAGATTCTATTATTAGGACAGGTTTTTGAGGGACAATTTACCGACGCTTTGCTGTGGTAACTGGGCAGAGTCGTTATTCTGCCCAGTTATTCTGCTTGTTTAAGTTTTTATTATTATGGTTTGAGTTTGAGTTTATGACTACGCTGTATAATATGTTATGGTTATTTATGAGTTTTTAAACAGGCCATGCCATTAGTTTACCTCTACTCTCGTGTGTTATATTTTTATTTATATTAATGTATAAGTTTGGGATGTTTGTTGTGCATGGTACATATATGGTACATATATGCTGTATAATTGCCATGTGAGTGAGCTTGCCAAACTAGAAAGCTGCCAACAAGTTATGGCAATTATCAGACACAACCAACCTGGCCCCTTATACCCTGCCATAGCTCTGCCCCAGTGTGCTGTTTGTCATCTAAGCAAATAAGGTTCAGCATGGTCTGTTACCGCTTCCACCCTGGAGTGCTACACTGCTTCCAGCTACTGACGGATGGTTGACTGCTGCTGCATGATGAGAATTCAGAGTTTGCAGTGGAGGAGGAGGTGAAGGCGGGGGAGGAGAAGGGGGGGTTGCAGCCACTAATGTAGGTGGTGGCAGAAATCCTGATGGAAGTAGGTCCCGCAATCCTTGGCATTGGCAGCACCTGTGCCATCCCAGGGTACGACTCACTAGCAGCCTCCACAAGGTTCACCCAGTGTGCCATCATGGGAATGTAGCGTCTCTGACCAAAAACACTTGTCCATGTGTCCATCGTTAGGTGGATCCTCCTAATAACTGCGTTGATCAGGGCACGGGTGATGTTACGGGACACAATTGCTGGTGTAATGCGAGGACGGCCCACCAAAAAAGATAGTGGAGGCTGGGGACTGAGTAACGAAGGACGGCCGCCGCCATGAGGCCGAGGAAAGCATCAGTATCCACAGGTCTAAATGGCAACATTTCCAGGGCCAAAAATTTTGAAAGATGCGCATTTAGTGTTATGGCCTGTGGGTGGGTGGCTGGGTATTTGCGCTATTGGTTGCTAGTGTTAACACCCCTAATCATTTTGCCTTCAGTGTACTGTCTTCCCCCATTATGTTCCCGGGTTTGAGTTTTTATTGTTATGGTTTGAGTTAGAGTTTATGAATAGGATGTAGAATATGTTATGGTTATTTGGTTATTTATGAGTTCTTATTTTGGTATGGCACAGTTTACAAATTACAATTCGTTTTTCGTCTGCACTTTCCTCAAAAAATCTCCAGACAGCGGAACACCTACCCCTTGGCAAGGGAGATTTCCGCAAGGGGGAACAGTTGCGGCCCTGTTTGGTGTGGCCCGCCTTCTCCCTTTTGCCACTCCACAGCCTCTTCCAGCCTGTCCTCGCTTGGCTTGCCACCTTTCCAGGTTGGGTCAGTGATGTCATCATCCCCCATCTCCTCTTCCACTTCCTCACTCTGGTCCTCCTCCTGACTTGTGTTGACCTAACAAGACCCTCACTTATTGACAACTGTGTCTCATCCGGATCATTCACCTCATGAAACACTAATTGCCATTCCCCACCGTCATCTTCTTCTGACTGTGGATGCTGTAGAGTTTGGGGATCAGTGCACAAGATCTCCTCTTGTCCCTCTTCAGGGAGGCAAGCTCACCTGCAGGCCCTCACCTACAATCTTTTACAGGGTAATCAAAAAATATTCTTAATTATGAATAACATTTTTTCCTAGCTGGTGCTGACCGCCATTTTCTGCGCTAACTGTGCAATGTAACATTACCACAAGCAAAAGTTATTTTTAAAATTCAATAAAATGTTATCATGGCCAGTGTTTTTGATAATATCTCAGCAATGTCCATCCACAGAATCGAGAAAGAGGTATCAATCTGTCAATCCTTTCAGTGTCCGCTCGAGGTGAGGCTTTCCATGTGGAAACAAATTAAGGCGCAGGCTCTACTCCTAGTGGTGCCCTTCTGTCAATTAATTTAGGTTTTAGCTTTGCAACCATACTCCCCTCAGAACCCAAAGAATTTGGTTTTCAGGAAAATGCTCGGCGGGTAATGGGAATAACGCCGCCGGATCGTGTGTCTAATCGTTTTCAAACCAGGCTACAAATTTCATCCTAGATTAATGAAAACATTCTTTGCAAATGCTTCCAGTGTGGTTCTTCTGGCGCCAGTCAAAGAATGTCACCTATAGCAGCGCAATACGAATACCTTAATCATGGCCCCAGTTCTGAAAAAAAAAAAAAATTGGCAGCAATTGCTGCCAGGAAAGAATGTTTCCTAACAATTTTTCCTGGAAATTTTTTTTTTTTTTTGTGTTTTTTTGTGTGTGTGTGGGGGGCGTATTTTTGTCAGTCTGTAAAAGTAGCTGACAACTAGGACAACATGGTTCCCAGCAGAGACCTGGGAGTCCAAGATGCATCCAGACATGTTCCCGATCAATTTCTGTCACTTTCTGACCTTTCCCAATGGACTAGGCACCCTCCCCTCTTCAGAGCAGGGAGTGCCTGGTTGTCTCCCATTGACTTCCATTATACTCGGGTGCTCAGCTGAGCACACGAATATAGCAATGTGTTCACGCCGAACACCCGAATACTTTGGTGCTCGCTCATCACTATAAAAGTCCCATCAGTTTTTACTCGTGACTTTTTAAGTGAATTCATAAAAAGTATTCAGGGATAAATCTAACTAAAATATAATTCCGCTGACAAAACATCTGTCCTTCCCTTAGTAAATACAAAATCCTGGGCATGGAATAAACCATATAAAAAATATTGCAAACAGTTCTTAAATGTCAAAACAACTCAATTTTCTGACACAAAGCCTTTCATTCATTACCCGCCAAGGCTAGGGGTCGCAGCAATCTTTTTGTTTTTTTAGGATAGTCAATGGTGTCGCAGTGCTACATGCGACATGCTGCAACCACAATGCTACAGAAGCACAAAAATCCATCCAAGTTGGAGCTTTGTGCAACAGTCACCTTACAGTTGCAGCATTGACTTTCGTTACAAAATATGTTGCATGACATTGCTGCAGAAAATAGTCACGCGACACATGATGCAGTGTAGTTGTACACTTTTTGTCATGCGGCTTATTGTTGCGCAACAAATGTCGATGTGTAGCCCTACTAAAAATTACATAATATTAATGATAGAAATAAAGTAATTAAGATGGGGAAATCTTTCCAAATTAAGCCTAGCTTTTCTTTTATTCTAGAAAACCACGATCAATTGGTATTTTCACAGCTGAAAATCCCACTTTACATTCTCAAACCAGCTCTATTTTTTTACCTGTAATGCATTTTCATTAATCACGAATATGGCAGTTTAATGCTTGAGTTGTAGCATAAAAAATAATTTATTAATAAATATGTTCCGGGCTGCTTTAGTAATGCAATAAAATATGAATTATTGTTTTCTGTATTTTGTGAGTTAAAGAAGCCGAGGCTACATTGTACACTAGCATTCATAAATAAAGAATTGCTCTGTAGACCATAAGGATCATTTATCACAGAAAAAGGGGTAGCAGAAACACAGAAATGAGACCGATTCCAATTGACCCAGCTATTATTAAATGACACACATAATCTATGTATCTAAACACTGTAATGCTATAAAAGTATTTTGGAGGATTTAATTAAATGCTTGAGTTGTTTAAAGATCACTTTCTTCTTGTCCTTGGATTACAGTATATACTGTACTCTCAGTCATCTGAGGAATTAACTAGATATGTCTATGTCTCATGGAATGAGATGACTAAAAAGACCAGACTCCTCTGGATGCAACTTGCTTGAACTACCAGATAGGAGGGATGGGCAGAGGATTGTTATTAGTGTTGAGCGGATTGAAGTTAACAAAGTGGAATTCGATCTGAATTTCAGGAAAATTTGATTTGCTATGAATTCCGAATTTTCTGGTGCGTCGTAGTAACAAATTATTTTTTCCTGAAATATTTATATACAATCGTGTCCATAAATATTGGGACACTGACACGATTCTAACATTTTTGGCTCTATACACCACCACAATGGATTATAAATGAAACAAAATCAGGTGAACGGTGTAGGAATTACAGCAGTTTGCATATGTGCCTCCCACTTGTTGAGGGACCAAACGTAATGGGACAGAATAATAATCATAACTCAAACTTTCACTTTTTAATACTTGGTTGCAAATCCTTTGCAGTCAATTACAGCCTGAAGTCTGGAACGCATAGACATCACCAGACGCTGGGTTTCATCCCTGGTGATGCTCTGCCAGGCCTCTACTGCAACTGTCTTCAGTTCCTGCTTGTTCTTGGGGCATTTTCCCTTCAGTTTTGTCTCCAGCAAGTGAAATGCATGCTCAATCGGATTCAGGTCAGGTGATTGACTCGGCCATTGTATAACATTCCACTTCTTTCCCTTTTGCAGTATGCTTTGGGTCATTGTCCATCTGCACTGTGAAGCACGGTCCAATGAGTTCTGAAGCATTTGGCTTAATATGAGCAGATAATATTGCCCGAAACTCTTCAGAATTCATCCTGCTGCTTTTGTCAGCAGTCACATTATCAATAAATACAAGAGAAGCAGTTCCATTGGCAGCCATACATGCCCACGCCATGACACTACCACCACCATGCTTCACTGATGAGGTGGTATGCTTAGGATTATGAGCAGTTCCTTTCCTTCTCCATACTCTTTTCTTCCCATCACTCTGGGACAAGTTGATCTTGGTCTTATCTGTCCATAGGATGTTGTTCCAGAACTGTGAAGGCTTTTTTAAATGTCATTTGGTAAACTCTAATCTGGCCGTCCTGTTTTTGAGGCTCACCAATGGTTTACATCTTGTGGTGAACCCTCTGTATTCACTCTGGTAAAGTCCTCTCTTGATTGTTAACTTTGACACACACACACCTACCTCCTGGAGAGTGTTCTTGAACTGGCCAACTGTTGTGAAGGGTGTTTTCTTCACCAGGGAAATAATTCTTTGGTCATCAACCACAGCTGTTTTCTGTGGTCTTCCGAGTCTTTTTGTGTTGCTGAGCTCATCGGTGTGTTCCTTCTTTTTAAGAATGTTCCAATCAGTTGTTTTGGCCATGCCTACTGTTTTTGCTATCTTTCTGATGGGTTTGTTTTGTTTTTTCAGCCTAATGATGGCTTGCTTCACTGATAGTGACAGCTCTTTCGATCTCATCTTGGATCAGCTAAGAAGCCAATTGACCCATTACTTTTGATCCCTTAACAAGTGGGAGGCATATATGCAAACTGTTGTAATTCCTACACCATTCACCTGATTTGGATGTAAATACCTTCAAATTACAGCTGACAGTCTGCAGTTAAAGCATCTTGTTTGTTTCATTTCAAATCCATTTGGGTGGTGTATAGAGCTAAAAATTGTGTCGATGTCTCAATATTTATGGACCTGGCTGTATACTCACCTCATCCATTTGATCGTGGAGATGCTGTCACGGCCATCTAGATTGAAGAAAGCGCGACAATTCTCTGGTGACGTCACACGTCAGTGCATGCAAGAATTGGAGAGTTTTCTTCAATCAAGATGGCTGCTACAGCCTCTCTGCAATCAAATGGATGAGGTGAGTGTAAAAATGTTTTTTTGTTTTAACCTCTGATTAACCCCCTGATTGGCTGAATGTGACTCTCAAGTGCTGCAAGCAGCATTGAACGCGGCATCTGAGAGGGGTGATCACCGTCCCTATCACTGCTCCAACTCCATAAAATGGAATGGTATTTGTGACTAATTGAATTTCTTGTCGAAGTTTAGCGAAGCAGCTGAATCAAATTATTTTAAACATCGCTCATGTTATAACTATGTTAAATTGTCCTTACCTCTTCCTTTTATTCTTGTCTGGTCCTCCATGATCACTTTATTTCTGTTTTGGAAACAATTTATAAAATCAATAAAACAATATACAGTACATCTATAATTGTGTGAAAAGCAGTACAATAAGAACCACATACTGTAACTATTTTAGGTCAAATATAACAACCATGTACTGTAATTATATTATATAACACGATGTGTTGACCATTAAACCACCTCACACTTCCAATGATATTAGCTATTAGCCTGCAACCTGCCTAAAGTATAATCTATATTATATTAACCCCTTTATACATGTACATCGCCAGATATATTAGGTGTTAACTGATTAACACTCTAGACAAAAAAGAGTAAAAAAAGAATATTATGACAAAACCGAAGAATATTATGAAAAAATCTGTGTCAAATTTATGATATAATTAATTTACAAACTTGACACATTCCCTATAACTGAGGAAATTTGCAACTCCATTGTGAGTAAAAATCCTGCATTTGTCCGAGAGCTTAAAAACAATCCTATTAAGAAAACTAGTTGTCAAACCTAAGAACCAATATTTAAAACTTGTGCCCAAATGAAAAAAAAACATCTATGTGCAGTCCTGCGGTTTCCGTGCAGTTGACCCATTCCCAGTTTCTTCTGTTCCCAACAGACCTGAAGTGGTTTATTTCCTTGAGCACTGCAACCAGTTACTAGTCTCAGCAGCCGTGTGTACATCAGTGACATGCCATTCTATCTGACTGCTGAGGCAAGTGACTCTCTAAAAGCACAGGACCAAGCCACTTCCAGTTCAGTGAAGACCCGAATAGGGTTTTAGTGGGGTAATTCAGAGACTGCTGACGGGTGAGTAATTTATTTTTCTGATTTTTCTGATTTTGATGATTGGGTTTATAGGCTCCTAGGCCACCCACTTTAATATTTAAAGAGGACCCGTCACCTCTTCTGTAGAGTTGAGAGAACCTGAATGGTAAAGTTCGGGTTCGTAATGAACTTTAGGATTTTTGCACCCGGACCGAACCCGAACATTTTCATAATAGTTTGAGTTTGGGTTCGGTGTTCGGCAGATTTGATAGCGCTTGTTGAAAAGCTGCTGGGCAGCCAATCAACAAGCGGCTAACTACTTTGCTATTAGAAGCCATCACAGCCATGCCTACTAATGGCATGGCTGTGTTTGGCTAAGTGCAGCATGTGACCCAGCCTCTATATAAGCTGGAGTCATGTAGCGCAGCATGTCACTCTTCTGTTGTTAGTGTAGGGACAGGTTGCTGCTGGTGCTCTCAGGGAGAGAATAGGAAACAAGCTTTGCTGAATAATATATGATATCAGAATTGTGTTCACTCAGCGATCTACAACCTTTTTGTTCTTGTGGGTGCAATGGCAGTTTTTTTTTTTTTATGAGGCCAGTGACAAATACTTTTATATTTCTGTGAGTGGTTGGTGTTGGCAGCCATTTTGTTCAAGTGACGTGCACTTGCATCTGCATATGTGCCAGGGACAGTAATAGAATCCAGTCTTTTTACTTCATTTGGCAAAATGTACCAATTTTTTAAGTGCACCTGCACTGCATATCTGCCAGGGGAAGGGAAAAATAATACTGTTACTCAGTTTGTCATTTTAGGGACCTAGGAGGTGATATTTTCACATTTTGTTTTGTAAAGTACCCCTGTGCTGCATATATCCTTGTCATTCATTCTCCAAATACATCAGATTCTGGGCTTTTTTTTTTTTTAGCTAAAAAGTACATGTGCTCTATGCACTACATTTGTGATTGTTAAAAATATAATCAGTAAATCCATCTGTTTCACTGTGGGTGAAAAAAAATAATATTTTTTTAACCATTAAGTGCCTTTTCTGCCTGCTCAGCAAATCTAATAGTGAAAAATAATCATTAAATCCACCTGTTTCACTTGGGTAGAAAAATCCTCTTTCTTTTCCTATAAAGTACATTATTCCCTTGTACTGCAAATCAAATAAAATCAGTAGATTCCACTGAGACATTGTTGCTGGAAAAATCATAATTTTTGGCACAAAGTAAATTTGTGGCCTGTTCTGTACTACTGCTAGTGAAAGAATTTCACTTGCATCCGTCAGTTTCATTGGTGGGTGAAGAAATCATATATTTTGTTTAAATAACGTCCATCCTCTGCGTACATAGGCAATCTGATAGTAAACAATAATCTGTTAATTCATCTGTTTCACTGGGGTTGAAGAAATCATATATTTTGTTGAAATAAATTCCATCCTCTGCCTGCACAGGCAATATAATAGTGAACAATAATATGTTAATTCATCTGTTCCATTGGTGCAGGAAAAATCCTCTGTAGGACCGTTTTGCCTTGCACTGCAAATTAAATAAAATCAATAAATTCCACTGGGACATTGTGGGTAGAAAAAACATGAAATTTTTCGCACAAAGTAAATTTGTGGCCTGCTCTGTACTACTGCTAGTGTAGTGAAATAATTTCACTTGCATCTGTCAGTTTCATTGGTGGGTGAAGAAATCAAATATTTTGTTGAAATAAATTCCAGCTTCTGCCTGCACAAGGCAATCTGATACTGAAAAATATTCAGTAAATCCATCTGTTTCACTGTTTTTCCTATAAAGTACCTTACTGCCTTGTACTGTAAATCAAGTAAAATCAGTAAATTCCACTAGGACATTGTGGTTGAAAATAAAAACATAATTTTGGCCCATAAAGTACCCCTGCGGCCTGCCAATTGTTGGGGGACTACTACCAATTGTTGGGGGATCTGTGCCCCTCATATCTTTCAAAGTAACTTGTGACCTTAACCAATCTTTTATCATTAACACGCTGCGAGGGTCTATTGGGCAGGCCACACAGTGTAATAAATTAATCTGTCACTGTCACTGCCAGTTCTGTGAGAAGGTCAGACAGACGTTCTCCCCTACCTTTTGCATGACGTTCTTTGTTTTGGTTTCACTTTGTCAGCTCCTTTGCTTCTGCCAGGTGTCACTTATTTAGACTAATCGTCTTCCTTTATATTCCCTCCCATGCTGCATCAGTTTGCGGTTTATACTACTTCCTGGATAAAGTGTTCACTGCTGGAGGCTGCTGCTGCTGTTTGTTCAGATATGTATTTTTCCTTTATTGTGTTTCCTTGCTGGCTTGATTCTAGGTGACCCTGACTCCGTCCGTATTCAGTGCAGGGAGCCGGTGGTCGTGTCCCCTCACTATTATAGGGTTTTCAGGAGTCACACAGCCTTAGGTACATGGGCATGCAATCATCTACCATTGAGGCCTTTGCATGGGTGTAGCAGTTAGGGAGAGCTGTTAGGGTTTTATAGGGCTCACCTATATGTTCCTTTGTTTGGGATCAAGCCAGTCAGTCGTTTATTTATAAGTTCCAGCAATCTGCAACATCATCCGTGACAGTCAGATAGAGGTGTTACCAAAACCAAGCTTTTCTGTTTATGACACGTGCACGGTATACCTGACAGGGAAACAGGGAACAAGTTTTATTAAATCTGTCTGTTACTACGTTGGGTTACTGAAAAGAATGAGAAGATAGTCAAATAAGGGATGTGGCCATGGTTCGTGGTGCTGGTGGCGCTCCTGTTGCAGGGAGAACATATGCGATTTTCGGTTCCGCCCCCTATACGTCATCACTGTACCTCACAGTCAGCAGACACATTCCAGCCAATCAGCATACCCTCCCACCTCCTATCAAAAAGCAAGGACAGCATTCATCTTAGATTCATTCTAGTGATGGGAAGTTCGGATCTTTTACATGAATCGGTTCATTAGAATCAGATCATTCAAATGAACCGATTCATGAATCGAATCTTCGGTTCACTTCCTGAGTTGGATAATGCGGCTGACAGGAAGCAAGTGAACCTAAGCTGTCAGGCACTCTGGTAGCTGTGTGACCCTGGGGGTTCTGGGTTTGGATCGGCTGCAGGTTGTCCCCATATACATCCCAGTTTCCAATACCTGAGCCCTTATCATTCCCCTAGAGCTCCACAAACCGGACCGTCCACCTCCTGCACATAGTCCATGTTGTCAACTTCTAGAATCGAATGAGTCTATAACTAAGTGGAATCGTTGGATTCTTTTAACTCGTAGACTCATTCGGTTCTTAGACTCCCTGTAATGTGTCCTGAGACTCAGAGCTGGTTGCCTCACTTCTGATTGGTTGCAGGGCGGGGAAGGGCAGGGCTGGCAGCAGCCTGGCTTACACTCTAGGATCGTATTTTTACACTCCCCTGCTGCTGGTCTCTGCTGTCTGACTGAGCTGTATCAAACAGATCGGCTCAGTCAGATGAATCAACTCCTCTGGTTCAGTGAACAGAATGGATTCAAAAGAACGATTCGTTCATGACCGGACATCACTAATTCATTCTGAAGCTGCAGTGTTAGTTAGAGCAGGGAGAGTGCTGCTGCTGAATTAATAGGGAAAGCATTAGCTAGGCCAGAATTCTGTGTCCACTCCAGTCCTCGAAGACTCATTTGCTGTAAGGACAGCATCCTGACAGCACCCCAAAAAGCCCTTTTTAGGGCTGGTACATCAGTCTGCTTTTATTTTTTTTTCTATATTGTAAGAGGGCGCAAGGTTCCGTCGTCGACGGAAGGTACGTGTCACCGAGGTTCCTGGCCTCGGTGAGATAAGAGCCAGATTTTTTGTGTCAGCAGCAGCTAGTGCTGCTTGACACATTGATATTTAGTATGGCTACAAAGCCGATCCGGGCCGGCTCTTATTGGGAATAGTCAAGTGCTGGGTGGGAGACTATTCCCCACGGTCCAGGCCGGACTTTTTCCGGGCCTTTAAAAGGCAGCCACCTCAGCAGGTGAGAGGTGATTATCCTGGAAGCTGCTGGTGTTGCTGTGGAGCTCTCAGGGCTGAGAGCAAGAGTCTGCAAACAGGCGTGCAGTCTACCTGGAAGCCGCTGGTGGAAACTTTGTGTGGCCGACCTAACTGCCAGGTGTGAACTAACACCGACCACTCAGGTGACCTTGCTGTGGGACTTATGTTTTTGCCGGGTGTTTTACCTTGTGTGAACAAGCACTAAAGACTGTTTCTGTTTTGCCTTGTGTGAACAAGCACTAAAGACTGTTTCTGTTTTGCCGAGTGTGAATAAAACACTTCTGCTTTACCCAGCGAACTGTATACCTTGCCTCTATACTGCGTCCGCAAGCCTGTCTACCAGAGCAATTCCCCACAATATATATATATATCTTGCAATTGTCTGCCCATGTGTGAGAGGCCGCGGGCCCACAGACTGTACTGTGTGCACACCACTCATATAGGGTGGCACAGTACCTTGCAGATAAAAAAGTCATTTAATTTTTACCCTTTAATATAATTGCAGTTGACTGCCTGTGTGTGTCAGGCCCATTGACTGTACTGTGCCCACTGCCAGTGCCCACCACTCATATTGGGTGGCACAGAAACTTGCAGATAAAAAAGTCATTTAATTTTTACCCTTTAATATAATTGCAGTTGCCTGCCAGTGTTTGTCAGGCCCACTGACTGTACTGTGCCCACTGCCCACCACTCATATAGGGTGTCACAGTACATTGCACGGCGCACGCGCAGTGACCTAAAATTCAAACGAAACGGACCGAGCATGGGTCTTTTTCCATCTCGCGGTTCCAAAAATCTATTCACTACACCGGCTCTGGCCCAGAGATTAAACTGATAGGAATAGTACTTAGTTAACAATAGTTGCATTGATGGCAAATTCCATTGCAAGTGCCCAAGATTAGAAGGAAGCAGACAGAGCAAGCTTTTTTCTCTAACTCCCCATGCAAGGATTCAATTCAATACACGTCCCCTTATAGGGGACTTAACAAAGATTAAAATGGTAAGAATAGTAGTTCACACTATTTGTATTGGTGGCACAGTACATTGCTTGGCGCACGCGCAGTGCCCCAAATTGGAAGTAAGAGGACCGACCAATCATCTTTTTCCATCTCCCGGTTCCTAAAATCTATTCGATACACGTCCCCTGATAGGGGACAAAACAAAGATTAAACTGGTAAGAACAGATTTTTTTAATTAAAAAAAAAGACGACAGCCTCTGCTGAGCTGGGTATTTTTTGGCCGCGTTACTGAATGGTCATGCACAATGGATGTAGGCTTATGCGTCCTTTTGCGGAGGTCACAAACCTGGTCAGTCAAACCCAAGGCAACATCATCGACCTCATCCCATATGCGTTTTTTCCTAAGCGTGCCCTGCGAAGAGTGCTGGATCAGGCCATAGATGAGCATGAAGAGGAATAATTGTGGTCACCATCACCACCAGAAGCAGCCTTGTCGTCGTCTATTGCTGGACCTGCGGCAACACAGAGAGAGGAGTCTGAAGAAGAGGAGTCAGAGGAGGAAGGTGGCTTTGAGGAGGTGGAAGACCAACCACAGCAGGCGTCCCAGGGGGCTTGTTGTCACCTTTCGGGGACCCTTGGTGTTGTACGCGGCTGGGTGGAGGAAGAGACCTTCAATGACGTCAGTGAGAATAAGAAACGGGACACGGCTAGCTTGGTATCCAACCTTGTGGAAATGCGGTGTTTGCAGTTGTGCAAATGGACTGTTTGCGGTTGTTTGCGGTGCGTTAAACGGGGAGTTTGGTCTGTCAGAGTTTGGTCTGTCACTGTGAAGCGGGCCTAACCCTTACACTACCTGATCGATACAACGTCATACCTGATCGTATACACACACTGGATGTTTTAGAGCACGTTATTCCAAACAATTTAGGAATGTTAGGTGATTTAAACCCTTTATGGATTAAAACCCGTTTCTGTGTCAACTACGTAATTTTCCATGCGAGTTTTGCCATGGATCCCCCTCCGGCATGCCACAGTCCAGGTGTTAATCCCCTTGAAACAACTTTTCAATCACTATTGTGGCCAGAAAGAGTCCCTGTGGGTTTTAAAATCCGCCTGCCTATTGAAGTCTATGGCGGTTCGCCCGTTCGCGAACATTTGCGGAAGTTCGCGTTCGCCATTCACGAACAGAAAATGTTATGTTCGCGACTTCTCTAATATTGATCACCAATGTGCTAGTTTAAGTCTATGGCGGTTCGCCTGGTTCGCACGTTTGCGAACATTCACGGAAATTCACGTTTGCCGTCCGCGAACGGAAAATTTTATGTTCACGACATCTCTAGTAGTGGATCTGTGCCAACTACATACCCAAATGAAACACCTTCCTCAGGTTCACGTAGACGACAGGGTCTTCCACATTATTTAGAAGGCCCGAATGCCGCTCTACGAATGGTGAGGCCAGAGCACGTACAGGCGCTAGTAGATTGGGTGGCTGATAGTGCCTCCAGTACCTTCACATTGTCTCCCAGCCAGTCCACTGCTGAAAGCTCAGAGTTGGCACCTGCAGGCCATGGGCAGCTATTTACTTTCAATACATTTTTATTGGAGTATGCAGACAATACATAGGTAATACCATACAAGAGGATTATCACATACAAGCGATACATGTCAGCAAGTAGCAAAACTCCATTTTATGATTACAAAAGGAAATGAACAATGCAAGATGCAATAAAAGAAGAGATAACATAAAAAGGTACCAAGAAAAAAATAAAGAAGGACCAAGCCGCGTCCAGTTTGAGACAAATACCAAATCCACCAATATTTCAGATCATTACATGCCATGGGACCTTGGTTTGGCTAAAGTTTCTAAACGATATATGCTGTAAGGCATTATTTTGTGCCCACTTATCTGCATTTCCCATCAACCTCAGGTCATAACATTCCCCACCAGTGTTGTCGAGTCCGGACCGCTCCAGGCCCCCCACCATTGAAGATGACGAGCCACCCGGAAATTTTTATGGGCCATCATAAGCTCATATGATTTAGTAGTATCCAACGCCCTAATAATCTCTTGAAGATCTGGAACAAGGCTACTTTTCCAATGCCTCGTCAACACCAGCTTAGTGGCGAGGCATAAATGGAGAATTAAATACCGAATGGTAGCCGGCAATCTATTTAAGTCGATGAACAACAAGGCAAGAGCTGGATCTGGAGCGATCGGATACCCGGCAACACCAGAAATCTTTTCAAATACTCGGGACCACAACGGTACCACTTTAAGACAGTCCCAAAGAATATGGAGCAACATCCCCTTCTGCCCACAACCCCGCTAACACTCCACCGTTGACCCTGGATATATGATATTCAGCTGAACCGGGGTATAGTACCACCTCTGCACTGTTTTAAAGTAGGCTTCCAGGTGGGCCGAACATTTCAGAGCCGCCAAAGCGAGTCTGTCAGCAGAGGACCACTGCTCCAAACTGAACGTTTGCTGCAGGTCAGATTCCCATGCCAAAAGGGGTGTATTTTTAAGAAACTTATCTTTCTCACCCAAGTATGCATACACTGGTTCGATCCCTCTCAGGGTAGATCTAGGCATAGACCAATTGCGCAGCAGGTGGATATGGCTTTTAGCAATAAACGTAGGGTTCTCGGCTAATGAGTGTCGTATTTTAAGGTAAGAAAAACTCTCTGTGGAAGGGATGTTATATAATTGCTGAATAGAGTCAAAGGACTTTAATTCGGAACCTGATAGTAGATCAGCCACCACCGAGATTCCACCTTCTTTCCAAGATTTCAAATTTAAATCTTGGACAAGAAACAACAGGGCCTCAATCGGGGTCAAATGAGCTACCAACGATAGAGTATGCCTTCTCTTCCCATGGTACAATTGCCACATAGCTACCGAGATATAGACAAAGTACGAGTGAAGGCTTAAATATTGATCGTGCAAAGCGGCCATAAGCAATGCACGTAAATTCCTGCCTGGGGTCTGCGCTTGTTCAATATGCACCCAATGTCTGTCTGTGTCTCCTAGCCACCACTCCTTCAACTGGTTAATCAAAAATGCCAAATAATAATCGTATATATTAGGCAATCCTAACCCGCCATAGCATTTCTGCCTACACATAATTCCTCTAGCTATTCTCGGTCTAGTTTTATTCCAAATGAAAGCATTAAGCATCTTATTAGCTAGATTGAAAAAGGATATCGGGATAGGAATGGGAATTGTCCTGAAAAGGTACAGTAGCTTCGGGAGGATATGTTGTTGAAAAGAAGCTATACGACCTAACCAGGACAGCTCCGTTTTAGCCATGCTAGCTAGCTCTGCCTGTAATGTATGTAGGAGAGGGGGGAAATTTACTTTATACAATTCTTGCGGTGTGACCTGGAAACCCAAATATTGGACCATAGTGTGTTGCCAATCAAAAGGAAACTCCAATCTCAATCTGTCCAAAATCGCCCTCGAAATTCCTAAGGGGAGTGCCTGAGATTTACTCTCATTGACCTTATAATACTATACAGCCCCATAGGAATGAATGATAGCCATTACAGCCTTCAGGAATTTCAGGGGTTGAGTCAAGGACAGAATCATGTCATCTGCGTACATCGATAAACAATGCACTCTGCCCCCAATTCGTATACCCTTGATATCTGACTCCTGTCTGACAGCTTTGGCCAACGGTTCAAGAGACAGTATGAAAATCAAGGGCGACAGGGGGCAACCCTGTCTCGTGCCATTAGACAAAGTAAACGGGTCAGATAATACCCCATTAGCCAGAATACGAGCCAAAGGGGCAGATTAGAGGACCTGTATGGTCTTAATCATGGAAGCAGGGAATCCCGTCCTATGGAGCACCGAGAAGACAAACGCCCAATTATCCCGGTCAAATGCCTTCTCGGCGTCAAGAGTGACCAGTACCGCTGGTAAACGACTGCGATTAATGTAATCAACCAGATTCAATACTCTCCTCGAGTTGTCTGTAATTTGATGCCCCTGCACAAATCCCACCTGATCCGGAGACACAAGGGTAGGGATGATGTCAGCTAAGCGGGAGGCCAGGATCTTTGCATATATTTTAAGATCTGTATTAAGCAATGAGATAGGGCGGAAATTTTGTGGGGCCGAGGGTTCTTTCCCAGTCTTGGGTAAAGTCACAATCACAGCCTCTAACATCTCCTGGGGTAGCTTCCCGGTTGTCATGGCACGAGACAGGGCAGCATGCAGTTGCGGTAATAGGCAAGCTGAGAAGAGTTTATAGTATGAATTGGGGAGACCGTCTGGACCCGGGCTTTTATGGTGTGGGAGTCCAGCTATAATCTTGAAAATTTAGTCCTGAGAAACAGGAACCTCAAGGGCGGCTACATGTTGTGCGGCCAAGAATCTATGTCACTTTGAGAGGCTGGAGAAAAGCCAGATCCATCTGCTAGATTATATAGCTGTGAATAATAAGACATGAACCTATTGGCAATATCTTTCGGGTCATATAACTTATGGGATTTAGTGGAGTCCCAGAGGTATGCAATTTTAGACTTCAGTGCCCTAGCTTTCACTCTGTTGGCCATGAATTTCCCTGCCTTATTGGCCTGGGAATAATACACTGCTTTTGTCTGTTTAAGAGCTAGTTCATAGGAATGTAAGAAACTCTCTCTAAGTTGGGATCTAAGGGATTGAAGCCTATTAGAGCCATCCGTTGTAGGAGATTTTTTGTTCTGGGCTTCAAGGGTCTGTATCTGCGACAGCAAGTCATTCTGATGTTTATCCCTCTCCCTTTTATGCTTATGCCCTAGTTTCAATAGGATGCCCCTAATGAACGCTTTGTGGGCCGTCCACACCACTAAAGGATCCGACACAGAGGAAGCATTGAACTGAAAGTATTCCGCTACGGCGGGGGAGATCTCAGACTGGTACTTCGTGTTGGCCAGAATAAATTCATTAGCCCGCCACAGTGAGGAAGGTGGGGTAATGAACTCTTCTTTCAATTCTAAGGTCACTGAGACGTGGTCCGACCAGGCTATCGTCCCTATGGTGGACCTTGTTGCCACCGCCAGGGAGCTTCTGTCTGCGAGGAACAGATCTATACGCGAATAGCTCTGGTGTGCAGGTGAATAATAAGAAAAATCCTTCTCAGAAGCGTGGTGAATACGCCACACATTATATAGGGAGTTAGCCTGCAAAAGCGGTGCTAGGGAAACATGTCCTTGCCTCCTAGAAGAGGACGAATCTTGGGTCGGATCAGGATCTAAGTTAAAATCACCACGTATTACAATTTTTCCCTCCTTCACAGACTCCACTTTTTTAAGCAGTTTAGAAACTAACCTGAGAGGCCTTACATTGGGTGCATACAATCCCACCAGTGTGTACGAGACATTATTGATATAACAGACATGAATTACATATCTTCTGCTCGGGTCCACTACCGTGGCTTTCGCAGTATACGCCACTGAATTTCGAATGGCCAAAAGAACACCTCTTTTCTTACGTTCACCACAGGAGTGAATCTGGTTTCGGAAATTAAGGATGCTCTAATCTGCCTACATCCCCCTCCACAATATGCGTCTCCTGGGCACAAAAGACATCACATTTAAGGGAGAGGGCGTACTTCCACATCAACTTTCTCTTAAAAGGGCTGTTTAGCCCCCTGACGTTTAAGGAACCCAGCGTTATTACCATTTCAAAGTGAAAACAGCTTTACCAACACAGCTATTCAAATTACATGGAAGGAGGTCCACGCCCACACAGAGGTAGACACTTGCAGAGAAACAAACTATGAGATACGGCTTGGAGTGACAAAATAAAAACATGAATAAAAACTGGAATAAAGAAAACAACAAAAGCTGACTGCCTGGATAACGAGGCATTAAAGAAAAGCCACAAGGGTAATATCGCCAAATACCTTGCGAATTGTATGGGGTGTAATGAGTATTGCCACTCGTAAGGAGCGTCATAGGGAGAAAACCCTCTCCACTCCCGCAGAATACATATTACAAATCGAACCCTTCAACGATGCTTCTTCTTACTGCGACCTTCCACTCGGTGCCACTCTCCATCCACTGGTAAGCCCTGTTGGGGTTGGACAGAAGGGACCTCAGCAGCTGCAATGTTCCAGGAAGCCAGAATTTCTTTCCCCTTCTCCACAGATCTGATTATCATTATGGCACAATCTTTGGGGATCAATAGCTTTACAGGGTACCCCCACCGATAGGGGATAGAGTGCTCCCTTAGCGCCAGGGTGATCGGAGCTAGAGTACGCCGCTGAGGCTACTGAGAGATCCGTGTACAGTTTAACTGACCGATAAGGATCCGGAAGGGAAGACAGTTTCCTTGCAGCTGCCAGTACACCCTCTTTGGCCTGATAGAAGTGCAAGCGAGCTAACACATCCCGCGGTGCGTCGTCAGGTATATGTTTAGGCTTTGCAATCCTATGGGCCCGATCGATGATAAGGTCCTGTGCTGTGCAGGCGGGCAAAAGCAACTTGATCAGCCCCTGAATATAGGCCTGAAGGTCCGCGGCCGGGACCGACTCCAGAACACCACAGAGCTTTAGATTGTTTCGACGGGACTAGTCCTCTAAGTCCGCCACCTTTGCTCGAAGGTATGCAATCTCTTCTGAAAGGGCATCATGAGAATCGATTAAATTATTATGGGAGTCGGCAAACTCGCCCATCTTCTACTCCACATGTTGTACCCTGCCGTCCAGTTCAGTGACTGAGGCTTGGATGGGCGCCATTAGATGTGACATGTGCGTAGTAACCGACTGGTTGAATGCCAGGAGCATTTCCTTTAGCAAAACGCCAGATGCAGGCTTGTCATCGGTAGGAAACTGGCGGAGAGCCTCAGACAGTGAACCC
The DNA here is from genome assembly GCA_033119425.1 of Bufotes viridis. NCBI lineage: Eukaryota > Metazoa > Chordata > Amphibia > Anura > Bufonidae > Bufotes > Bufotes viridis. The sequence continues at coordinate 266,683,973 of CM065590.1, read as the reverse complement.
GGGACCTCTCCTCTTTGACCGCCCGGAGCCTCCTGTTTAGGCGAGGCCGGGTCACGCAGTCTAGGCCTCTGCTTCTCAGGGCTTGTAGTGGGCGATTGCTGCGATGCTGAAATATCGTAGGCCCCGCTGTTACTATCCTCCCTGGTAGTACTTTCAGGAGCGCTGGGGTAGACAGACTTAGGAGAACCACTAGGGCTAAGGCACTGTGAACTTCTGTCAGCCGAAGCGCATACAGAACCAGCGCTGACAGAGGAGGCCGGGCTAGAAGCAAGCCCTGATGGTGAGTCCCGAGAGCCAGCGCCACCTTTGTCCCGGTCCTGGCTGAAAAAAAACTCTAATTTTCCTTGTTTCTTTACGCTTATTTTTCCCCTGGTCATTATCAGGAGGTAGTACGGCTCCAACTGGGGCCCAAGGTGAGGGATTAGCAGGAGAATATCGGGTTCTGCAGGTCTGAGACGCTGGGTAGGAGCAGGAGTTAAGATTCAAGCGACCATTCTCCTCGGCTGCGTGGCCACGCCTCCCCCATGGGCAGCTATTTAGCACCTCACCCCCAAATTAGCCAAGCAGTCTAGGCCCCAAGTCATGCAGCAGACTCTCATGGTTTTTGATGACTCTCCTTTCAGGGTTTCCCCAGCCCATCCACCTAGCCCTTCTCCAGAAGTGGAAGATATTGAGTGCACCGATGCCTAATCAATTATGTTTGAGGATGAAGACATGGGAAGACCACCGCAGCACGTCTCTGATGATGATGAAACACAGATGCCAACTGCAGAGCGCCTGTCCCCTAGACACTATGCCTGATACTGCCCACCGCACCCAAGGACCGAGCACACCAAAGACAGCTGCAAGGAGTTCCCCGGCTTGGCAGTTCTTCACACAATGTGTAGACAACAAGACACGAGACATAAACCTGAGCACAACCTGCATGACCAGGCATCTAAGTTTAAGACACGAGCTGCAATGGAGTAAACACCTCCAAAACCAAGAAACGTCTCTGGCACCTCCTGCTCCTTCTTCTGCTGCAATCTCGGCCTCTTCCTCCACCTCTGGAGTGACAGTGGCAATGGCCACCCTGCAAATGGAGGATGTGACACCAACGCCACCACGTCAGTCACCTTCAACAAGCACAACCACAGTGTCCCATGGAAGCGTTCAGCTGTCCATCTCCCAAACACTGGATCGAAAGAGGAAGTACCCCGCTACCCACCCGCGATCCCTGGCCCTGAATGCCAGCATTTCAAAATTGCTGGCCTTTGAAATGCTGTCATTACATCTGGTGGAGACAGAGATTTTTAAAAATCTTATGGTGGTGGCTGTCCCACAGTATGTCGTTCCAAGCCGCCCCTACTTTTTCAGGCGAGTCATCCCTTACCTACACTGCGCAACGCCATCTGTGGCAAGGTCCACATAACTACCGATACATGGACCAGTAAGCAGGGCCAGGGCCGTTATATCTACCTAACACACTGGGTAAATGCAGTCACGGCTGGGCCTGAGGTGGATAGCTGTTTGTCCTTCTGTCCCTGAGGATTGCAGGGCATTTTTCTTTGCCTCTTGTTGCCTCCTCCTCCTACTCCTCTTTCTCCTCTACAACCTCCTCATCCTCTCACAATAAAACCTTCACCACCAACTTCAGCACAGCCAGGGAGAAACGACAGCAGGCAGTTTTTAAACTCATCTGTTTGGGGGACAAACCCCACACCGCGCAGGAGCTTTGCATGGGCCTGGAACAACAGACCGATGAACATTGTGCAATATATAAAATAACACAAAGAGAACTCCTCAACCTCCTAGTCCATATGGACCTCCTGCTCTTAGTTCAGGAATAAAATTTAAAATTTTTATTCATTTTATTTTATTTTACTTCATTTACCTATCCATATTTGTTTGCAGGACACTTACCCACATTTTGCTGCCTTTTGCAGCCCTCTAGCCCTTTCCTGGACTTTTTTAGAGCCATTTTAATGCCCCAAAGTTCGGGTCCCCATTGACTTCAATAGGGTTCGGGGTCAAGTTCAGGTCAAGTTCGGATCCCGAACCCGAACTTTTTTATGAAGTTTGGCCGAACCCGGCGAACCTGAACTTCCAGGTGTTCGCTCAACTCTACTCTTCTGATATATCTGTTTTGGAAACTAGTTTTAGTAACTACTTGCAGTCTCCACACAATAACAATTCTAAAACATCTATTCTTATGTTTCTATGTTGTGTCATTCCTCTGATATCCATACTAGAAGTTTATGAATACATTTCTAGCATTCTACAAATAAAAATCCAACTGGGCGTTACCATTTAGGGGGTGCTCCTAGACAGTGGGCTAGCACTAAATGGATAATGTCAGACTCCGCAGAGACACACTACCAATTGGTAACACCAAGATGGACTTTTATTGCTGACTGCTGGAAATTCATACATAAACCTTGATGAAGCATTAGAGAAACGCGCGTCGGGTCGCAGGAGTGGTGGTTTACGGTATGTTGACCACTCAAATGATTTCATGCTGTTTGGGCTGTATTGTTATGTAGGCCTAGTTTTGTATTTGCACTTTATCTGGATTTCAACATAACATGGTTAGGTGGTGTTACTTATACTGTGAGTTATTCATATATACTCAGCTACTAACTGCATAGTGATATATTGTTCAGTTTAATATATGTACTCAGCCATCTACCTGTATGAATTGTCTCCATCTATATGTATTCAGCCATTGACTGTACTGTGGTAATACGGTCCTGTTATATGTATGTACTCGGCTATTTACCTATACTCCCTGCTAGGGCATTGTTAGCCTGTATGTGTTTATACCACCAACCATTTTATATGTAATGATTTTAATTGTACTTATTAACAGATTAATAAAGTTATATTTTATTGCTACTAATTGCTATGTGCCTTATTTGGTGTGATAGAGGATGAACTAGAAAAGTCCCAGACCCAAATGCAACACATTTTGAAATCCAATAAATCCCTACAAGAGAAATGAGAGGAGAATAGATCCAGAAGGAGTAATGTGCGAAATTTAGGCCTCCCGGAATCAATTCCACCTGGGCATCCTCCTGGATATGTGCCATAAAGATCCCTCAGGTCCTAGGCATTAATGCTCAGTGTACAGTGGAAAGAGCACATGGTATAGGCCCACTAAGGGACTTACAAAATAACAACGAGGTCCCAAGGCTTCACCCAACCATTGTCAAATATTTTAACTATGTGGATAATGCCGCCATTTTGGGCAGGTTCAAAAAGAACAGAGGCCCATAGTAGTCAGAGGCTATAAACTACTCTTGTTTGGGGACTACTTAGCGGAAGTTTCAAGAAAAAGGAGAGCTTTTACAATGATTTGCTCAGCTTTGGGAAAGAGGAATTTGCCCTACAATTTCCAGCTGTCCTGAAGGTGTTTAGAGAAGGTGTCCTGATATTTAAAACACTCCTGAGGAAGCCATGTTGTCATTGGACATCTCCAGCCAGATGGACCTCTCTCCACGTGGTTTCCCATCACCAGCCAGACAACATCAACAACAAAACAGTCCAGGCTCATCCAAGCCACCCAGATCACCCAGAGGACAACATGGAGAAGAACAGGAGACCACCAATAGAGAGTGGGACTGAGTAGCCCCTTTCTGTTTTTTTTTTTCTCTTTTTGTAATAACATGTATATACTGTATGTCCTCTTTTAAATAGGGCCTGCGCCGCTTTAGAGGGAGAGGACCCTTATAGCAGAGTTAGAAATTTGCTACTTGGGGGGAAGAGGCAGGAGGGAGGAGATAGACAGAAGTAAGGGAGGAAGACCAAAAGATGAGCTCAGAGGAATTGTGGCCAACTACTACTTTATTGGGTGCAACGGTGGAGGAGATACTAAAGGAAAGAACTAAAGAAAAGAAAGAAGAGGGGGAGATAGCAAAGTCTCTGAGACAATGCGGGAAAAAAGTGAAATCCAGATGAAAATGCCTTCAAGGGGAAGAAAGGATAGGAGGTTTTTGTGGAGCAAGGTAAAGGGAGGGGTGGGGTATGGGGGGTTGTTACATCTTATTTAGAGCACTGTGGGGGACCCGGGCGAGGGACTATCTGAGGATTTACCATGTTATATTTAGAAGATGGTGCTAATCGTCACATGGAATGTGAAAGGATTAAGATCAGCTCATAAGAGATTAATGGTGCTCAGACAACTAGAAAGCGGACAGAGCTCTATTACAAGAGACTCATCTAGAGGAAAGTGACTTCTGGAGGATGAAACAGCTATGGGTAGGCGAGGTGATAGGTTCCCCATCGGTGGGGAGACAGGCAGGGGTGCTCTGTCTATTGCATAAGAAACTACAGAATAAACTTATCTCAGCAGAAAATGATGGGGGGACGACGAATAATTAGGGCCACCATGGAAACCCCGGTAGGACCAATGGTAATCTATAACATATATACACCGAATGCGCATGCTAATCCCCTTTTTCATGCATTAGAGGGGCGGATACAGCAGGAGACACAAGGACTCGTTTTGGTGGGAGGAGACCTAAACATACTACACAAGGTGTTGGAAGACAGAAAGAAAGCCAGGATTGACATAAAGGTAGGAGATAAGGCACCTCCCCTTCTTCGCACACTCTTGGAAGCCACTGGGCTGACTGACATTTGGTGGTATTTCAACCCTATGGAGAGGGCATTTACACACTTCTCTCACTCCCAACAAGCATGGTTAAGGATCAATTACTTCCTAGGGTCTAATCACCTGATCCAGAGAGTACAGGAGGTGGATATAGGGGAGATGGTTATATCTGACCATGCATCGGTAATTCTACAGTTAGAGGTCTGACTGGGGACGCCCACTGCATAAACGTTCCACTGCCAGCACTGCTGGGGAGGGGTGGGGTGGCAGGAGCAGTACCAGCTCCATCAGCAGCAGCCTGAGCCTAGAGTCGCTGATGAGCAGCTTTCTTCACCCGCCTAGCGAAGAAACTACTTACCAGCAGAAGCAGCAGCTAGAGCTGGAGCATAAGCTGAACCAGCAGGTGGTGGCATACTTGGACAGCACCCTGCCACCCCACATTGAAGATCCCCTGGACTACTGGGAAGCCAAACTGGATTTGTGTTTGCCCAGGAAAAGCTGTCCTGTCCGTCCAGTAGTGTGGCATCAGAGTGGGTGTTTAGTGCGGTGGGGGCCATAGTTACCCCAAGAAGAACTTGCTTGTCCACCCAAAATGTGGAGAGACTGACCTTTGTCAAGATGAATCAGGCGTGGATCAGCCAGGATTTCTACCCACCAATGGCTGATGCATCAGATTAGTTCATCCATGGTGCTACACCAACACTTTGACAAAAGAGACAGTTTTTTTCTGGCTACCTGCCTCAGCTACTATTCTGATGCTGCCACCTGCCTGATGCCACACATCTGATTCCAAGTGCTTCTTTTTACCCAACATTTTCAGTGGGTAATGCTATTGCTATCCACCTCCACACTAAGTCCCCTTGCCACTCTGTGGCCTCCTGATGCTGCTGAACCCCTCCACACTATGTCACCTTTCTACTCGGTGGTCTTCTCATGCTGCTGCCACCTCCACACTATGTCACCTTGCCACTCTGTGGCTTCCTCATGCTGCTGTAACCTTCACACTATGTCACCTTGCAACTCTGTTGTCTCCTCATGCTGCTGCCACCTCCACATTATGTCACCTTGCCACTCTGTGGCCTGATGACGCTGCCGCCACCTCCACACTGTCATTGTGCCACTCTATGGCCTTCTCTTGATGCTTCTACTGCTGCCGTCACCTCCACACTCTGTCAATGTGCCACTCTGTGGCCTCCTGATGCTGCTGCTGCCACCTGCACACTGTCATTGTGCCACCCTGTGGCCTCCTCATGCTGCTTCCACCTCACCACTATGTCATAGGGCCACTCTGTTGACTTCTCATGCTGTTCCTACCCTCCCCACTTTATGACTGGGCCACCATTTTGCCTTTCAGCCTAGCTGACATTATCATTTATTTGACCCTTTTTATGATGTGTCAGAAGGAAGGAAAAATGAGACGCACCACGTATCCCGTCTGTGTTGCAGCTGTACGGCGTGTATGGTCCCATCAGAATTGGCTTATGATGTGGTAGCAAAAAGCAGGAGGGGGTACAAAACATAGAAGATATGCAAATATTCCATTCACGTGTCATCTCTGTTTTGGATCCACTCCTGTTTTTTTGGCATTAGCAATACTGACGGCTTACTGACCAAATGCTGACCGAGTCAAGGAGGATGCTCAACAGATAGGATCCGTTTTTTGGGGGTTATTGTTCTGACGGATCAGAGGAAGGGCAAAATAACCAGTGACTTCGACACACACTTACTGCTGACACCCTCTCCACTCGGTTTGGGGGCTCTACTTGTATAAGTGTTTAATAGAACAGATTCTGTAGACATCTATGTGGAATCAGCTGACGACGGTGTAAAAGGTGTACGCTTCTTCTTGGGGCTAATATAGACCTGTAAGGCTGAGTTCATACTTGAGCTATTTGGTTAGTTTTGGCCCCATGACTGCCCAAATAAGTGAAGTGTGCATTGATTCTAAGAATGAGGTCTGTCATCTGCATGTCATACGGACTCACAGTATTGTTTCACTGCCAGAGCAGGCTCCCTATGTGTGTTGCTGCAAGGCACAGTGTTCTACACCACTATGAAGGCTCTCTGAAGCCAGGAAATAGCTATTTTTTAATGAGATTCGCCGCAAATAAATTCGGACCGAACTGAATTTTTCCCAAAAAATTTGGCGAACTGGCGAATCGTATTTTTAAAAAATTTGCTCATCTATAATTACAGCCTAAAGTTTAATGTTTTGTTAATATGAATTTTTTGTGATGGATCAGAACACAATAGTCTAAGTTGGTGAAGTGAAATGAGAAAAATATATAAATAAAACTATTGTTTAGAAATAGAAGAAAGAAAATTGGCATGTGCATATGTATTCACTCCCTTTGTTAGTAAGTCCATAAAAAGCTCTGGTGCAACCAATTACCTTCAGAAGTCACATAATTAGTGAAATAATATCCACCTATGTTCAATCTAAGTGTCACATGATCTGTCATTACACATACACACCTTTTTTGAAAGGCCCCAGAGGCTGCAACACCTAAGCAAGAGGAATCACTAACCAAACTATGAAGACCAAGGAACTCTCCAAACAAGTAAGGGACAATGTTGATGAGAAGAATAAGTCAGGTTAGGTTATAAAAAAATAGCCAAATCGTTGATGATCCCCAGGGACACTATCAAATCTATCATAACCAAATGGAAAGAATATGGCACAACAGCAAACCTGTCAAGAGACGGCCGCCCACTAAAACTCACGGACCAGGCAAGGAAGGCATTAATCAGAGAGGCAGCACAGAGACCTAAGGTAACCCTGGATGAGCTGCAGAGTTCCACCGCAGAGACTGGAGTATCTGTACATAGGACGACAATAAGCCGTACACTCCATTGAGTTGGTGTTCATGGCAGAGTGGCCAGAAGAAAGCCATTACTTTCAGCTAAAAACAAAAAGGCACATTTTGAGTTTGCAAACAGGCATGTGGGAGACTCCAAAAATGTATGGATGAAAGTGCTCTGATGAGACTAAAATTGAACTTTTCGGTCAACAAAGAAAATGCTATGTTTGGCGCAAACCTAACACATCACTCACCCAAAGAACACCATCCCCAACGTGAAACATGATGGTGGCAGCATCATGCTGTGGGGATGTTTTTCAGCAGCCGGGACTGGGAAACTGGTCAGAGTTGAGGGAAAGATGGATGGTGCTAAATACAGGGATATTCTTGAGCAAAACCTGTACCACTCTGTGCGTGATTTGAGGCTAGGACGGATATTCACCTTCCAGCAGGACAATGACCCCAAACACACTGCTAAAGCAACACTTGAGTGGTTTAAGGGGAAACATGTAAATGTGTTGGAATGGCCTAGTCAAAGCTCAGATCCCAATCCAATGGAAAATCTATGGTCAGACTCGGCTGTTCATAGAAGAAAACCATCCAACTTAAAGGAGCTGGAACAGTTTTGCAAGGAGGAATGGTCAAAAATCCTAGTGGTAAGATGTGGCAAGCTCATAGAGACTTATCCAAAGCGACTTGGAGCTGTGATTGCCGCAAAAGGTGGCTCTACAAAGTATTTACTTTAGGGGGGTGAATAGTTATGCACACTGACTTTTTCTGTTATTTTGTCCTATTTGTTGCTTGCTTCACAATAAAGAAAAAAAAAAAAAAAAAACATCTTCAAAGTTGTGGGCATGTCCTGTAAATTGAATGATGCAAATCCTCAAACAATCCATGTTAATTCCAGGTTGTGAGGCACCAAAACATGAAAAAAGTCACCTTGGTACCTTGGAACCGAAACCAGGTTTGGGAAATGGTTTTTTACAGTATAAATCAATTTCTAAAGTTATTATGCCAAGTCTCGTGAGACTCCGTACAGTATTGAAACGAAGTTTTATGCGAATCGGCTTTGGATGTTTCATCCAAAGTCAATTCGCTCATCCCTTGCATTCACACTTAAATGGCTCTTCAAGGCATGCATACATTGCACAAGACACACACTTACAGTAGCAGCATTGTCCATGGAGCACATGTTTAAATGGGGATGAACATTAAAGAAAGATTATATTGTATTCCTGGAGAACACTCTGCCTTATGTCCTAGCTCATGTTTAACCTGTTGGCCTGACACTTCTGTAACTACTGACCGCTACACAGTGTGGTATTTATGGACACGTGAGAGTTCTATCCTACATGCTGCAAGTGCATATTGATACATAATTGCGCTATATGCAGCTTACTGATTATATTGTATCCATAACCTGATTTCCCCTGATTTTGGACCAGTGTCTCTTTCATTTTATTATCATTTCTTTATTTGTTTGTTTGGCTTTTAGTGCATATCAATAAAGTTTTTTTTGCAACTTTTTTCCGTTATTAGCGACTTTTTGGTCTCTTCGCCAATCCTCTTAAGACTATTTTCCTAGACGAGAATGTCAGAATTAGTTGCAAAAAAGTTGCATCTCACTCCGGCTCCTACCCAGCTATAATTTTGAAAGTTGATCTAAAACACAGCTGTCTTGGCTGTGTTGCCACAATGCTGGTTTGTAAGGTGGCAGTATATTAACCTCTTGAATACCAGAGGTTTTTTCATTTTTCCATTTTTATTTTTCTTCCTTGTCTTCATGGACCATAACTTTTTTTTATTTTTTCGTTCAGGTAGCCGTATAACGGCTTAATGTTTTGCGGGATAAGTTGTACTTTCTAATGCTACCATTTACTATGGCATACTATGTAGTGGGAAGTGGCAAAGAGCAGTTTCCAGAGCAGTTGGAGTCACTCAGGTAGAATCGATTTGAATATGAACCAAACTTTTTTAAAAATTCGGCCAACCAGAACCAAACCGAAATCACAAAAGATTTGCTCATCTCTACTATATATATATATATATATATATATATATATATATATATATATATATATTGACGGTAAGTAATAAATCTTTTTTTTTTTTTACTTAAATAGACATGATGTGTGATCATTTAAAGGAGTCTTTCTGGTGATAATTTCATGTTATCTAATGCCCACAGCCTCCTACTGATTCATACTTACCTGTTCCCCGATACTCTGGTCATCTGAGCTGCTTCCACTGTTTCCATCTTCCGGTCCCCACACTTTTTACATCCGGCCATGAATGAGCATGGTCACATGCTCTGCTGCTTCCAATAACTGGCTTCAGCGGTGATGTGGTCACAAGCAGCACGCCTCTGCTGAAGCTAGTTTTTGGCTGCAGCAGAACATGTGATCATGCCAGTGCACAGATGTATGGTTAAATAAAATGTAAAGGAGTCATACAAGAATAGAAAAATAATATCTATTTTCTTTCCAGAAACAGCACAACTCTTTGTTCATAAGCTGTCCCTGGTATTGCAGCTCAGTTTCTCTCACTTGAATAGTGACAGCTACATCATCAAACCAAGCCCATAGGCCCATAGACAAGAGAGGTGCTGTTTCTATAGATAGTGTTGGGGGCGAATATTCGCATTGCGAATTTTAATCGTGAATATCGCCACTTCGAGAGTTTGCGAATATTTAGAATATAGTGCTATATATTCGTATTCGTTAATATTCTAGATTATTTTTTCCTCTGAACCCACGATCCCCCTACCCGCTTCTGACTTCTTGGCCAATGAGAAGTTTGCAATGTCTTTGTCTGAGCTTAGCAACATCCCCAGCAACCAATTAGGAAAGTTGCTTACCCCTTTAGTATATAAGAACCTCCCCAGCAGCCATTTTCTGCAGTTTATTGCAGTTCCGAGAGAGTTCTGAGAGAGACGGCTGTGCTCTTTGCTTTCCTTTGTCATTACATTAGATAGTTAGTTAGTTAGCTTATATATATAATACAGACAGTTAGTGGGAGATAGTCAGTGTAGGTTAGACAGTGATATAGTATAGCTGATAGGTTCCAGTGCAGGGTGTTAGGTAGTATGATAGGTTTTGCTGTCCATACATACATACTTACAGACATAGTGCTGTGATGTCACAAGTTTACAACAATACTTAGTGCACCAATCACTAATATGTAGTCAGACCTGCTAAAATGTGAAGTTGTACATATTGCACCAAAATAGTGGCATCATTAGCGCCGATTTGCGCAATCGCAAATATATTGGAGCACTTTATCTGCATATAAAGCTATTGTAATGTTCTGCCGTGCCAACCATTTTCTCCAGTCTCAGGAAATTTCTAGCAGCTTGAAAAAAGTAAGAAAAGTGACCCACGCCTGTATTGGGCAGCGCAATACGCTCATATATTACATTGCTGATTTTTGCAATCTAGAAAATGTTTGCGAATTCTCAAATTCGTGAATATATGGAGGATAAAAAAAAAGACAGATCTTTTATGTGCACTCTTACATGACCCTATTTAATCTTTTATCCATTGCTACAGTTTATAAATTTCAGATGTATTTATTAACTTTAGTTTCAGAAAGTAAATGGCCACGTTCTTATATATGCATTGTATTCTCACTATAGCTTAATGAAACAGATGTTTTATGCAGACAAATATATAAAACCATCATATACATGTACTGTAATCTCAAAGGCATACTTCAGAGATATCTTATTACTCTGGCAACGCATTCATAAAATGTTTTTTATGTTTGCATCTAAAATTTATGGCCATATAAGCAGAACGTGTTATACTTTTCCCTTTATAAAAAAAATAACATAATATACTAGTAATATATATTTATATATATATAATTATATAAAACAAGAATAATATAACATATACATACAGTATATATTCTGCCATTGTTGCTTTTCTTTTATTCTGTAACATGACAGTTCTTGAGTTATATTTATTGTCCTCTACGACTACCAGTGGATTATGCAGTTTTTCCATGTGGATTCTAGTGCAGAAAAACCATGGAGTAATACAGTAACAGCAAAGTGTATGAGTATGAGATATAACAAATTTTATAAACGCTTTGCCTTTTCATTCTGTGTGGAAATTGACCTGGTGTGTGGTCAGCATGTGAATTCTATGTGTGGTTCTTTTGTGTAGATTTTATCTTTTTTAATGGAAGGCTGATCTGTGCCAAAACTGCATCAAATCTGCACCAAAACAAGTAACACGTGCAGGTTTTGGTGCAGAATTCGGTGTGGAAAAGACAAAAATGTTTGCCAGAAAGCCAGCACCTATGTGCAGGTAGCCTCAAAGTTTTGTAAGATGTGTATAATATAATAAGCTTCACACCCACATTTTTGTCAAACTTTCAGAAACAGTAAAAAGAGTATCCCCAAAATACTTGATGTTCCTGTGAGAACTGTTGTCAATATTAACAAGACACTTAAAGCTCCTGGGACTGCAGCCAACATCACAAGAAGAACATTGATTAATGGGAAAGATTACTCAAAAGGTGAAGAAGGTAGAACCAAGGACAACTTAAGGGAAGCTTCAGGTTGACCTTGAAGTTTAGAATTCAAGAATTCACACAATTCATCACTGAGTAGTCTAAATAAATTGGTTTCCATAGCAGCACACCTAGGAAAACCACACTTCTAGGAGACAATGTGGACAACATTTTATCACGCCATCCCCCTGGGAAACAAAAAATTATAGTGAGTGTTTTAAGGTTGTTTTGCTGCGTCTGGTCCTTCTTCCTACAAATTGTGCAGGGTTTTTATAATGGCAGTCGTACAGAAATGGATCAGAACCAGGGGGACAACAAAGTACCAAATCGAGAGACAGAGAGTAGTCAAAAAGCCAAGCCTAAATCAGAACCAGACGAGAAGCTCAGTAGAAAAAAGTTAGACAGAGAGTGGTCAAAAAGATAAGCCAAGGTCCGAACATAAGTAATCTAAAAATATATGAATAGGAACGATAGTGAGTAAGAGACTATCACTGGCAAAGGTATATTGCCAGAAGGGAATTTAAATAGAGCACTGAGTCCCTGGATTAATAGGTCAATGGACTTGGCACTCCATAGGACAGTCTACAATCTTCACAGCAACTGGGCAGTCACTCAGCCCACAGCTAATCTCCCCCAGCACACGTATGCTGCAGGTGGAAACAGAGCATTATGTTCTGTTGCTAGGCATATGATCGAGTTAGCGAGGGGCATGGCCTGGGAGCAAAAAACAGAGACTGCAGTGCTGGAGCCCAGACAGGTAAGGCTACTTTCACATTCATATTTTGGCTTTCCGTTTGTGAAATCCATCATGGGCTCTCACAAGGGGTCCAAAACGGATCAGTTTTGCCCTAATGCATTCTGAATGGAAAAGGATCCGCTCAGAATGCATCAGTTTGTCTCCGATTAGTCTCTATTCTGCTCTTGAGGCCGACACCAAAACACTGCCTGCAGCAGTTTGCTGTACACTTAATGAAACTGAGCCAAACGGATCGGTCCTGGCACACAATGTAAGTCAATTGGGACAGATTTGTTTTCTCTGACACAATCTGGCACAATAGAAAACGGATCCTTCTCCCATTTACTTTCAATGGAGTTTATGATGTATCCATCTTGGCTATGTTACAGATAATACAAACGGATCCGTTCATGACGGATCAGTTTTTGCAGAAAAAAAACGCAAGTGTGAAAGTAGCCTTAGTTGGAGTTTTATTATAGGAAATTTGTCACTCAGAATATGCAGTCCATTCTGAGGGCATCATGTTATACAGCAGAAGGAACTTATCAGATTTCTATATAGCTTTGTGGGAACTCATTCAGTACAACCTATCACTTATCAATCTAGATCCCAACTCGTCATGGGCTTAGGATTTCAGCGGGTAGTCTTCCTCAACGATTTTTGGCCTTCCCTGTATGGGTTTTGCTGTCAACCACTAGTTAGGACTGCCCACTGGACTCCAAATTCCAGAATGAGCAGAGATTTAAATCAATAAATTACAATTTATACAGAATCTTTTACAAAACTGTACCTTAATCTGCTAAGCTCTTCATGCTGCCTTCAGAATGGACTGCATATTGAACAAGATTGATTCTTTGTCTTAGAATCTTTCAAGACAATAACCAGACTTCAATAAATCCCAACCAGAGGCAAATACTGATAAATGAAAGGCCATGTCCATGTGCAAAAACTTTGCTGATAGCAGAATGTGACTGGTAACAGTGCCACGATAAGTTATTTATTCTTGGAAAAGAAGCCTCCAGGAGAGCTCAAAGCATTATATAATACCCACTAAAATGAAAGGGGCCAGTGGGAAAGCTGCTGGGGCTAAATGAGAGCATCTTAAAGAGAACCTGTCACCATGAAAATGCAATGTAAGCTACAGGCAGCATGTTATAGAGGAGGAGGAGCTGAGCAGATTGATAGATAGTTTTATGGGAAAAGTTTCCCAAGCAATGTCTTCATGACGCATAAGAAGCAAACATTGGCCTGTACTGGAGTGCCATAACAATCCAGATTCTACCAAGAATCCCATTGAAATTAAGAATTACATGAATTTGTTCATAAAAGAATAATGTCAAATCTATATGGAGGAATTATAAAGCAAGCAGAGTAGCTACAATTAAAAGGTAAAGTTCTGCAAATAAAAATTATTCCAGTACATCTGAATGGGTTGCGTTCTTTGGCAGCAAGAGGAGTAGACTCATGCAGATGAATGGGACATTACCAGAACTTTTTGCCGAAAATCTGACATGTGACTATAACATAAAGGAAAGTAGGGTAATTATTTTTGGGCCATGAGAGTGAACTGGGGATGTACTATGTCTATGAACCTGTCTTCAGTTAACAAGGAGAGGTGAGCATAACAGATCACAGCGGAAGTAGAACAGGCTTTAGCTGAGTGCTTCTACCCATTAATTTTAGTCATCAGTGGGGATCTCCGAACCTGGACCCCAACCACTATGCCATATCAGTGCAGTTACTCTATATTATCCAGAAACCTGTGTCCAATCCAGTAACATTGATCCGTGCGATACTGTTCCCATATATACTAGTCCATTTTTGGAAGACTTACAGTTCACTCATCTGTGAAAGATTATCAAAGGCTATGTAAGCTATGATGTATTTTTGGCAGAATTATACTACAGAGATTAGACATTCTTATGAAACCAATGGATTTGAGAATGTGTAGAGATGACCCGTTTTTGTTGCCCACTGCTTTTGAATTGCTTTACTCTCCATAAAACCCAAACTTCATTGTAAAAAAAAATAGTACGTTGACATCGATATGTACATGGAAAATGTGGATTTTGTCATTCTTATTAATTTGCCACATATATGAAACAAAGAAATAGTGGAAAGCAATGCTTTTTTCTATTTTATCTGTAAAATGTTCTGTTTTAAAGAGATGGACTGAGCAAAGAGTAAGTTATTCTTTGGGGCTAGGGTGCATGGAATAAATGGAGTTGAAGGTACGTAAGACTTCAATCATGTGGGGGGATTTATTAAGACTGGCATTTCCTGAACTAGTCTTGATAAAAAGAAATGTGGTGGAGTATGATGAGCTAAGTTTACTAAGCGGTAAAGCCATTAATACATTTGGTTGCCTTTTATGACTGTATGGAAGAAAATCAAATCTATGGCCGTTATGATCTAGGGTAAATTTGCACTATAATTTATGTCAGGTTCTGGTTCAGATTATATAAAATCTCTTGGACCTACAGAAGGCTATGCCTTCCCATTAAGCTCTGTCCACACCAAAAATCCAGCGAGTGGCTGGACCATGTTATAAGGGAAAATAATTAATTCTCCAGCATACTCAACCTGAAACTTCAGGTCTGGGTACCAAACATGCCGATTTTTCCCACGCGCGTGCAAAACGCATTATAAAAGTTTGCACATGCGTGGAAAAATCGCGCATATTCCCGCAACGCACACTCATCCTATCCGGGCGTCAAATGTGACACCCGTGAGAAAGAAGCCTTTCTACTCAGATGTTGTAGCAGGCCATGAGAAATAGGGGTCATCTCCTCTCTAAACTCGAGACTAATAAACTTTCACACAGCTTATCTGTAAACTAATTAACCCTTTCAAGTCCAGAGGTTTTTTTATTTTGGCGTTTTTGTTTTGCGCTCCCTGCCTTTTCAGAGCCATAACATTTTTATTTGTCTGTTCACATAGCCATATGAGGGCTTGTTTTTTGCAGGACAAGCTGTACTTTCCAACGCCACCATTTAATATTGCATATGATCTAGTGGGAAGCTGGAAAAAAATTCCAAATGAGGTGAAATTGCAAAAAAAAAGTGATTCCACCACAGTTTTATGTTTTTTTTTAATTTACGAAGTTCGAAGCAAGATAAAACTGACCGGTTACCTTTAATTCTACAGGTCATAACGAATCCAGCAATACCTTATATGTATAGTTTTTCTTGCGTTTTGATAGTGATAAAATAAAATAAAAAGTGGGAAAAAAATTATTTTTGACAAATTTTGACCCCTATAACTTTTTTGAATTTAAGTGCACGGAGCTGTATGGGGGCTTATTTTTTGCGGGGCGATCTGAACTTTTCAGTGATGCCCTTCTGGGGCGTGTATGACTTTTTGATCACTTTTTATTAAATTTTTTGTAGAAAATGAATGTCATGTTATATTGCTAAGTTAAATGTGGTGAGTGGTTATATTTGTATACCTAATAGCAGTCTATAGACAGTTAAGGGTTAACACCTTAGTTCATCCTGTTACCAGTGGAACAGTCTAGTTCTGCTTGAGAGGCTTTCGAGAGAGACAGGGAGAAGGTGTACTACAAAACCTCATTATTGCTGCTATACATGCGCTGCTATTGTAGAGAGATTGCACAGTGTTAAATGCCTTCTTATTGTCCAATGTAATACTACTCCTATTCAAAATTACTGAAAGAAGTACCACCTAAAACATATCTTTTAATATTATATGTTAAAATTAGGGATGAGCAAACTTGTGTTTCAAGTTATGGTCCATGGTAGTGGAATCCATAACAGAATTCTTAGATAACCCGAACCCGAACTTTGTACGCCAAACTTGAAACACAAGTTCCCTCAATATTAGCTAAAATACTACCCAGATACTCAGAACTCAGAACTTTGATCAATATGGTGAGGTCAATAACAATGAGCAATGGGGTGGGGTTTACCCACTGCCTATTGTCCACGCTAGGTTCATAGCCTAATCAGTGGGCAAGGTTGCTCCGGGTCGCACAAATGGCTCTGTAAATGTTGATTTGGGTAAGTATGGAGGTGTCTATTTTGTATAAACAATTTAATCTTAGGAGCACATTAACCTCTTAAGGACTCGGAAGTGAATACTGATGAGCTGGGCGGGGCTTGCAAACGGCAGTTGGGGCGCGGCTGGGCACAAGAGAAGCAGAGACACTGCCCCTTGGGCAAAGCGACAGGATGTTCAACCAGGTTATAAAACTTGATTTTACTGCATTTATAAGGTGGGAAGAGGGTATACAGATATGTTTAGAATACTCATTACAATACCTATGCCTGCCTATATATAGCTCAGAATGCTTATTGGGCCTGTCAGTGTCCCTTTAAACATATTATGTTAAATCTTGCAGTTTTCACACTGGCCACTAAATCTAGTAAAAGGCGCCACTTAATGTTCTGTACAGAACACTTTTCATCATTATCATCACAGAACGGATTACAGTGGTGGATAATATCTCTATAAAAGATAAAACAAGATCAACCATTCCCAATAGGTGATATCACAGGTTATCTACTCCCTCCTGACCTTTGCATCGGTCACAGCATATGCCTATGAAACTCTCCAATAGAAATGAATGAGGTCAACTTCTGTCCATTGTGTCTATGGCCCATGGTAGCTGCTGTGAAGCATATCTAACATGGCCACCCCCATGATCATATCTGGGAAATAAAATTTAAAAATCTACAATCCAAAAATAAAAACAGACACAGTAGCAGAGAAAAAAGGAGATGTGTCACTCTGGTTTTAACTGGCAGGAAATATATAGGTGACACACTCCTTTAAATAAAAAATGGGATGCCTACATATGGGGTTGAATGTCACAGTTCAGAAACATAAAAGAATAATACAGCATTAAGAAAAATGCAAAAAAGACATTACTTGTGACATAAATGCTGTGTTTATCCTTACCGATATGTATAAAATCCATTACTGAGCTCAGCACAAAAGCATACAAGTAAATGACAGTTTAAAGGTTATAAATTCCACAATTTAATTAACTAACTACACCATCATGCAGCCATAGCAAAATACCTAATAAAATGGACCTTTTTGTAGAATACATAGTGTCAGGCAAAGCTTTCTCTTTAAACAGATGGTTGGCTATTAAAGATGCAAATTAAAAGCACTGAATTCTAAAATCTATGGTCTTTGGAGAAATGGATAAAACTGCAATGGCTGACTTTTGTAATAAGTTCCTGGTGCTGCCAAGATTAACCCCATTCACACAATTCTTGCAGTATATGTTTGCAGTATATATTTTTTTAAATATATACATTTACCTACTCAAAACATTACCAATCTCTTATATAACATTTAATTTCTGCTTGATGTATAATTTCTAAGTGTAAAACATGAATCTTTGACAGGAGAGAAAGGACAGCCAGCAACATACATCAAGTTTTCAGGCTTTAGCATCTCAACCAGCCAACCAGTACCCTGCTCTGTACTGAAAAAGTGCAATAAACAGCAGATAGGTCACACATTCTTTTGGAGGAGTTTCTGGTTTGGCTGACATGAGCCAATTTTCCATTTATTAGTAATTTTTCCAACTTCATTAGTGATGCATTTACTTCTATATGATCAAACTGCAATTGTGCAGTACAGTTTCCAGTTGGCCAGAGCGCCAAGCTTTGCCCAGAAAGTGTTATAGAAAGCCCAAATAAAGCCAAACAGTATCCACATATTGCTATATATTGACATATACTGCCATGGTGGCTATACTAGCATTATACCGTGATCAGCTGTGAGATATAGCCTATTATCTTAGATCAGCAAATACAGAAATATACATGACATTTCACACATAACAAAATAATGTATTATTATTATTTTTATTTTTTTTTGCACTTTGCAGTATATTGCAACTTTTAGGAGCAGGATGCTGCACACACAGGACTTAAGCTAGACATACACATGAGACTAATGTTGGTCAGGGAAAGAAGGATGTCAAATGTCAATGTGCCTGATGCATTTGTCTGGATTTCTCCCCTCATTTCATTCAGAAAACATGAACACCACTTTGCATAGCAATATGGGAGCATACCAAGGATATAGAACAGCAATGAAAAATTGGAGGAACATAGCACCTCAAGGTCACATACAAGGAGTTAACTAGAAATGGAACCAGAAACAAAAATGTGATCAACTTTAGTAGCTTATACTGACATGGAATGTGTAATACAAAAAGATACAATGCTGTCAAATTGTGACTTCACAATGTGATTATCAAATATTCTCTCAGGGTAATATACAGTGGAAATATAGCCATGGCTCAATTAAAAAAATCAAATATATATTTTTCATTTCACCTTTTTATAAAAAACTATTTTATTTGATGTTTGCTGATGTTACACTATCTTTAAATCAATATTGTTTGCAGAGTACTTCGGTATTTGCATTTGTTGGAACATGACCACACTACATTTTTCTATTGGCTTTAATCAGTTTCTTTACGAAATTTCACAATTCATCTATATCAAAACTCATTACCGTTTAACAATCATTAAATTAATGACTGCGGAAAGAAGTGGCAACTTTCCTTTTTTTATCATTTAACTTGAAAGAACATTTTAGAGTTTAATCATGTAAATGTAGTCTTTTCTGCCTATGAATATTAAAACGCTGCCGAGGTTAAGGTCATTTTTTTTTTAAATGTTCCAGTAAAGGTAAAATTTAATATCATTAAGCTAAAATATACTTTCTTGTTAGTAATTAGTAGGAGTAGAATGATTAGAATACAAGATCACAGATGTTCCTAAAATTATCTAATGAACCCAATTAATGCTTGAATTAGCTAATGTAAGGGATTTAGGATAGCATTGACTTTGTGTATCCTGAATGTGCCGGCAGTCTATTAGGAAACATCGGAAATACAAAAGTAAAAAGGAAATTTATTGTGTTAATTCACTAAAGGTCAGTCTAATGACCTATGTTATAGAAAACCCCCACCTAACATGTAAAATTCTACATATATTATAAAATTTGAAGAGTGGTATCTAAGGATGAGCTAACCAGTTCAGACCAAACTTTGCTATTTTTCAGACGGCAGATGAACCCAAATATTCTCAGGTTCATTTTGGACACATCCGTGTGCAAATTTAGTGCACATGTTGGCGGTAAAAAAAGCACTAGGGAAGAAGAACAAGGGGTCTCACATGACCCTGAGAGGAAGTGGGGGGGCTTGCCCTGATTGGCTCCCAGGCTGGCAAACAGCCTGGATGAGCCAATCAATGCTGCAGCAAGAAGGCGCCCTAGCAGAAGATTTTTTATTTTTTGGGGGTTCAATTTAATTAAGAATGTAGAAACTATTAGTGATGGCTCACCTGGTTGTTGTATATGGAAAAAGGGTGCCGCCAACCAATATAGATACACCTAATCTATATAGAGAAACAATAAAATCAAAAGAGTGGTTGGCACACCTCATAAGGAAGGATATGTACGGTATATATATTGTCTTAAAAATACTTGGATGCAAGTATATTGATAAATTATTGTCAAGATTACATATAATACATTATGAGTATTTTATTATGTATTCTATAAAAAAAACTTATACATGTGAACAGTTCAAATATTAAACATGGACTGAAGTATACCTAGTTTGTTCAGACTATAAGAATTAGGTATTCTCACAGTCCATGCAAACAAATAGTGCATATTGTGGCGCCACAAATTGTAAATTGCGATACTTTATCTAAAAAACATTAGTCAGATATGTCATACATTGATCAATATATATCAGACTGTATAATAAAGAGTTGTATCAGGCTGTAGAAATTATAATAGTCCAGATTGTAACATCCAATGAGGAATAAAAAAATTAAAAATTAAAAATTAAAAATAAGTCAATTGTAAATAAGGTCCGTGTTCGTGAATTCATCCGTTTATGGGGTGAATATCCAGTCTGAGCACTTGCACCCCGCATCCACCTCTACACTGAAGCAGTCACTGGGAAGCGCGGGCACCGCTATCTCTGCAGGCACGCGGGACGCTGCGGCCGCAGACCCGAACTCTATCAGCAAGTAACCCCCATCACCATCACAGGGGAATATCTCCAGACAACATACCGCCAGTAGCAAGGACGGGAGCCTCTGTGTCAAACCCATCGGTAGTACGGTATGTACATTTGATACAAGAGAAGCAACTTCTACCGTCTGTGATACTACTAGCCTCAATACCTACACGGGACTACTAACTGTAAGTAACTGCCTTAATAACTTATCCACAGAAGCATATCAGCTAAGTAATTTTTGTATATCACATCAAACTACCGGAGTATTACAAATTCATCATCATTATAGCAGATCATGCCAGATAGCATGTTCTATGTAACAGATACTGTGAATTTCTATTAACTACCGGAGTACTACAAAATCATCCTCATTACAACAGATATTACCACATGGTAATTTCCATGTAAAAGATACTGTAAATTAAAAATTTTAATTTTTATTAAGTAAATGTATCTCAGACTGTATACTCACCCCATAAATGGCTGAATTCACGAACAAGAACCTTATTTACAATGGACTTATTTTTCATTTTTTTATTCCTCATTGGATGTTGCAATCTGGACTATTATAATAATAGCCTGATACAACGCTTTATTATACAGTCTGATATATATTGATCGATGTATGACATATTTTACTAATGTTTTTTAGATAAAGTATCGCAATTTACATTTTGTGGCGCCACAATACGTACTATTTGTTTGCATGGACTGTGAGAATACCTAATACTTATGGTCTAAACAAACTAGGTATACTACAGTCCATGTTTAGTATTTGAACTGTTCAAGTGTATAAGGTTTTTTAATAGAATACATAATAAAATACTCATAATGTACTATATGTAATCTTGACAATAATTTATCAATATACTTGCATACGAGTATTGTTGAGACAATATATATACATATCCTGCCTTATGAGGTGTGCCCAACCACTCTTTTGATTCAATTTAATTAAGCAGCATATATACATGATTACTGCAGCAAAACATAAGGTTTAGCAGCAATCTACCTGCGAGTGATAATGTGAAATTGAGCATCAAGGCTCAATTGTCCGCTTAGCTTTATTCAGTTTACACATGGTTGAGATGTCATTTTTTTAATGGTGGGGTTGTTTAATTGACCAGCTTATATATGTGATTACTGCAGCAAAACCCATGGTATAGCAACAAACTACCTGGGGGTGTTAACGTGAAATTTAGCATCAAGTATCAATAGTACATTTTTATGAATTCCATTTAATCGTTTTTAGGTCCATTTAATTGTTTTTTTGAGATTTTTAAATGTAATTAATCCAGCATATATATGTGATTACCACAAGAGACAAGGTAGGGCAACTATCTACCTGTGAGTGATAACGAGAAATTGAGTGTCAGACCGCAATCGTCCCTTTCTATGAACTCCATTTCCACACGGTTGGAATTTATTTTGGGAGGGACAGGGTTTCAATTTAATTAACAAGCAAATATAAGTGATTACTGCTGAAAACACAAACCATAGCAGCAATCTACCTGTGAGTGTTAATGAGAAATTGAGCGTTAAGCCTCAATCGTCCATTTATGTTTATTCAGTACAGTTGAAACATTACACCAGTACACAGGCTATGGTAACAATTTACTTGGGAGTGTTAACGTGATATTAACCACTTAAGGACACAGGATGCACCGGTACGCCCTGATTTCCGAAATCTTAAGGACACAGGATGTACCGGTACATCCTGACTACTTCCGATCACCGCTGCTCAGCAGCTACTCAGCAGGTACCTTGGCCCAAGGTCTGTAACCGCTGTGATCAGAGAGTTAAAAAATGCCAACAATCCCAAAATGTGAATTATTATCCCCCGGGCGGTGTGGTGGGAGGTGTTGGACGCGGTGCGGTGGGTGGCGCTGATTGCGGGCTAATCCATTCCCTGGTGGCTAGTGGTTTAGCAGAGTGTCAACACATTGCTGACACTCTGCTAAAAGCAGCTGGCATCTGTGCTTGTACAGATGCCAGCCGTTTAACCCTTCCATACTGCGGTCCGTACGGACCTCTGTATGGAAGGGGTTAACAGGGAGGGAGATCCCTCCCTCTCCCATTGGGGGCTGTGCCCTTGCAGCCCCCGATTCTTCATGGGAGCACAGAGGGAGAGGGCTCCACTCCCTTCCCATCACCCGCTGCTCTGTTCTAGCAGTGGGTGATGGTTACAATGGCAGCAGGACGCTTTCAGAGGCCATGGTAATGTAAGTCTGATCTGACTTCTGCTAAAGGCAGAAGTCTGATAAGACTTTGTAAAGAAAAAAATACAGTACAGTACACTATATAGTGCACTGTACTGTATTATATAGACATCAGACCCACAGGATCTTCAAGAACCAAGTGGGTCTGGGTCAAAAAAAATGTAAAAAAAGTGAAAAAAGTAAAAATAAAAAAAACACATATCACTGAATAAAAATTAAAAAATTAAATAAACTACATATATTAGGTATTGCGGCGTCCGTAAAAATATGCTCTATAAAAATATCACATGACCTAACCCCACCTAACCCCTCAGGTGAACACCATAAAAAAATGGTGTAAAAAAGTTTTTTTAACACCTTACATCACAAAAAGTGTAATACCAAGCGATCAAAAAAGGTGTATGCCTCCCAAAATGGTAATAATCAAACCAGCATCTCATCCTTCAAAAATGAGCACCTACATACGGACAATTGCCCAAAAAAATAAAAAAAATATGGCTCTCAGACTATGGAGACATTAAAACATGATTTTTTTTTCTAAAATGCTGTTATTGTGTTAAAGTAAAATAAAAACAAATAAAAAGTATACATATTAGGTATCACCGCATCCATAAAAACCTGCTCTATAAAAACATCCCATGATCTAACCCCTCAGGTAAATACCGTAAGAAAAATAAAAAAAAAACATTTTTGTCACCGCACATCACAAAAAGTGTAATAGCAAAATCTGCCGTCCAAAAACCATATGGCGCTCCTTTCCCTCTACGCCCTGCTGTACAGCAGTTTACAACCACATATGGGGTGTTTCTATAAACTACAGAATCAGAGTATTAAATATTGAGTTTTGTCTGGCTGTTAACCCTTGCCTGGTGACTTGAAAAAATTGATTAAAATGGAAAATTTTCACAAAAATTGAAATTCTGAAATTTTATCTCCATTTGCCATTAACTCTTGTGGAACACCTGAAAATTTCCAAGATTTTGGCGGTATTACTTTGTATCATAGAAGTAGAGAACTTGAAACTTGAAAATTTGCAAATTTTTCCAAATTTTTGGTAAATTTTGTATTTTTTTTTATAAATAAAAATAAATTTTTGACTCCATTTTACCAGTGTCATGATGTACAATATGTGACGAAAAAACAATCTCAGAATGGCCTGGATAAGTCAAAGCATTTTATAGATATTCACATAAATTGACACTAGTCAAATTTCAAAAAATGGCCTGGTCCTTAAGGGGAAATATGGCCGTGTCATTAAGGGTTAGGCTTCAATCATCTGTTTCCATATATTAAGTTTCCACACGGTTGGAAACGTCAAGCATATATACGTGATTACTGCAGCAAAACAGAAGAAATAACAGAAATCTTCCTGTGAATGTTAACATGAATTTGACCATGAAGCCTGGCCCTTAATCATTGCTTAACATTTATTTTTTTCTACACACGGTTTACATTTTTGGGGGGATTTCATCAATTTAAGAAAACCAGCATATAGGGCAGGGATGGCCAACCTGCGGCTCTCCAGTTGTTGTAAAACTACAATTCCCACCATGCCCTGCTGTAGGCTGATAGCTATTGCCAGACTGGGCATGCTGGGAGTTGTAGTTTTGCAACAGCTGGAGAGCCACAAGTTGCCAATCCCTGATATAGGGGATCAACACCAATACACAGGCCAGCACAGGAAAGTATGTGTTGCGAATAACAAATTTTGGTCTAAATCCGTTTCCCTTTATTTCTGTGTTCACAAACATGTTTCCAATCATGTTTTTTTGAGGGGGAGGTTGTTTATTATATTCAAACTAGCAGCATATATACATGATTACTACACTAATAGTCAGGGTAGCGCACAAAAGTATCTGGGAGTGGTAACAAATTTAGGCCTAAATCTGTTTCCCTTTACTCACATGTTTTTTTTTGGGGGGTCGTTGATTATATTGAAACTACCAGCATATATACAGTATGTGAATACTGCACCAATACACTGGGTAGAACACAACATTATCGGAGAGGCCAAAAAATGTCATGGCTAAGGAAGGGTTCCAAACAAAAGACCCAGAGACCCAGAGCCAGGGCCAGAATGTTAATAGTAGCAGCAACAACTTTCTGTCCATAACCAGTAATGGTAGTAGGCCTAAGGTGTCCCTGCTAGAAAGGTGCAACATTATTTTTGAGCAGAAAGAGGATGAGATTTTTGATTGGATGGCTCACTCCTCCTCTCAGTCAAAGTAGAACGACACTGTCACAGCGTTCCTCCTGCTCCTCCTAAGGCTTTCAATAAAGGCTGCTAAGTCCTCACTGCCCTTTCCTAGAGGGGCGTCTTCCGTTTTCCGAAGAGGTAGCAAGAAAACCCCACCACGTCATATAGCAGATAGTCAAGAGTGTCTCCTTTTTGATGAGGAGGAGGTGTAGGAGGAGGCTGCAGACCTCAGGCAAAGTCATGTTAGTGGTGGTAGTAGTAGTGGACCCGGTAGCTGTGCTATTGGCGTTGTGGGCAGCAACAGTGGCAGTTGGGGAAGTGCAGGGGAGGGGGGCCAAAGAAGCCACCATGATATCCCACAGTCTAATTAAAGCAAAGGGAGGGTCAGGATGATTGTGTACTGTACAGGACTTGGTTGCCAGAACTGGGTGCTGTGGAGGAGGCAATATCAGAGCAGGAGTGTGAAGGCAACAGCAATAAAGAGCAGAGGCCACGTACCTTCCAAATAACAGCCGAGCCGCGTCTGCTTTAGGATCTAGTGATGCCACTTATGCAGTGGGAGGGTTAGGCCCAAAACGTACCAGAGCTAAGTCAAGCTCAGTTACCTCTTCCTCCCCTACACAAGTATCTCCCGCCTGGCAGTTTTTCACCACGCTACTGGAAGACAAAAGCATTGCCCTGTGCAACAGCAAAATAAGTTGTGGGCAGGCAATCACAAACATAGGCACCACAGTTCTAGTGAACCACATAAAGCTATATCACCCCATCCTGTGGGAAAACAAAGGTGGTAGCCAGCCACCCCATCAGTAGATCACACCTTCTCCCTGTCTCCCCTGCCACAGCAGACCTCATCAATGGGCAGTACGGTGTCTTTCACATCATCATGATCTCTTTCCGCTTCTCCAGCTCAGACTCCTCCTTCACTCCATCATCAGCCATCTATAATAGAATGAGTGGCAACAAAACAACTCTAAGCGCCAAGCAATCCAATGCAAGCAATTTTCCCAAGTTGCCAGCGGTGCATGTGCTACTGTACCATTTAGTCAAGACTGCTGCTTTTAATGAGCTAATGGAGTGCACTCAACCTTGCTGGAAGATTCCTAGCCAGCATTATTTCTCCCCAAAAAGCCATCCTTGCCTTGTATTGTCATGTGGCGGACAACGTGGGCCGCTCCCTGTGATTCCTCCTGTGCGGCAAAGTTCATGCCACGGTGGACACCTGGAGCAGCTCTTATGGGCAGTTACAATATTCCCGCAGCAGCGAGGCAGCACCCTGGTAATGAGGCCAGGTCTATTTTACTCCCCAATGATTGTGTCAACCTGCTCCCACATCAGGCACTTGGCCGCCTCCTCCATGGACACGTTCCCATCCCCAACATTAGCAGGGCACAGACTCGCACTACCCCTCCTTCCTATCACAAGTGTCAGGTGAAGCATTGCCACGCTGTGTTAGAGCTGATTGGCCTGGGAGAGATTAGCCACACTGGCGAGCAGTTTCTCAAGTACATTAAGCAACAAACATCCTGCTGGCTGTCACCCCGCTGACTCCAACTGGGCAAGGTGGTCAGCGACAATGAGCACGACATCCTGGCTGCCCTGAACCAGGGCTAAATAACACATGCTCCCTGCATGGCATATGTCATCAAGCTAGTAGTTCAGCTCTTTCTAAATAGGTACACTAGCTTGTGCAAGGTGCTGCCAAGTCTGGAAGACTGTCCAAGCACTTCAGCCACTCTTACATGGTGAGGAATGTTCTCCTGGACCTACCAACATGCTGGAATTTGGAATGCTCGAGCATCTGTACGAGCAGTGGAAAGCTGTGAACATTTTTTTCATGCACCAGACAGCCTCAGAAGCAGGGAGCATGTGTTGCTGCGAGGTCACACAGTGGCAGCTCATCTGAGATGCCTGTCGGGTGCTGAAGCCCTTCGAAAAGGCCACAAAGTTTGTCATCAGGGACAACGGTGGCATGAACAATGTGATCCCTCTCATATTTATCTAAGAACTCACGCTCATGCTGCAGGGGACAACAGCGGAAGAAGAGCAGCTGACGCATCTTGCTGTCTGGGGATACAAAGATAATCGGTGATGGAAGAAATGAAGGATGAAGATGAGAAGGAGGAGCTGCCACTGCAAGAGGAAGAGAAGTCGGAGGTGGGGGAGCAGGAAGACGACGATGAGTATGGCACCCGCCAATACAAATAATGGTCTCAGTAGCAGGTGAAGCCATAAAGAACTGGCTCCTCGGGTATGCTGGCCAGAATGGTGACCTATATGCTTGCTTGCTTATGCAGTGACAGTCATATCGTTGACATCCAGTCTGATGATTACTGGATAGCCATGCTTTTAGATCCTCGCTACTGGGGAAAAAGGGGGAATGTTTTCCTCTGGCATAAAGGGAGGACAAATTATGTTATTACAAGGAAAAACTGTGTACACAGCTTGCCGCGGCTTACGGCGAGCAGGCGCCTGTCTCCAGCGTGTCTGAAAGAGAGGCCCCTCTCTGCCCACAGCTGAGTCACTCCCTCTTGCCGCCACGAGCAGCAGAAGCCGCAGCAGCCATTTCAGTAGCCTCAACTTGATGAACCAGTTTTCCCATGTGCTGCACCAAGCTGAGGCCAGTCAGCAAGCTGACAGCTCTCGCCTTAATGACGAGGTTCAGGCCTACCTAAACTCTGCACTGCTGCCACCTCCATCATGATAAGGCATCATGCACATGAAAATGTGCCGGCCTTTCTGTGAATAGGGGACCGCAATTTTGGTCACTAATGCACGGGCAACATTTGTGCGGCTGCCGCAGACAGATCCAGACCCATTCAACCTAAAGGGGTCCGGGATCCGTCCGTTCCGCAAAAAAGTAGGGCATGCACTACTTTTTTGCGGTGCGGAAACATGACCAGAAACACCACGGAAGCACTCTGTAGTAAATGGGTCCATGATGCGGGATGCACACGGCCAGTACCCGTGTATTGTGGATCCACTATATACGGGCCGCAATACGACCACAGCCGGCACACAGTCGATTGCATGGGCCCTTATGCTGTCTGTCTCCCTACCATCATGTTATGTACGGCTGCTGCTGCCACCTCCATCATACTAATGCTGTCTGTCTGTCTATTGTACCATCACGTTCTGTATGGCTGCTGCTGCTACCTGCATCATGCCAATGCTGTCTGTCTGCCTAACTTCACATTTTGCATTGGAGTGTATGAGAGAAGCAATCTGATGATTACTTGGTAAAGTTCCTTAATGGAACTATAAAATAGTTAGAAAAAATAAAAGTTTTTTAAAATTAAAAAAAAAATATAGAAATTCAAATTGCTCCCCTTTCCCCAAAAGAGGGAAAATGTTAACAATATAACATCATGTACTAAACAGAAACACAAGGGGGGGTCAGTCAGCACGTCCCTGTATGCAGGTGCACGTAGCTATGGCACATATACATACAAACAAAAAAATGCAACAGCACTCTGCAACCAGAATATAACATCATGGGTATACACATCATGGGTATTGCTGCATGTGAAAATACCGGTACTATTAAAATATAAAAATATTTTTCCTATATGGCAAATGGTGAAAAAAAGTCCAAATGAACAATTTGACATTTTTGGTCCTTAGTCCTTACACGTACCACAAAATTTTTTATAAAATGTGATCAAAAAGTCTTTCATACACCAAAATGGTATCAATAAAAGCTACAGATTTCCCTGCAAAAAAATGATTCCTCACACAGTTCCATACACATACAGTAACTACAAAAAGTTAAAGAGGTCAAAATATGGCGATAGAAAGAAGAATTTTTTTTTCAGTTTTTTTTTTATATTAACCACTTGAAGACCACAGGTTTATACCCCCCTAGTGACCAAGCCCTTTTTTATTGCTCGGTCATACAACTTACCACCCAAATTAATTTTACCTCCTTTTCTTCTCACTAATAGAGCTTTCATTTTGTGGTATTTCATTCTTGCTGACAATTTAACTTTTTTTGATATTTTACTTTTTTGGACGAAATTTTTGCAAAAAAAGTCATTTTTCGCTTTCTGTTGCAAAAAATTTCAAATAACACTACATTTCAATTTAAATTTTCTCTAAATTTATTGTTCTACATGTCTTTGATAAAAAAAAAAATGCAATAAGTGTATATGTATTGGTTTGGGTAAAAGTTATAGCGTTTACAAACTATGGTGCAAAAAAGTGATTTTCCGCACTTTGATTTTCTGAACACCTGTCCTGTTTCCTGACGCACTACAATGCCCAGACAGTAGAAACACCCCATAAATGACCCCCTTTCGGAAAGTAGACACCCTAAGGTATTAACTTAGGGGCATAGCGAGTTCATGGAATTTTTTATTTTTGGTCACAAGTTAGCGGAAAAGCGAATACCTTGGGGTGTCTACTTTCTAAAATGGGGTCACTTGTGAGGTTTTTCCACTGCCCTGGCATTTGAGGGTCTTTCTCAATCATTACCCCATACGGGCCAGAATTAGAAGATTTTGCTATTCTCCTTATATTGACCATACTGGTAATGAGATTTTTTTTTCCGTTCAGCCGCTGGCCTGAAAGAAAAAAATGAATGGCACAGATTTCTTTATTCACATTGATCAATGTGGATGAAAAAATCTCTAAAAAATGTGCAAAAAAAAAAAAAAAAGAGGGGAAAGCTGTAAAGCTGCAATCGCTAAGGGACCCTTAGGCCTCATTCACACATCCGCAATTCTGTTCCGCAAAATTTTGCGGAACAGAATTGTAGATACATTCAATTCTATGGGGACAGACTTTGTCCCGCTCGGATCCGGAATTGCGGATCTGCACTTCCGGATCCACAAAAATATAGAACATGTCCTATTCTTGTCTGCAATTGCGGACAAGAAAAGGCATTTTCTATATAGTTCTGGCAATGTGCGGATCCATAAAATGCAGAAAACACATTGCCGGTGTCCGTATTTTGCGGATCCGCAGATCCATGGATCTGCAAAACACATACGGACGTCTGAATGAACCTTACAGGGGGGTGATTAGTGACAGGGGGGATGACAGGGGGTGATCAGGGGGGGTGACATGGGTGATCAGGGGTTAATCAGTGATGGGGGGTGGGGGTGTGTGTGTAGGGATTGGTGCACTTTACTTATGTTTGCCCTGGTGGTCCCAGACAAATGGACCACCAGAGGAGCAGACAGCAGACATATCAGACGCTGTTTACAAAACAGCGTCTGATATGCGTTTTAAATGCATTTTTTGTCGCATCTACAGCCTGCCAGCGCATGATCAGCGCTGGCAGGCTGCAGTTTCAGTTGTCCCGGTTACGATCGCATGAACGCGCACACGGCGCGTGCACGTTCATGCGAAATCTAGGGTCTCTCGAGATGACGGCGATAGGTGTGAGACCTGAAAGAGCCGCAGCGCTGACGCCCATCGGCGTTAGCGTGGCGGCAAGTGGTGAAAATGCAAGAAAAACTATACATATGTGGTATCGCCATATATGTACTGACCTGCAGAATGAAAGTAACAGGTCAATTTTACTGTACAGGGAATGCCGTAAAAACAAAACCCATAAAACTGTTGCAGATTGGCATTTTTTTCCAATTTCACCCCATATGGAAGTTTCTTTCAAGCTCCCCACTACATTGTATCCAAAATTAAATCGTGGAATTAAAAAGTGCAACTTCTCCTGCAAAAAAAAGCCGTCATATGGCAATATTGTAATAAATATTATATATATAATAACACTTAAAGTGGCATTATACTTTCAGTAAATTTTAAGGAGAGAGAGTATACTAAGGCTGGGTTCACACATGACGCCCGGATCAGAGGCGGGTGCATTGCGGGAAAATGCGCAATTTTTCCGCACGAGTGCAAAGAGTTTTAATGCGTTTTGCATGCGCTTGCGAAAAATCGGCATGTTTGGTACCCATCCCCGAGGCCGGATTTCATCACTGAAGTCCGGTTTCGGTTGAGTATTCTTTATATCTTATTATTTTCCCTTATAACATGGTTATATGGAAAAATAATAGCATTCTCAATACAGAATGCTATGTTAACAGGGCAATAGAGGGTTACAAATTTAAAAAAATTCAACTCACCTCCTCCCATTGATTGCGTAGGTGCAAGGAACATCTTCTATCTTCATATCTGTTGGTTGAAGGACCTTCGGTGACATCACTGGGTCACATGGGTCACATGGTTCACATGGTCCAATCATGGAAGCTTTTGATTGGACCATGTGACCCATGTGACCCAGTGACGTCACTGAAGGTCCTTTACCCAGCAGAATGAAGAAAGAAGAATGATCCCGGCACCTACACGATCAAGAGGATGAGATGAGTTAAAGTTTTT
The DNA here is from genome assembly GCA_033119425.1 of Bufotes viridis. NCBI lineage: Eukaryota > Metazoa > Chordata > Amphibia > Anura > Bufonidae > Bufotes > Bufotes viridis. Next base: position 266,652,552 of record CM065590.1, on the reverse strand, counting down.
TATTTTTAACCCTTTCTTTCCCTTTTTACATAACATTCTGTAATTAGAATGCTATTATTTTCCCTGATAACCATGTTATCAGGGAAAATAATAAAGATCGAGTCCCCATCCCGATCGTCTCCTAGCAACCATGCGGGAAAATCGCACCGCATCCGCAGTTGCTTGCGGATGCTTGCGATTTTCCTGCAGCCCCATTCACTTCTATGGGGCCTACGTTGCGTGAAAAACGCAGAATATAGAACATGCTGCGATTTTCACGCAACGCAAAAGTGATGCGGCAAAATCACTGCTCATGTACACAGCCCCATAGAAATGAATGGGTCCGGATTCAGTATGGGTGCAATGCGTGAGGTGCGGAAATCACGCCTGTGTCAATGCAGCCTAAGTGAGCATTTATCTCTCCTCGTTCCCTGTTTTCTGGGTGTCTCAATGCTCAGACCCCATACCAATCTAAACTTTTGATATTTTCCTATGACATATCAAAAATTTACTGAAAGCACAGTGCCACTTTAAACTATAGTTGCAAAAAAAAAAAGAAATGTTCTAGTGTAAAACACACAATATATTCAGCATACATCCTTTGAAGAATTTTGTGACATCTGCTGTCCCCCAAATATGCTGCGAGCCACAGTGCCCTAATATATTGTGATATTCACAGTGGATGTCACAATGCCAAAAATTACAGCAACATCAACAATGAGCCAAAATATTCTTCTAGCCAAAGTGCCCCAAATGTTCTGACTCTGTTCACTGTGTCCCCGATTATAATGAGTGCCACAGTTGCCAAACATGCATTGACCATCATAGTTTCCCCAAATATACTGACAGTGGCAGGGTATTCAAATATACTGATAAATAAACCAGGAATATGCAAAATAAATGTGGAGCCCCAGTTATGGGTCTACAACACAATGAAAGCGAGATATCTCTCAAAGGAAGGAAAACCAAGCAAAGGGGTGTCTCCTTTACAGAGATCACCAAATACACCATATTAAGTGACCCCTATGTCCAGATCCCGCTTTTTTACAAGCGTTAAGGATGTGACGGTTTTCCTTCCTTTGAGGGATATCTGGCTTTCATTGTGTTGTAGACCCATAACTGGGGCTCCACATTTATTTTGCATATTCCTGTTTCCCAGGGAGCTTTGCACTTCGGATTGCTGTGTTGAGACTCTTAAGTGAGGCTCCGCGGTGTTTTTTGTAGCTGGTCTCCCTGAGATCAGCTATTGTTGTGTTTGAGTAGTCTCCGAGGCATTGCTCCCGGTTAGCCAGAATCCTACTCTGCACTGATGAGAGGCAACACCCTGAAACAGCTGTCTGTGGATGGATAACTGGCTTAGGTTTTCCCTGTCACATCCTTAAAGCTTGTAAAAAAGTGGGATCTTGACATAGGGTCACTTAATATGGTGGATTTGGTGATCTCTGTGATGGAGACACCCCTTTGCTTGGTTTTCCTTCCTTTGAGGGATATCTGGCTTTCATTGTGTTGTAAACCCATAACTGGGGCTCCACATTTATTTTGCATATTCTTGTTTCCCAGGGAGCTTTGCACTTTGGATTGCTGTGTTGAGACTCCTAAGTGAGGCTCTGCGGTGTTTTTTGTAGCTGGTCTCTCTGAGATCAGCTATTGTTGTGTTTGATAAATAAAACAGCTCCCTAGCATAATTTTACTTTTTCCTTGCTGAAAATTGTGTGAGTAGAATTATTAGCCGGGTGTGTGTTATCAGAAAATTACCTATTGTTGTTATAACGGTGTATCTTAAAAAATTCTTTAAAAATATGTTAATGTTATTTTCCATGTCAACATCTATATTTAAACAAAAAACATAAAATCTTGCAGTTTTCGCACTGCCCACTAAGGCTAATAATAGGTGCCACTTCTTGATCTGTACAGATCATGAGATTTCGTGCAGTGTCTTCAATCAAGATGGCCATCGGCTGCGTCTACCCGCTGTGGCTGTGTCCTAAAAGGGTTAAATGACCGCAGGCAAACTGTCTTAGGCCCCTTTCACACGGGCGTCATGTTTGACGCCCGGATAAGAGGCGGGTGCGTTGCGGGAATATGCGTGTTTTTCCCACGCAGGTGCAAACGTTTGTAATGCGTTTTGCACGCGCGTGAGAAAAAACGCCATGTTTGGTACCCAACCCGAAGCCGGACTTCATCACTGAAGTCCAGTTTCGGGTCTTCTGGAGAATTGTTTATTTCCCCTTATAACATGGTTATAAGGGGAAATAATAGCATTCTCAATAAAGAATGCATAGTAAAATGTGGAGGGGGTTAAAAATAATAAAAGTTAACTTACCTTAGCCACTTGATCGCGTAGTCGCGATCTCTCCTCTCTTTCCCTGCAGCATCTAAGATCTACAGGACCTGTGATGACGTCACATCACATGGTCCAATCACATGGTCCATCTTACCATGGTGATGGACCATGTGATTGGACCATGTGATGTGACGTCATCACAGGTCCTTTAGATCTTAGATGCTGCAGGGAAAGAGAGGAGAGATCGCGACTACGCGATCAAGTGGCTAAGTGTTAACTTTTATTATTTTTAACCCCTCCACTTCATTTTACAATGCATTCTTTATTAAGAATGCTATTATTTCCCCTTATAACCATGTTATAAGGGAAAATAATAGAGATTGGGTCCCGTTGCTAAGCAACAATGCGGGAAAATCACAACTCATCTGCACTTACTTGCGGATGCTTGCGATTTTCCCGCAGCCCCATTCACTTCTATGGGGCCTGCGTTGCGTGAAAAACGCAGAATATAGAACATGCTGTGATTTTCACGCAACGCAGAAGTGATGCGTGAAAATCACCGCTCATGTGCACAGCCCCATAGAAATGAATGGGTCCGGATTCAGTGCGGATGCAATGCGTCCTCCTCACACATTGCACCCGCGCGGAAAACTCGCCTGTGTGAAAGGGGCCTTAGGGTCCATTCACACTTCCGCAATTCTGTTCCGCATTTTGCGGAACGGAAATGCGGACCCATTAGTTTCAATGGGGGCAGACGATGTCCCGGCCGGGTCTGCAATTGCGGATCCACACTTCCGGGTCCGCAATCGCGTTCCCGAAAAAAATTGAACATGTCCTATTCTTGTCCGCAATTGCGGACAAGAAAAGGCATTTTCCATTAGAGTGCCGGCGATGTGTGCTCCGCAAATTGCGGAACGCACATCGCCGATGTCCGTGTTTTGCGGATCCGCAGATCCGTGGATCCGCAAAACACACACGGACGTGTGAATGGACCCTTAGGGTCCATTCACACGTCAGTATTTTTACCTTTCCGGATAAACGTTCAGTTTTTTTGCGGATCCGTTTTTCTGTACAACCATCCATTTTTGTACTAAAGTGCATCCGAATCCGTTCCGTGTTTCCGTTTTTTTTTTTTAATAAAAAAAAAAGAGGAGGAGTAATACATGTCGCTAGGAAACCAAAAAAAACGGATCCGCAAAATCTGATGACATTCGGATACTAAACTGCATGTCTTCCGTTTATTTTGCGGATCCATTGACTAAAATGGGAAAACGGAACGGAAAGTTGGACAGAAAGAAGGACAAGGTGTTTCTTTTTTCAGGATCCGCATGCAAGGATCCCGAGGAACGGAACAGAGTCACGGGTGCGGACAGCACCATGAGTGCTATCCGCATTTTTGCGGAGGCCATAGCAAATAATGGATCTGATTAAACGTCCCGATTTTTTTCGGAACGGAATCAGATTGCAAAATCGGACGTGTTAATGGACCCTTAGAGTGAGATCACGACTGGTTGACTCCACTGAACTGCCTAGGGAGATGAGGGACAGAGCCTCACTACACACTATGCTCTGTCACTTGCATATACTATTCTTGCATATGACAGTTCCTGTCAGGCTGCTAAGCCACAATGGCATATTGCAGACAGCATTGCATCATTACCATCTATTGTAAAGCAATTTAGTGTGTAGAAATGCCCCATCCCTTTCTCTCTAGGTAGCTCTGTAAGTAAAAAATGACTAGTCTTGCTCAGATTCTAGGCACCTGTTCCCACTACTCCAATAAAAAGATTTCCTGCCTCCACCAACAGCTAAAGGCCTCATGCACACGAACATATTTTCTTTCCGTGTCAGTTCTGTTTTTTTTTGCAGACCGTGTACAGCACAATTCATTTCAATGGGTCCGCAAAAAAAACGGAAGTTCCATATCTGTATGTCCGCATTTTGATTCCGCAAAAAAATAGAACATGTCCTATTATTGTCCGCATTACGGACATAGATAGTACTGTTTTATTAGGGGCCAGCTGTTCCGTTCTGCAAAATACGAAATGCACACAGATGTCATCCGTATTTTTTGCGGATCCGTTTTTTGCGGTCGGGTGCATGAGGCCTAACGCTAATATTTTTCAGCAGTACCATTGGCAGTCTGCACTATGCCTTTCTAAAAATCCTGCTTACATAAAGGAACACTGCACCAATGTATGCCCCAATATCTGTGAATTCAACAAGGGGCACTTACATAACCTTTGAAAAGATCATGCAACTATAATAAAGCAAATAAAGCCCTTACACTAGGGCTACATGTTTTACACGACATTGATGTAAAGCAACATTTTTTATAATGATAGCCTATGACATGTGAAATGCTGTGTCTGCCTCGGAGTCGCAGCATGTCACAACGGTCGCATCACAGTCGCAGCATGACGTATGTCGCAGTGCGACACCATAGACTATTATTCTAAAAATTGTTGCTCGACATTGGTAATTCAGATAATTCGCCCACTGGCTACTGGTATTGCCCATACGGCACAGGCAGGTCAGCGTTAGGTCCTGAGCTACTTGAGATACCTTGTCACGGTGCTCGGGCTCCGATATGTCATTAAACATGAGGATATATTGGCTAAATTCTCAATTTTAACACCAGTATGAGGGTTTAGTCATACCGCAGAGTATACCAGATCACATTTGGCAGAAGAATTTTTCTCTGTTGTTCGTTACACCAACTAAAGGTATCTCTACAATCATGGGCGTAGAAAGCCCCAAAAATCTGGGGGGGACAGCACTTATGGGGCCCTATGTCCCCACCCACCCTCAAGCCACACCCACAGCCCCACCCATATATCGTACCCATACTTTAAATTCAGTGACGTCTCCTTTGATGTAGATCTTCTCTTTCCTCATCTTCTCCTTTCAGACCAGACCACAATTTTTCTGCCGTTTTTCGTCTCTGCAATTTAACAAAACAAAAAAATCTTAGTTTACTACTTTTCCATCATCCTCCTATCTTCTGGACAAAACATCCCACTACCTCAAATACTGTGCCGCTGTGGTTCCCAATAGTGCCCCCAATAATAAGTGCCTCTCCCCCATCATCATGTGCCAGTAACAACTGCCAAACCTCCCAATGTGCCAGTACCAAGTTCAAGTGCCAAACCTCCCATATGCCAGTATCAAGTTCAAGTGCCAACCCCCCCTCATTTGCCAGTATCAAGTGCCAACCACCCCCCATGTGCCAGTATCAAGTGCCAAAATCTCTTCCTCCACACCCCCCAGTATCAAGTGGCAAAATCTCTTCCTCCACCCCCCCTCCCAGTATCAAGTGCCAAAATCTCTTTCTCCACCCCCCACCCCCCCAGTATCAATTGCCAAAATCTCTTACTCTCCCCCCCCCGCACCAGTATCAAGTGCCAAAATCTCTTCTTCCATCCACAAAGCCCCCCGGTATGTGGCAGTGGGTTCGGTTTGAAAAAAAAAAAAAAAAACACACACAAAACAAGACACATACAATTATACTTACCTCCATCCGTCACAGCGATGTGATGCAGGCCTCTTCCGGCCTGTGTCCCGACTCCCTCGCTGTACAGCTCACAGACGGCGCGATGACGTCATTGCGCCGCCTCTAGCAACATCTGATAGGCTGCAGGCCTATTGCCGGCAGCCTATCAGAGGAGCAGGGAAGGGAGACGCCTCTCCCTCTCCTGCTCCGCAGCACAGCCATCTGTATCGCTGTCCTGAGGACAGCGATACAGATGACTATGGAGATGAATGTTTCCACAATGGAAGCGTTCATCTCCCTGTGCCCCGCCACCGCCACACACATTGCCCTGCTGCCGCTGGGGGGGATTTTTGCATACCTGTCCCCCCCGCATTATTTCCTGGGGGGGATCCGTCCCCCCCGCTTCCTACGCCCCTGTCTACAATATAGACTAATATTCTGTCTGATTACTACTTCCAAGATATGAAATGTATATTAGATTGGACAAAGTAGTTTAAAATTACATCATCGCTTGTATTAGAATCCTTTGCTTGCTCTTACACTTATAGTTTCATGGAAGTATCCTAATCCAGAAGATTCTCTATATAACAATATCACATCACAGTGGAAAAGAAGGCCAGAATATTTATTTAAGATTTGTAAGGTTTTAGCTCAAAAGACTAGATTTGGAGATGTACCCTAAGCATAAAAGCTTGACCTCTCGTATCTGCTGGTTTTTCCCCACTAATTAAGCAGTTCTGGGTGTGAACAAATAACCTAATAAATAAAACACTGTTTTTGTGCTAGATTGCACATTTGCCAGCATTTCAGATATTCCAATAAAACTGTAAACTACTGCATTTACATAGTTGTTTGCAAAAAACAGTGTTTTTGTGTTAGATTGCACATTTGCAGCCTACAATGTGTTTTTGACAGTCAAACGAAACCGTTAACTTCTGATGTTACATTGTTGGTTGGAAAAATCTAATTTTTGGTGATAGGGAAGTAATTGTATTGAATTGCTTCGTTACACTGTTGCGTGACCTAACGAAATGTATTCAGTTTATGACACGGGCACTGCCTTACTGTTAGTGAACTTAATTGTTGACAGTTAAATTGACACCTGAGATAAACCATATGTTAGTTTGGTGGGTGAATGCAAATAATGAGGAGAACATCAAATAAGGGATGTGGGCATGGTCGTGGTGTTGTTGCTGGGAGAGGACGTAGGTGTTATGCGCCAGCTACACGTCCAAGTGAAACACATTCCTCAGGTTCAAGTTGGCGACAGAACCTGCAGCGCTATTTGGTAGGCCCCAATGCTGCTCTACGGATGGTGAGGCCAGAACAAGTACAGGCAAAAGTAGATTGGGTGGCTGACAGTGGCTCCAGTTCCTTCACATTATCTCCCAACCAGTCCTCTGCAGAAAGCTCAGAGTTGGCACCTGAAGCCCATGCCCATCAGTCTTTCACCTCACCCCCTGCAAATCAGCCAAGCAGTCTGAGCTCCAAATCATGCTTTTTGATGACTCTGCTGGCAGGGTTTCCCTGGGCCATCCACATAGCCTTGCCCCAGAAGTGGAAGACATTGAATGCACTGATTCCCAACCACTTATGTTGCAGGATGAGGAAATGGTAACACCAACATGGTAAGCACATCTCTGATGATGATGAAACACAGGTGCCAACTGCTGCAGCTTTCTGCAGTGTGCAGACTGATGAGGAGGGCAGGGGTCAAGAATGGGTGGAAGATGATGTGGAGGATGATGAGGTCCTAGACCCCAACTAGACTCAAGGTCATGCTAGTGATGTGTGCAGTAGAGATGTACCAAACTATTCGCCGGCAAACAGTTCCCGTCGAACATCGCATGTTCGCGCTCGCCTCGGCGGGCGAACATATGCGATGTTCGGTTCGCCCCCTATACATCATCATTGAGCAAACTTTGACCCTGTACCTCACAGTCAGCAGACATATTCCAGCCAATCAGCATACCCTCCCTCCCAGACGCTCCCACGTCCTATCAAAAAGCAAGGACAGCATCCATCATAGATTCATTCTGAAGCTGCAGTGTTAGTTAGAGCAGGGAGAATGCTGCTGCTGCTGAATTAAAGGGGTTCTTCACTTTGTTACAACTGATGATCTATCCTCAGGATAGATCATCAGCTTCTGATCGGCTGGGGTATGACACCCGGGACCCCCGCCGATCAGCTGTTTGAGAAGGCAGCGACGCTGCCGGAGCGCCACGGCCTTTTCACTGTTTACCGTGACGCTGTTCGGTGAACAGAGCTTAACCTTCTCAAACAGCTGATCGGCGTGGGGTCCCGGGTGTCGGACCCCGGCCGATCAGATGTTGATGATCTATCCTGAGGATAGATCATCAATTGTAACAAAGTGAAGAACCCCTTTAATAGTGAAAGCGTTAGCTAGGCCAGTGTTCTGTGTCCACTCCAGTCCTCAAAGACTCATCTGCTGTTAGGACAGTGTCCTAACAGCACCCAAAAAAGCCCTTTTTAGGGCTGGTACATCAGTCTGCTTTTATTTATTTTTTCTATATATATATTGCAGTTGCCTGCCCGTGTGTGAGAGGCTGCAGGCCCACAGACTTTAATGTGTGCACACCACTCATATAGGGTGGCACAGTACCTTGCAGATAAAAAAAGTCATTTAATTTTTACCATTTAATATAATTGCAGTTGCCTGCCAATGTGTGTCAGTCCCACAAACTGTACTGTGCCCACTGCCAGTGCCCACCACTCATATCGGATGGCACAGTACCTTGCAGATAAAAAAGTCATTTAATTTTTACACTTTTATATAATTGCAGTTGCCTGCCAGTGTGTGTCAGGCCCACTGACTGTACTGTGCCCACTGCCCACCACCCATATAGGGTGGCACAGTACCTTGCAGATAAAAAAAAGTCATTTAATTTTTACCCTTTAATATAATTGCAGTTACCTGCCAGTGTGTGTCAGGCCCACAGACTGTACTGTGCCCACTGCCAGTGCCCACCACTCATATAGGGTGGCACAGTACGTTGCAGATAAAAAAGTCATTACATTTTTACCCTTTAATATAATTGCAGTTGCCTGCCAGTGTGTGTCAGGCCCACTGACTGTACTGTGCCCACTGCCCACCACTCATATAGGGTGGCACAGTACGTTACAGATAAAAAAGTCATTAAGTTTTTACCCTTTAATATAATTGCAGTTGCCTGCCAGTGTGTGTCAGGCCCACAAACTGTACTGTGTCCACTGCCAGTGCCCACCACTCATATAGGGTGGCACAGTACCTTGCAGATAAAAAAGTCATTTAATTTTTACCCTTAAAGGGTTGTCCAAGTTATATTTATTGATGACCTATCCTCAGGATAGGTCATCAATATCAGATCAGCTGGTTCCGACACCCGGCACCCCCGCCGATCAGCTGTTTGAAGAGAAGGCGAGCGCCGTGCCAGCGCTGCCTCCTCTTCATTGTTTACCTACTTGCCGTTGCATCTGCAGCAGTGAGCAGGTGTAATTACACCCAAGCCGTTCCATTCATTTCAATGGGACGGCTCGTTCCTATACAAGTGTATACTACAGAGCCGTCCCATTGAAATGAATGGAATGGCTTGGGTGTAATTACACCTGCTCACCGCTGCAGATGCAACGGCGAGTAGGTAAACAATGAAGAGGAGACAGCGCTGGCACGGCGCTCGCCTTTTCTTCAAACAGCTGATCGGCGGGGGTGCCGGGTGTCGGACCCCCGCCGATCTGATAATTGATGACCTATCCTGAGGATAGGTCATCAATAAATATAACTTGGACAACCCCTTTAAATATAATTGCAGTTGCCTGCTAGTGAGTGTCAGGCCCACTGACTGTACTGTGCCCACTGCCCACCACTCATATAGGGTGGCACAGTACGTTACAGATAAAAAAGTCATTAAAGTTTTACCCTTTAATATAATTGCAGTTGCCTGCCAGTGTGTGTCAGACCCACAGACTGTACTGTGCCCACTGCCAGTGCCCACCACTCATATCGGGTGGCACAGTACCTTGCAGATAAAAAAGTCATTTAATTTTTAACCTTAAATATAATTGCAGTTGCCTGCCAGTGTGTGTCAGGCCCACTGACTGTACTGTGCCCACTGCCAGTGCCCACCACTCATATTAGGTGGCACAGTACCTTGTAGATAAAAAAGTCATTTAATTTTTACCCTTTAATATAATTGCAGTTGCCTGCCAGTGTGTGTCAGGCCCACTGACTGTACTGTGCCCACTGCCCACCACTCATATAGGGTGGCACAGTACGTTGCAGATAAAAAAGTCATTAAATTTTTACCCTTTGTTATAATTGCAGTTGCCTGCCAGTGTGTGTCAGGCCCACAAACTGTACTGTGTCAACTGCCAGTGCCCACCACTCATATCAGGTGGCACAGTACCTTGCAGATAAAAAGTCATAGAATTTTTACCCTTAAATATAATTGCAGTTGCCTGCCAGTGTGTGTCAGGCCCACTGACTGTACTGTGCCCACTGCCCACCAATCATATAGGGTGGAACAGTACGTTACAGATAAAAAAGTCATTAAATTTTTACCCTTTAATATAATTGAAGTTGCCTGCCAGTGTGTGTCAGGCCCACAGACTGTACTGTGCCCACTGCCAGTGCCCACCACTCATATCGGGTGGCACAGTACCTTGCAGATAAAAAATCATTTAATTTTTAACCTTAAATATAATTGCAGTTGCCTGCCAGTGTGTGTCAGGCCCACTAACTGTACTGTGCCCACTGCCAGTGCCCACCACTCATATTGGGTGGCACAGTACCTTGCAGATAAAAAAGTCATTTAATTTTTACCCTTTTATATAATTGCAGTTGCCTGCCAGTGTGTGTCAGGCCCACTGACTGTACTGTGCCCACTGACCACCAATCATATAGGGTGGCCCAGTCCGTTGCAGATAAAAAAGTCATTACATTTTTACCCTTTAATATAATTGCAGTTGCCTGCCAGAGTGTGTCAGGCCCACTGACTGTACTGTGCCCACTGACCACCAATCATATAGGGTGGCCCAGTCCGTTGCAGATAAAAAAGTCATTACATTTTTACCCTTTTATATAATTGCAGTTGCCTGCCAGTGTGTGTCAGGCCCACTGACTGTACTGTGCCCACTGACCACCAATCATATAGGGTGGCCCAGTCCGTTGCAGATAAAAAAGTCATTACATTTTTACCCTTTAATATAATTGCAGTTGCCTGCCAGTGTGTGTCAGGCCCACTGACTGTACTGTGCCCACTGCCCACCAATCATATAGGGTGGAACAGTACGTTACAGATAAAAAAGTCATTAAATGTTTACCCTTTAATATAATTGCAGTTGCCTGCCAGTGTGTGTCAGGCCCACTGACTGCACTGTGCCCACTGCCCACCACTCATATAGGGTGGCACAGTACGTTGCAGATAAAAAAGTCATTTAATTTTTACCCTTTAATATAATTGCAGTTGCCTGCCAGTGTGTGTCAGGCCCACTGACTGTACTTTGCCCACTGCCCACCAATCATATAGGGTGGAACAGTACGTTACAGATAAAAAAGTCATTTCATTTTTACCCTTAAATATAATTGCAGTTGCCTGCCAGTGTGTGTCAGGCCCACTGACTGCACTGTGCCCACTGCCCACCACTCATATAGGGTGGCACAGTACGTTGCAGATAAAAAAGTCATTTAATTTTTACCCTTTAATATAATTGCAGTTGCCTGCCAGTGTGTGTCAGGCCCACTGACTGTACTGTGCCCACTGCCCACCACTCATATAGGGTGGCACAGTACGTTACAGATAAAAAAGTAATTACATTTTTACCCTTTAATATAATTGCAGTTGCCTGCCAGTGTGTGTCAGGCCCACAGACTGTACTGTGCCCACTGCAAGTGCCCACCACTCATATCGGGTGGCACAGTACCTTGCAGATAAAAAAGTCATTTAATTTTTACCCTTAAATATAATTGCAGTTGCCTGCAAGTGTGTCAGGCCCACTGACTGCACTGTGCCCACTGCCCACCACTCATATAGGGTGGCACAGTATGTTGCAGATTAAAAAGTCATTTCATTTTTACCCTTTAATATAATTGCAGTTGCCTGCCAGTGTGTGTCAGGCCCACTGACTGTACTGTGCCCACTGCCCACCAATCATATAGGGTGGAACAGTACGTTACAGATAAAAAAGTCATTAAATTTTTACCCTTTAATATAATTGCAGTTGCCTGCCAGTGTGTGTCAGGCCCACTGACTGTACTGTGCCCACTGCCCACCACTCATATAGGGTGGCACAGTACGTTGCAGATAAAAAAGTCATTTAATTTTTACGCTTTAATATAATTGCAGTTGCCTGCCAGTGTGTGTCAGGCCCACTGACTGTACTGTGCCCACTGCCCACCAATCATATAGGGTGGAACAGTACGTTACAGATAAAAAAGTCATTACATTTTTACCCTTTAATATAATTGCAGTTGCCTGCCAGTGTGTGTCAGGCCCACTGAATGCACTGTGCCCACTGCCCACCACTCATATAGGGTGGCACAGTACGTTGCAGATAAAAAAGTCATTTAATTTTTACCCTTTAATATAATTGCAGTTGCCTGCCAGTGTGTGTCAGGCCCACTGACTGTACTGTGCCCACTGCCAGTGCCCACCACTCATATTGGATGGCACAGTACCTTGCAGATAAAAATGTCATTTAATTTTTACACTTTAATATAATTGCAGTTGCCTGCCAGTGTGTATCAGTCCCACAGACTGTACTGTGCCCACTGCCCACCACTCATATCGGGTGTCACAGTCCAATGCATGGCGCACGCGCAGTGACCTAAAAATCAAACGAAGCGGACCGAGCATGGGTTTTTCCATCTCCTGGTTCCAAAAATCTATTGACTACAACGGCTCTGGCCCTGATAAGGGACAAAACAGAGATTAAACTGATTGGAATAAAACTTAGTTAACACTAGTTGCATTGGTGGCAAATTCCATTGCAAGTGCCCAAAATTAGAAGGAAGCGGACAGAGCAAGCTTTTTTCTCTATCTCCCCATGCAAGGATTCAATTCAATACACGTCTCCTGATAGGGGACTTAACAAAGATTAAAATGGTAATAATAGTAGTTCACACTATTTGTATTGGTGGCACAGTACATTGCGCGGCGCACGCGCAGTGCCCCAAATTGGAAGTAAGAGGACCGACCAATCATCTTTTTCCATCTCCCGGTTCCTAAAATCTATTCGATACACGTCCCCTAATAGGGGACGAAACAGGGATTAAACTGATAGGAATAGTACTACTAAACACACCACTCATATAGGGTGGCACAGTACATTGCACGGCGAGTGCCCCAAATTGGAAGGAAGAGGACCGACCAACCATCTTTTTACATCTCCCGGTTCCTAAATTCTATTCCATACACTGGCCCCTGATAGGAGAAAAAACAGAGATTAAACTGGTAAGAACAGATTTTTTTAATTTAAAAAAAAAGACGACAGCCTCTGCGGAGCTGGGTATTTTTTGGCCGCGTTACTGAACGCTCATGCACAATGGATATAGGCTCATGCGTCCTTTTGCGGAGGTGACGAACCTGGTCAGTCAAACCCAAGGCAACATCATCGACCTCATCCCATATGCGTTTTTTCTGGAGCGTGCTGAATCAGGCCGTAGATGAGCATGAAAAGGAAGAGTTGTGGTAACTATCACCACCAGAAGCAGCCTTGTCATCGTCGATTGCTGGATCTGCAGCAACGCAGAGAAAGATGTCTGAAGAAGAGGAGTCAGAGGAGGAAGGTGGCTTTAAGGAGGTGGAAGACCAACCACAGCAGGCGTCCCAGGGGGCTTGTTGTCAACTTTCGGGGACCCTTGGTGTTGTACGTGGCTGGGTGGAGGAAGAGACCTTCAATCACGTCAGTGAGGACAAGGAGCGGGACATGGCTAGCTTGGTATCCAACCTTGTGCAAATGGGGAGTTTGCGGTTGTGCAAATGAACTGTTTGCGGTTGTTTGCAGTGCATTAAACGGGGAGTTTGGTCTGTCAGAGTTTGGTCTGTTACTGTGAAGCGGGCGTAACCCTTACACTACCTGATCGATACAACATCATACCTGATCGTATACACACACTGGATGTTTCAAAGCACGTTATTTCAAACAATTTTGGAATGTTAGGTGATTTATGCCCTTTATGGATTAAAACCCGACTCCATGGGAGTTTTGCCATGGATCCCCCTCCGGCATGCCACAGTCCAGGTGTTAGTCACCTTGAAACAACTTTTCCATCACTATTGTGGCCAGAAAGAGTCCCTGTGTGTTTTAAAATTCGCCTGCCTATTGAAGTCTATGGCGGTTAGCCCGGTTCGTCCGTTCGCGAACATTTGCAGCAGTTCGCGTTCGCTGTTCGCGAATGGAAAATTTTATGTTCGCGACATCTCTAGTGTGCAGTTCTGAGGAAGAGGCAGTGGTCGCACAGAGGCAACAGCACAGCAAAAGAGGGAGCATGGTCCAAAAGCAGAGAGGCCGTCACCGAGACAGTACACCTGTTACTGCCCACCGCACCCAGGGACCGAGCACACCAAAGCCAGCTCCAAGGAGTTCATTGGAGTGGCAGTTCTTCAGGCAACATGCTGATGACAAGACACTAGTGGTTTGCATGTTGTGCCATAAGAGCCTGAAGCGAGGCATAAACGTTTTAAACCATAGCACAACCTGTATGACCAGGCATATACATGCAAAGCACGAACTGCAGTCACAGTGGAGTAAACACCTTAAAAACGAAGAAAGGTCTCGGGCTCCTCCTGCTTCCTCTTCTGCTGCTGTCTATGCCTCTTTCTCCACCTCTGGAGTCACAGTGGCACCCAGAAAACAGAGGATGTGCCACCAACACCACCACCTCCGTCATCATTACCAAGCATCTCCACCATGTCACACGCAAGCGTTCAGCTGTCCTTCTCCCAAACACTGGAGAAAAAGAGGAAATACCCACCTACCCACCCTCAATCCCTAGCCCTGAATTCCAGCATTTCAAAACTACTGGCCTTTGAAATGCTGTTATTCGGTTTGATGAAGACGGACTGTTTTAAACAGTTGATAGCAGCTGCCAGTGAGCCTCAAGCCCGGACTGGTGGTGTGCGATAATGGGTGAAATCTCGTTGCAGCTCTGCGACTAGTCAGTTTGATGCACGTCCCTTGCCTGGCGCATGTGCTGAATTTGGTGGTGCAGAAATTCCTTAAAAAATACCCAGACATGTTAGAGCTGCTGCAGAAAGTGCGGCCCGTATGTGAGCACTTTCGGCGTTCTCGCCCTGCTGCTGCTCGAGCTACAGCGTAACTTCGGCCTTCCCGTTCACCGCCACATATGCGACGTGCCCACCAGGTGGAGCTCCACTTTGCATATGCTAGAGAGACTGTGCGAGCGGCAGCAGGCGATAGTGGAGTTTCAGCTGCAGCATGCACGGGTCAGTTGCTCTCCGGAACAGCACCACTTCACCACCAATGAGTGGGTCTCTATGCGAGACCTGTGTGCCTTGTTGCGGTGTTTCGAGTACTCAACCAACATGGCCAGTGCCGATGACGCCGTTATCAGCGTTACAATACCACTTCTATGTCTCCTTGAAAAAATGATGGAAGAGGATGTGGCACAGGAGGAAGAGGATGTGGAAGAGGGGGCATTTCAAAGGGTTTCAGGCCAGTCATTCAGAAGTGGCTCAGAGGGAGGGTTTCTGCACCAGCAGAGGCCAGGTACACATGTGGCCAACCAGTTCACAGTTCTGGAGGAGGAGGAACCAGGTTCACAGCAGGGTTGCACACAACGCAGCTCATGGCCATCACTGGAGTGTGGCTTGGGGGATATGGAGGACACAGACGATACAACACCCACAGAGGACAACTTATCCTTACCTCTGGGCAGCCTGGCCTGCGCAACGACCGGAGAGTTGCCCACATTTTAACTTTTGCTTTCTACTGGGTTGCCACTCTACTGGATCCACGTTACAAAGACAACGTGCCGTCCTTAATTCCCTCACGGGAGCGTGATATGAAGATGTGTGACTACAAGCACACGCTGGTAGACGTGCTCCTGAGGTCATTCCCAACTGACACTGGGGGACAAGTGGAAGCACATGGCAAAGGGAGAGGAGGAGGAAAAGGTCGCCAACACAGCTGGGTCACGGCCAGCACGTCAGAAGGCAGGGTTAGCATGGCCAACATGTGGAAAAGCTTTGTCTCCACGCTAAAGCAACCGGCACCACCAGCTGACATGGAACGTCTTAGCAGGAGGCAGCATTTGAACAACATGGTGGAACAGTACATGTGCACACGCCTACACGTACTGACTGATGGTTCTGCCCCATTCAACTTCTGGATCTCCAAATTGTCCACATGGCTTGAGCTTATGCTTTATGCTTTGGAGATGCTAAACTGCCCTGCAGCCAGTGTTTTGTCTGAACGGCAGGGAGCATTATTACAGACAAATTCAGCCACCTGTCCAAAGCCAACGTGGACAAGCTCACGTTCCTTAAAATGAACCAGGCTTGGATCCCACAAAACTTGTCTATACCTTGTGCAGAATAGACATTCAAACCGGCCTCAACCATACATTCTTGTACTAAAGTGCACTTATTCTTTGATTTCTTTTTTTTTATTTGTCCCATTATTTTAGGGGCTACCCCAATTTAAAAAAAAAGCAAAGAAAAAACAAACATCGTTGGCTACCTCCTCCTCCTCTTCCATCGTCGCTTTCACCTAAAACACCACATTAACCGCCTCCTCAACCTCCGACTCCACATCCACCTCCTCCTCCGAGTTGCAGGTTAATAATTTTTAAATGTTATTTATTTTATTTTATTTTAAGTTATTTCCCTATCCTCATATGTTTGCAGAGCACTTGCCATGCTCTTAAGCACATTGTGCTGCCCTTTGCAGCCCTCTAGCCCTTTCCAGGACTTTTTTACAGCCATTTTAGTGCCCAAAAGTTCGGGTCCCCATTGACTTCAATGGGGTTCGGGGTAAAGTTCGGGTCCTAAACTTCCAGGTGTCCGCTTAACTCTAGTAGTAACACAGCAATAGTTCTTTCTAATTGAACTTTGTAAAACAGATCAGCATCCTTACCAAACATTATTACAATAAACCCTAATCTAATCGTAAAGTCTTTCACCAGCTTTATTTAAAAGTCTACAAATAACATAGACAAGCTAATGAGCTGACAGTAAATCACTTGAGCACATAGGGAGGACAATAAAGAGGCCCAGAATCCTGGCTACCACACAAATAAGATAAGGCCTATATTAGAATAAAACATAATTAATCTTCCGACAGACTTTGTGTCCTTGGGTATCTCTGGACGTGCTTTTGCATGACAACAGGAGCTAAACAACAAGAACACAGGAGCCCTATGACTTATCTACACCATAAGCCATATGTATGGGATTTCCTATTTAAATTTAAATTACTTTCATGTATTGAAAAAAGGGCTCCGTGGGAAATGTCTTTCCCATTAAAATGTTTACACAATAATAACTCTCGAAATGTATTTCAGATACAAATGTACACAATTAATCTATAGAAATATAAAAATGGAATACAGATTGCATTAACTCTTTTGTGACCATTGATTAGTGTTCAGCAGATTGAAGTTCACAAAGTGATCTGAATTTCAAGAAAAATTTGATTCGCCGTGAAGCCGAATTTCCTTGTGCTTCGTGGTAACGAATTCATTTTCCCTAAAATGGCGGTACAAAAAAAAATCATATTCACCTCATCCATTTGCATGCGAAGAGTCCGCTGTGGCCATCTTGATTGAAGATCCTGTGCAAAATGTATGACTTCACCACGCCGATCAACGTGATGATGTCATCACACAACGCATGAGATTTCACTCTGAATCTTCAATCAAGATGGCTGTGCCAGACTCTTCGCGATCAAATGGATAAAGTGAGATTTTTTCTCTTTGTTTTTAACGGATTAACCCCTGACAGCCCTCAATGGTCATCTCAGATAATGCGATCAGCCATGAACACGGCATCTGAGGGGTTCAATGACAGGGGGCTGCGCAATCTCTTTTCCTCGTCATTGCAACTGCTACTTGCAAACAAATGCGCTTTGTGACGAATTTCTTTGAGAATTTCGGCAAAACAGCCACATTTAATTTTTGAGAACTTAGATCATCTCTACCATTGATGTTTTAAAGGTATGTCCACATGGGAAATAAATTGCAGCAGAAAAATCAGCATGATATGTGTAGATTTTGCTGCAGAATAGAGATGGCCCGAACTATCCCCCGGCGAACATAGCTTGTTCGCATTCGCCGCAGCGGGCGAACAGATGCGATGTTCGGTCCGCCCCCTATACATCATCATTGAGCAAACTTTGACCCTGTACCTCACAGTCAGCAGACACATTCCAGCCAATCAGCAGCATACCCTCTCTCCCAGACCCTCCCATCTCCTGAACAGCATCCATTTTAGATTCATTTGAAAGCTGCAGTCTTAGTGAGAGGAGGGAGAGTGTAGTTGCTGCTGATTTAATAGGGAAATCGATAGCTAGGCTAGTGTATTCAGTGTCCACTCCAGTCCTGAAAGACTCATCTGATCTCTGCTGTAAGGACAGAAACATAGAAACATAGAAACATAGAATGTGTCGGCAGATAAGAACCATTTGGCCCATCTAGTCTGCCCAATATGCTGAATACTATGGATAGCCCCAGGCCCTATCTTATATGAAGGATGGCCTTATGCCTATCCCATGCATGCTTAAACTCCTTCACTGTATTTGCAGCTACCACTTCTGCAGGAAGGCTATTCCATGCGTCCACTACTCTCTCAGTAAAGTAATTCTTCCTGATATTACTTTTAAACCTTTGCCCCTCTAATTTAAAACTATGTCCTCTTGTAGCAGTTTGTCTTCTTTTAAATATTCTCTCCTCTTTTACCGTGATGATTCCCTTTATGTATTTAAAAGTTTCTATCATATCCCTCTGTCTCTTCTTACTTCCAAGCTATACATGTTAAGGTCCTTTAACCTTTCCTGGTAAGTTTTGTCCTGCAATCCATGTACTAATTTAGTAGCTCTTCTCTGAACTCTCTCCAAAGTTTCAATATCCTTCTGCAGATATGGTCTCCAGTACTGCACACAATACTCCAAATGAGGTCTCACTAGTGCTCTGTAGAGCGGCACGAGCACCTCCCTCTTTCTACTGTTAATGCCTCTCCCTATACACCCAAGCATTCTGCTGGCATTACCTGCTGCTCTATGACATTGTCTGCCCACCTTTAGGTCGTCTGATATAATGACCCCTAAATCCCTTTCCTCAGATACTGAGGTTAGTACTGTATCACTGATTTTATATTCTGCTCTTGGGTTTTACGCCCCAGGTGCATTATCTTGCACTTATCGACATTAAATTTTAGTTGCCAGATTTTTGACCATTCCTCTAGTTTTCCTAAATCCTTTTCCATTTGGTGTATCCCTCCAGGAACATCAACCCTGTTACAAATCTTTGTGTCATCAGCAAAAAGACACACCTTACCATTGAGGCCTTCTGCAATTTCGCTGATAAAGATATTAAACAATATGGGTCCCAGAACAGATCCCTGAGGTACCCCACTGGTAACAATACTATGGTCTGAATATACTCCATTGACTACAACCCTCTGTTTTCTGTCCTTCAGCCACTGCCTAATCCATTCAACAATATGTGAGCTCAAGCTCAAAGACTGCAGTTTATTGATAAGCCTTCTATGTGGGACAGTATCAAATGCCTTACTAAAGTCCAGATAAGCGATGTCTACTGCACCTCCGCCATCTATTATTTTAGTCACCCAATCAAAAAAGTCAATAAGATTAGTTTGACATGATCTCCCTGAAGTAAACCCATGCTGTTTTTTATCAATCAACCCATGGGTTTTTAGATGTTCCACAATCCTCTCCTTGAGTATGGTTTCCATTAATTTCCCCACTATTGATGTCAGGCTTACTGGCCTATAGTTGCCTGATTCCTCTCTACTACCTTTCTTGTGAATTGGCACAACGTTTGCTAATTTCCAATCTTCTGGGACGACACCTGTTACCAGTGATTGGCTAAATAAATCTGTTAATGGATTTGCTAGTACACCTCTAAGCTCTTTTAATAGCTTTGGGTGTATCCCATCAGGCCCCTGTGATTTATTTGTATTAATTTTGGACAGCTGACTTAGAACCTCTTCCTCTGTAAAGACACATGCATCAAAGGATTCATTAGTCTTCCTCCCTAACTGAGGTCCTTCTCCTTCATTTTCCTTTGTAAAAACTGAACAGAAGTATTCATTGAGGCAGTCAGCTAGTTCTTTATCCTCTTCCATATACCTTCCTTCTTTTGTTTTTAATTTGGTAATTCCTTGTTTTAATTTCCTTTTTTCATTTATGTATCTGAAGAATGTCTTATCACCTTTTTTCACTGACTGAGCTAATTTCTCTTCTGCCTGAGCTTTAGAAGCTCTTATAACTTGCTTGGCCTCTCTCTGCCTCATCTTATAGATTTCCCGGTCATCCTCGTTTTGGGTGTTTTTATACTTGCTAAATGCCATCTTTTTGTTTTTAATGATTTTGGCCACTTCTGCTGAGTACCACAGTGGTCTCTTCCTTTTTGCCTTTACTGACAAGCCTAATGCACTTTTCTGTTGCCTTCAGTAGTGCCAATTTTAAGTAGTTCCATTTCTCTTGGACTCCATTGAAATTGTTCCAGTCTGATAGGGACTCGTATACCACTGATCTCATTTTAGAAAAGTCTGTTTTCCGAAAATCTAAAACTTTTGTTTTTGTGTGGAGTGACTCAGTCACTGTACTTATAGTAAACCTCACTGACTGGTGATCACTGGATCCTAAGCTTTCCCCTACAGTGATATCAGATACCAAATTGCCATTTGTGAACACCAAATCTAAAATGGCCTCCTTCCGGGTTGGCTCCTCAACTACTTGCTGTAGAGATAATCCCAGTAGGGAATTTAGAATGTCTGTACTCCTGGCAGAACTAGCTATTTTGGTTTTCCAGTTTATATCAGGAAGATTAAAGTCTCCCATAATGACAACTTCACCTTTCAATGTCATTTTAGCCATTTCCTCAACTAGTAGATCATCCAATTCTTTGACTTGGCTTGGTGGTCTGTATATGACACCTACACGAGTTACCTTATGATTACCAAGCTGCAACGTAACCCAAACTGACTCTAAATTGGTTTCGCTGGCTTCTATTAGATTTGATTTTATGCTATTTTTCACATATAGGGCCACTCCACCCCCTTTCTTGCCTTCTCTGTCTTTCCTATATAGAGAGAACCCAGGTATTGGTATGTCCCAGTCATTACTTTCATTGAACCATGTCTCAGTAACAGCCACTAAATCTATATTCTCAGATGCCATTACAGACTCAAGTTCGTTGATCTTATTCCCTAAACTGCGAGCATTTGTAGACAAGACTCTCAGCTTGTCATTTCTTATCCTATCAGCTCCTGGCATCTTCTGGCATTGTTTTTTCGGGGGGCAGCTGAACTGATGGATTGTCTCTTTTGTGCCCCCCTTTCCTAGTTTAAATGTTCCTTAGCAAAAACTTTGAACTGTTCATTGAGGACATTCGTTCCCTTGAGAGAAAGATGCAAACCATCTTTCTTGTACAGTTCTTTTCCATTCCAGCTAGAGCCAACATGAGCCACAAAGCCAAATCCCTGGTTCAAACACCATTCACCAAGCCATGCATTGAATTCCTTAATACGCAACTGCTTGTCATGCTGACGGTTATGCACAGGCAGAACTGCAGAGAATGAGACAGTCGATGCAATCTCCCGTATATCATTACCAAGTGTGTGAAAATCTTCCTTCACCTTTGAAACTTCATTGCAAGCCAGATCATTTGTCCCAATATGGACAATAACATCCACCTCCTTTTCCATTTTTGCTTGCTTAATAATGTTAAGGATACGTCGTCTGTCCCTGCTGGCAGTAGCACCAGGGAGACATCTCACAAAACCATTTTCATCAAACTTCACACCTCTTATGATAGAATCGCCCACCAATAGTTGCTTACTATTAGTACTCACTATATTCTTTTTGTCTTTGTCAGTAGTCTTGCATACCTTAGGCATAGGAAATGATTGTTCCTCTCCCACTGTGCCTGAGCCATCCTCCATGTTGCTCTTGCATTCTGAAAGTGCTGCAAATGAATTACAGAGAGCCACCGACTGTGGGACATGTCTTCTATCAACAGCTCTAAGTCTACCAGAACCTACAGTAACCCATCTTCCATTTCTGGGGGCCTTTGTGGCAGTGGCATTGCAACATTCCAAGCCTGAGTTTGTCTAACAGTTACTTTACAAATCTCAGATTTCAAAAATGCAATTTCCTGCTGCATTATGGAGAACTGTCTGCAGATCAGACAGCATCCAAACCTGCGAAGAGTGAAACATGAAATGAAAGCACAGCAATTCCTGCACTGAATCAGGTCTGCCATTTTAATGCAAGAAGATATGTTAAACAAAACTTAATAGATTGTACTCACCTCCAGATTACCTCCTGAGTATCTCTTGAATATCTCTAGTGCACTTAGAAATGCTGCACTGTTCTAAAGCACACCAAAAACACAGCTGAAGTTCTGCTACAGTGGAAAGTTCAGCTGAAGTTCTGCTACAGTGGAAAGTTCAGCTGAAGTTCTGCTACAGTGGAAAGTTCTAGGTTTGTCTCTTGAATATCTCTAGTGCACTTAGAAATGCTGCACTTTGAGAATGATGCAAGCTAGGACAGCGTCCTGACAGCACCCCAAAAAGCCCTTTTTAGGGCTGCAACATTAGTCTGCTTTTTTTTTTTTTCTCCATATATATATTTCAGTTGCCTGGCCTGCCTGTGTGTGAGGAGCTGCAGGCCCACAGACTGTAGTGTGCCCACTGCCAGTGCCCACCCCTGTCATCCCGTGTGGCACAGGACTTTGCATCAAAAAAAGGCATTTCATTTTTACACTTTAGTGTAATTTCAGTTGCTTGCCTGCTAGTGTGTGTCAGGCCGACTTCCACTGACTGTAGTGTGCCCACTGCCAGTGCCCACCACTGATACCGGGTGGCACAGTAGCTTGCCGATAAATAAGGCATTTAATTTTTAGACAGTAGTCTAAATTCAGTTGCTTGCCTGCTGCCAGTGTGTGTCAGGCCCACTTCCACTGACTGTAGTGTGCCCACTGCCAGTGCCCACCACTGATACCGGGTGGCACAGTAGCTTGCCGATAAATAAGGCATTACATTTTTACACATTAGTCTAATTTCAGTTGCTTGCCTGCTGCCAGTGTGTTTCAGGCCCACTTCCACAGACTGTAGTGTGCCCACTGCCAGTGCCAACCACTGATACCGGGTGGCACAGTAGCTTGCCGATAAATAAGGCATTTAATTTTTAGACAGTAGTCTAAATTCAGTTGCTTGCCTGCTGCCAGTGTGTGTCAGGCCCACTTCCACTGACTGTAGTGTGCCCACTGCCAGTGCCCACCACTGATACCGGGTGGCACAGTAGCTTGCCGATAAATAAGGCATTTAATTTTTAGACAGTAGTCTAAATTCAGTTGCTTGCCTGCTGCCAGTGTGTGTCAGGCCCACTTCCACTGACTGTAGTGTGCCCACTGCCAGTGCCCACCACTGATACCGGGTGGCACAGTAGCTTGCCGATAAATAAGGCATTCATTTTTAGACATTAGTCTAAATTCAGTTGCTTGCCTGCTGCCAGTGTGCTGTCAGGCCCACTTCCACAGACTGTAGTGTGCCCACTGCCAGTGCCAACCACTGATACCGGGTGGCACAGTAGCTTGCCGATAAATAAGGCATTTAATTTTTAGACAGTAGTATAATTTCAGTTGCTTGCCTGCTGCTATTGTGTGTCAGGCCCACTTCCATAGACTGTAGTGTGCCCACTGCCAGTGCCCACCACTCATACCGGGTGGCACAGTACCTAGCACGCGTAGTACCACTTATCTAAAAAAAAATGACAGGCAGAGGGAGGCCACCCCGCAGGGGCCGTCGTGGTCGTGGTGCTGTGATTTCCACTGTCCCTGGAATAATGCCTAGTGTTCAGAGGCCACTTACCCTAAACCCGAAAAATTCTGAGGACATAGTTGACTGGCTTAGACAGGACACCCAATCTTCAACAGCTTCCGCTAAGAACCTTGACGCACCACCATCCTCCTCCAGCTCAGCTTTGGTCACCTGCTCTCAGGTTACCACGCTCCCGCCTGCCGCCACCACCACCACTGCCACCACAGCCGCTTCACTTGATCCATCAGAGGAGTTATTTACACATCAGTTGGATGCAATTAGTGATGCTCAACCATTATTGCCAGATGATGTAGATTACAGGGATATGTCTCAGTCAGGCAGGATTACACACATGGACGTACAGTGTGATGATGATGATGATGATGTTGTACCCGCTGCTGCTTCCTTTGCTGAGGTGTCAGATACAAGTGAAGTGGTTGATGATGACGATGTGTCCACGGATGCCACGTGGGTGCCTGCTCGAAGAGAAGAAGAGGGGGAAAGTTCAGAAGGGGAGACAGAGAGAATGAGGAGACGAGTTGGAAGCAGGGGGAGGTCGTCGCAAGGAGTTAGTGGCACAGTCAGACAACATGTATTGGCACCCGGGGTCAGCCAGGCAGCACGCCAGTCAACGCATGCTGTTGCCACCACCAGAATGCCGTCATTGCAAAGCTCAGCAGTGTGGCATTTTTTCTGTGTGTCTGCCTCTGATAACAGCAATGCCATTTGCAACCTGTGCCAAAAGAAACTGAGTCGTGGGAAGTCCAACACCCACCTCGGTACAACTGCTTTGCGAAGGCACATGATCTCACATCATAAACGCCTATGGGATCAACACATGAGTACAAGCAGCACACAAACTCAAAGCCACCATGCTCTTCCTGGTCCAGCATCTTCAGCCACGTCAACCACTGCTGTCCTCCCTGCCCCCTCTCAACCAACCGCCACTCCGCCTCTTACCTTCAGCAATTCCTGCTCATCTGCCCACAGTCAGGTGGCAGAAATGTTACCAAATTACCAAAAGTCGGAAAGGATGCAGCAGTTCAAAACCAAACTAAAAAATATGCTTTACATAGCTTATAAGGGGGATGTCACAGCACAACGGGAATCTAACAGGGGAAGAGGTGAGTGTAATCCTCCTCCTACTACGGCGGCAAGGACTGGACGATTTACAGATGTGTTGTTGATGGAGGACATGCGGAGCTTTTTCAGTCCTACTCATCGCCACAGCCCTTCGGGATCCAGCCTTAGAGAACGACTCGACCGACAGGTAGCAGACTACCTCGCCTTAACAGCAGATATCGACACTCTGAGGAGCAATGAACCCCTTCACTACTGGGTGTGCAGGCTTGACCTGTGGCCTGAGCTATCCCAGTTTGCGATAGAACTTCTGGCCTGCCCTGCTTCTAGTGTCCTGTCAGAAAGGACCTTCAGTGCAGCAGGAGGCATTGTCACTGACAATAGAAGTTGCCTCGGTCAAAAAAGTGTTGATTACCTCACCTTCATAAAGATGAATGAGGCATGGATCCCGAAGGGACTGACAGTGGGGGATACGTTTGACTAACAAAAGGCCTGATTACATGCCTTGGCCTCAAAATGGTCCCCACACTGCTGTATTTAATGTCTGCATACCGGATGACTTTCGTGAATTCTCCACCACCAACTAGGGTTCAAGCCGCAATGTTTTAGTCACTTTTCTGCCTGGAAAACATCAATTTTTCCGGCCGCTGCTACAATAGCGGCTGCAACAATGCCATTATTTTTCAGGCATGTGTACATGCCTAATTTTTCTGTCCAATGGTGCAGCTCTGTGGCTGGAAAAACAAACCAAAAATGATCGTTACCTTGTTGTGGTGAAGGGGCTTGTGTATCACAATGAAGCAATCATCACCTCTATGAGTGTGTTGGCAATGTTGCCACACCCCAGATGATAAGGCCGTTGCTTCATTATGGTCAGACCAAAAGCGATCGGACAGCTGGATAATATTTCATAGAAAACACATTAATTTACCTTTTTTTTTTATGTTGTATGGGTTTTTATTACATAAAATAAAAAATCATAATAAAGTCTCTTAATAGTTTATTAGAAATAATGCAGACAATTAAAAAAATCCCCATCAATTCCAATACAAACCAAGTACAGAGCTCAGAACTAAATTAGTTCATGATGTCGTAATGGTTCGTTAATTCAACAATGTTTAATCAATTCGACACACGTCCCCGGATAGGGTCCGTAACAGGGATTAAACTGATAAGAATAGTACTAGTTAAGACACCACTCATATAGGGTGTCACAGCACATTGCTCTGTGCACGCGCAGTGCCCCAATTTGGGAGTAAGAGGACCGACCAAGCTGCTTTTTCCATCTCCTGGTTCCTGAAATCAATTCAGTTTGGTGTATAAGAGTTTGGTCTGTCACTGTGAAGGCAGTCGAAGGTACCCGGCCTAAATTTTTTTTCACAAAAGGCAATCCCTGATATGTGACGTAACAGGGATTAAACTGATGAGAATAGTACTACAGAAAATACCACTCATATGGGGTGTGACAGTAAATTGCACGGCGCAGACGCAGTGACCGTGGATAAAAATAAAGGGGAGAGAGCCAGCGTTTTTTTAACCATCTCCCCGTTCAAAAAATCAATTCAATTCACCCTTCGGGGACCCTTGGTGTTGTACGTGGCTGGGTGGAGGAAGAAACCTTCAATGACATCACCGGGACGTGGCTAGCTTGGTATCCAACCTTGTGCAAATGGGGAGTTTGCGGTTGTGCAAATGAACTGTTTGCGGTTGTTTGCAGTGCATTAAACGGGGAGTTTGGTCTGTCAGAATTTGGTCTGTTACTGTGAAGCGGGTGTAACCCTTACACTACCTGATCGATACAACATCATACCTGATCGTATACACACACTGGATGTTTCAAAGCACGTTATTTCAAACAATTTAGGAATGTTAGGTGATTTATGCCCTTTATGGATTAAAACCCGACTCCATGGGAGTTTTGCCATGGATCCCCCTCCGGCATGCCACAGTCCAGGTGTTAGTCCCCTTGAAACAACTTTTCCATCACTATTGTGGCCAGAAAGAGTCCCTGTGGGTTTTAAAATTCGCCTGCCTATTGAAGTCTATGGCGGTTCGCCCGGTTCGCCCGTTCGCGAACATTTGCGGAAGTTTGCTTTCGCCGTTCGTGAACCGAAAATTTTATGTTCGCGACATCACTACTGCAGAATTGCCTCAGATTTCACCCTACGCATTGCACAGACAAATTTAACATACACACTGCAAGCCAATTTTCACAAAAATTCTGCTGTTTTTTACCCAGCATGTGGCTGAGATTTAACTTTGTCAGTACTATAAAATGCTATAGATTTTCTGAAATCGCCATTGGATATGTCCCTTGTGACATACCCTGAGGGGGTATACAAGCCTTCAACACTAGGCCTTATGTCCATTCGTTTTTTTTTTTGTGGACCGTTTATGGAACCATTCATTTCAACGGGTCCGCAAAAATAATGGAAGTTACTCCGTGTGCATTCCGTTTCCGTATGTCCATATTTCCGTTCCGCAAAAAACTAGAACATGTCCTATTATTGTCTGCATTGCGGACAAGGATAGTACTGTTCTATCAGTCTAGCAGGGGCCAGCTGTTCTGTTCTGCAAAAACGGAATGCGCACGGACTTCATCCGTATTTTTTGCGGATCCGTTTTTTGCTGACCACAAAATAGTGAAAAAGCCATACGGTCGTGTGCAATAGGCCTAAGGACGTTTGTAAGTAGAGGGTGCAATTACAAAGAACAGCAATTGTTCACTCAACCTTAATTATGAGCACTACCACACCATTGAACTCTATGGGAGGTACAGAAAAAAAACAGTAAGGATATGTTCATACGCGGAAGATTTTGAAGATTGAAAATAAGCACATGGGTTTCTGCAAGCCTCATTCAGGTGAATGGAACTGATGTTTAGCCGCATAATTTTCTGCCACAAAATCTGCCATGTGTGAAGACACCCTAAGAATGATAATTGTATATCGATGGACTTCCGCTATAGTGACCACAGCAAAAATTAAGTTTTGTAATGATACAATAATCTACGGCTATTTTTATACCCTAGCCAGATTTATCTGTTTCTGTCTTTGTGGTGCTGACAATAAACAACATCTTTAATTCAGTAAGGCCTGCAGGGGAACGGCTGTTCCCATTAGCCGGACCCCTACTGTATGCGCCGGCATCAGTGAAAACACTGATACAGACGCATTAACCCCTTCTATGCCGCGGTCAGCGCTGACCACGACATAGAAGGGGTTTGCTGTGGGTGAGGTAGCCCATCGAGTCCCCGCACTTCTGTGGCGGGGACCTGATGGGTGAGAAGACAGCCCGACGCCGTGCAGAGGCTGCCCAATGCCTTGCACGGCATCAGGACCTGCCTTCTACGGGTGCCAAGGAGATTCAGCCTTAGGCTGGGTCTCTTAGGCTGGGTTCACACGAGCGTGTCCGGATTAGGTCCGGATGCGTTGCGGATGCGTTCAGTGAAAACTGTGCGATTTCACAGGCAAAGCCATTCAGTTTTGCCTGCGATTGCGTTCAGTTGTTCAGTTTTTTCCGCGCGGGTGCAATGCGTTTTGATGCGTTTTTCACGCGCGTGATAAAAAACTGAAGGTTTACAAACAACATCTCCTAGCAACCATCAGTGAAAAACGCAACGCACCCGCACTTGCTTGCGGATGCAATGCGTTTTTCACGCAGCCCCATTCACTTCTATGGGGCCAGGGATGCGTGAAAAACGCAAAATATAGAACATGCTGCGATTTTCACGCAACGCACAAGTGATGCGTGAAAAAAAACGCTCATGTACACAGACCCATTGAAATGAATGGGTCAGGATTCAGTGCGGATGCTATGCGTTCACGTCACGCATTGCACCCGCGCGGAAAACTCGCTCGTGTGAATGCAGCCTTAGGCAACCTGTTAGTGTATTAATCTATGTAATACTCTAACAGGCAATGCATTACAATAACGATGTATTGTAATGCATTGCAGAGGGGATCTGGCCTCCAAAAGTTAAAGTCCATAATAAAGTTAAAAAAAGTGTTTTTAATTTAAAAAAAAATTCAAGTAAAAAAGATAAAACGCCCCTTTCCCCTGATTTTATAATAAAAAAATAAAAAAAAGAAACACACATATTACGGATCCCCGCATCCGTAACGACTGGCTCTCTTTATATATTACATGATCCACCCTGTCCGATAAAAAACATAAAAAATAAAAAACTGTGTAAAAAAAAAAAAGCCATTTTTGTCACCTCACTTCACAAAAAGTGCAACACCAAGCAATCAAAAAGGCATATGTCCCACAAAATAATACCAATATAACCGTCAACTCATCCTGCAAAAAATGAGCCCGTACATAAGAAAATTGCTCCAAAAAAAAAAAAACTATAGCTCTCAGAACACGGAGACACTAAAACATATTTTTTTTTTGTTTCAAATATGCTATTATTGTGTTAAAGTGAAATAAATAAAAAAAAGTATACATATTATGAGATAAAAATATTGCATGATCTAATGCCTCAGGTGAACACTGTACAATAATACTGTCTATAAAAGCCATTTTTGTCACCTTATATCACAAACATTGCAAAACCAAGCGATCAAGAAGGTGTATGCCCCCTAAAATAGTACCAATCAATCCATCACCTCATTGTGCAAAAAATGAGTCCTTACCTAAGACAATCTGTGAAAAAATAAAAAAGCTATGGCTCTCAGACTATGGAGACACTAAATAATAATTATTTTGGTTTCAAAAATGCTATTATTGCGTAAAACTTAAATAAATAAGAAAAAGTACACATATCATGTATTGCGACGTCCGTAACAATCTGCTCTAAAAAATTTCACATGACCTAAACCCTCAGGTGAACGCTGGAAAAAAAATAGATAAAAACTGTGCAAAAATTACCAATTTTTGGGTCACCTTGCTCCATAAAGTGTAATAATGAATGATCCAAAAATCATATGTACCCAAAAATGGTAACAATAAAAACTGCAACTCTTTCTGCAAAAAACGAGACCCTGCATCATGATGATCGGCATAAAAATTTAAAAAAATTGTGCGTTCAGAATAAAGAGACACAAAAACATATATTTATTTTTCAAAAATGCTTTATTATGTAAAACTGAAACAAAGAAAGTAGACGTATTTGATATCATTGCGTCCGTAACAACCTGCTTTAAAAATATAGCACACGATCTACCCTGTCAGATGAATGTTGTAAAAAATAAAAAATAAAAACTGTGCCAAACCAGCCTTTTTTTTTATCTTGACTCACAAAAAAACGTAATATAGAGCAATTAAAAATCATATGTACCCCAAAATAGTACCAATAAAACTGGCACCTTATCCCCTAATTTCCAAAATGGGGTCACTTTTGGGGAATTCCTACTGTAAGGGTGCATCAGGGGGGCTTCAAATGGTACATGGAATCTAAAAACCAGTCCAGCAAAATCTGTCTTCCAAAAGCTTTATGGTGTTCCTTTCCTTCTGCTCCCTGCTGTGTGCCCTTACATCAGTTTACAACCACATGTGGGGTGTTTCTGTAAACCGCAGAATGAGGGTAATAAATGTTGAGTTTTGTTTGGCTGTTAAACCTCGATGTGTTAAAAACAAGGAATAAAATGGAAAAACGGCCAAAAAAGTAAAGTTTTGAAATTTCATCTCCATTTCCTTTAATTCTTGTGGAACACCAAAAGGGTCAACAAAGTTTATAAAATCAGTTTTGAGTAGCTTGAGGGGTGTAGTTTCTACATTGGGGTCATTTATGGGGGTTTCCACTATGTAAGCCGCACAAAGTGACTTCAGACCTGAACTGGTCCTTAAAAAGTGGGTTTTGTAAATTTTCTTAAAAATTTTAAGAATTGCTTCTAAAATTCTAAGCCTTCTGACATCCTAAAAAAATAAAATGACATTTAAAAAATGATGCCAACATAAATTAGACATAAGGGGAATGTTAAGTAATACATATTTTATGAGGTATCACTTTCTGTTCTAAAAGCAGAGAAATTGAAATTTTGAAAATTGTGAATTTTTCTAAAATTTTGGTAAATTTGGGACTTTTTCCTAAATAAAGGTGAAATATATTGACTTAACTTCATGACTATCATGAAGTACAATGTGTCACAAGAAAACAGTCTCAGAATGGCTTGGATAAATAAAAGTGTTCCAAAGTTATTACCACATAAAGAGACACATGTCGGATTTCCCAAAAAATGGCCTGAGCTGGAAGGTGAGAATTTTTTTTATTTTTATTAGTATGTATTAGTATTTATTTCAATTACGTAGTTATTTATGAAGTTATTTAAAAAATGTATTGTTTGTTTATAGTGTTAGAGTAGAGAATTTAGGTTTCACCAGAAAGTTAAAAGGCTTTTCCAAAACTTTAATACTGATGACTGATCCTCAGGATAGGTCATCAGTAAAAAAAATTAGCAAAGTTATGGAAAATTTGATTTGGCTGCTTCGACCAATTTCTTAAAGATATTTGCTTTGTCATGAATTACTTTGTTGCGAAACGCATTTCTTCGCATGTAGCGGGCGCAATGATGGGGAACGGCGATCACACTGCCCCCATCATTAAACCCCTCAGATCCCGCATTCATTGTTGATCGTGGCATCTGAGGCTACCATTTAGGCCTTTCAGGGGTTAATCAGGGTAATAAATAAATAAATACTCACCTTATGCATTTGATCACATAGAGGCCATCACTGCCATCTTGATTGAAGACACCATGCAAAATTTAGTTTAAACTAGTTGCTCCGAGCATAGATAGACCCTCAGTGACTTGAAGTTACCCTTTATCATAAACTCAAGTTAGGGAATACTAGAGTTTATTTACTGGTGCACATGCCTTCTAATAACCTGGGCTTTATGCCAGGCCATACACTTTTTCAGCATTCATACTACCAGGCTCATAATTATTTTCAACCCTGTAAGCATATGATTATACCACAGAGTTCAACAGTTAGTTTCTTCTTTAACTATCAGCAAGATTACTTTCTCAGTAGCATGATCTATAGTATGCAGGGAAAGATTGTGAACTTAAAGTGGCCCTTGACAAAAAACTAAAAGTGGCCCCGTGTTGTAGGCTGGTCCAAATTGACAGAAGTTGGGTCAACACAAATAGGCAGGGTAGAATCAAATACCACAGTGCACCACAATGTACTGCAGTCCACACCAAGGCATGAAACTGTATCATCGTCTTGAGGACGGCAATACCATTGAATTCAAGAGGGCCCTTGAGACCACTGGCCAGGTGCATAAGTGCATGATGCTCCTAAATCAATTAATGTTGAGATCATCAGGTCATTTGGGCATTGGCCCCCCAAAAAATTTCCCTGTAGGGTTTACGGCCATGGGAGTGGGCACTTTATTTCCCTGTGTAGTATAAATCCATGATAATGTAAAAAACTAAGGAAATTCATTGAATAAAAGCAGTAAATTCAGTACTGAACCAACCATAAACGATTTTTGTGACATCCTCAATTCATTTCTATCAATCTTACATACTTTATTATGACAGGCATGGTAACAAGCAGAACAGTTCAAATACATTATCACAATTATTTATTAAAATATACATATTTCAGTTACATATAATACTAAACACAATGCCCTCATTCCTCAGCCCAACTTAAACCTCTCAAAGCACTGCATTAGAAATGACATCTACTGCAGCTGTAATTTGACAGTAAAGCCAATTTGAAGAAAAACTATTAAATATCATCCATTGATTGAAAGTTTTATGCCGCTTGCAAACTCATGGACCATGAAGAAAAGACAAGCACCCTGTCATAATTTAATGATGAAAGACATATCTTGAGAAGCATTTTTATTATGGGGGAGGGGGATCAGTTACTAGTTGTTTAGACATTTCAAATATAACAGCACTGACAACACTGACACAGAAAATATCTTGTTACGTGATATTGATTTTAAATGATAAATTATCTTGTTGCCAAACCCATCCATATCAAACCATTAACTTATATATGTGCATTTCTCCAGTCAGAAGTGAACAGTTACAATTTCAATTTATTTTGATCCCTAACGTACCTACCCAATATACCAGAGTAATACATCTGACATGAAATTTTTTAAAAATAAAATCTATATGGAAAATGATACAGTATAGCCATGAGAGGAAAATATACTGGAAACTATTTCAGTCATTTTGAAAATGTAATTGTGTATATATATATATATATATATATATATATATATATATATATAGTATAATAATATATAACAAATGAAGAAAACCATCTTTACAATTGTGTATACGGAGGTCATTGAACCATAGAAACCACTGTAAAGGGATTATATTATTATAATTTAAAAACACAATTACTCCATAGTTGTAGTTCCATAGGAACTAATGTGCTAATGTGCTGCAGCCTCATTTCAATCAGGAGGACAGGGGCTGCTGCCCACACACTCCGGCTCCCCAGGGGGGAACAGGAACACACTAAACGAGATAGACGAGGCGGCAAATCATAATGAAGTCGTTATCATGGGGGGACTTCAACTACCCAGATATAGACTGGGAAACTGAAAGCTGTACATCCCAAAAAGGAAACAGGTTCTTGGCAATAGCCAAAGACAATTTCCTTTCCCAACTGGTTCAGGACCCCACTAGAGGGACGGCCATACTGGACTTAGTATTAACCAATAGACCTGATAGAACAACAGATGTGCAGGTTGGGGGACACCTGGGAAATAGTGACCATAAAGTTATAACCTTCCAATTATCCTTCAAACGAGAGTTTCTAAAGGGAGTAACAAAAATACCAGACTTCAAAAAAGCAAAATTTAGCCAACTAAGCGAGGCCATAGGCCTAACTAACTGGGACAAAGTCCTCAAAAATAAAAATACAACCATAAAATGGGAGATTTTTAAAAGCATTGTAACATCTAATTGTGAGAGGTACATACCTTATAGGAATAAAAGGCTAAGGAACAATAGGAAACCAATGTGGATAAATGGAACCGTAAAGAAGGCAATAAATGACAAAAAGAAAGCATATAAATCACTAAAACAGGAGGGGAGTCAGGAAGCACTGATAAACTATAAGGAAAAAAATAGAATATGTAAAAAACTAATAAAATTTGCCAAAATAGAGACCGAGAGATTAATTGCCAAATAGAGTAAAACTAACCCTAAAATGTTCTTTAATTATATAAATAGTAAAAAATATAAATCTGAAGGAGTCGGCCCTCTACATAGCAATGAGGGGGGTGTTGAAGAGAGCGACGAGGATAAAGCAAAACTATTAAATATTTTTTTCTCCACTAATTTCACTGAGGAAAATAAACTGTCAGATGAAATGCAGAATGTAAAAGTAAATCCCCCTATTAAAAGTGCCCTGTCTGACCCAGGAAGAAGTACAACAGCGACTTAAAAAAATTAAAATAGACAAATCGCCAGGACCGGATGGCATACACCCCTGTATCCTAAGAGAATTAAGTGATGTCATAGCCAGACCATTATTTCTGATATTTACGGACTCTATAATAACAGGGAATGTTCCACAGGATTGGCGCCTAGCAAATGTGGTGCCAATATTCAAAAAGGGTCCAAAAACAGAGCCTGGAAATTATAGGCCAGTAAGTTTAACATCTATTGTTGGTAAACTGTTTGAAGGGTTTCTAAGAGATGCTATTTTGGAGTATCTCAATGAAAATAAGCAAATAACGCCATATCAGCATGGCTTCATGAGGGATCGGTCATGCCAAACGAATTTAATCAGCTTCTATGAGGAGGTAAGTTCTAGACTTGACAGCGGCGAATCAATGGATGTCGTATATCTGGACTTCTCCAAAGCATTTGACACCGTACCTCATAAAAGGTTAGTATATAAAATGAGGATGCTCGGACTGGGAGAAAATGTCTGTATGTGGGTAAGTAACTGGCTAAGTGACAGAAAACAGAGGGTGGTTATTAACGGTAGATACTCAGGTTGGATCACTGTAACTAGTGGGGTACCTCAGGGGTCAGTATTGGGCCCTATTCTCTTCAATATATTTATTAATGATCTTGTAGAAGGCCTGCACAGTATTGTAAGATATCTATTTTTGCAGATGACACTAAACTGTGTAAAGTAATTAACACTGAAGAGGACAGTTTTCTGCTACAGAGGGATCTGGATAGATTGGAGGCTTGGGCAGAAAAATGGCAGATGAGGTTTAACACTGACAAATGTAAAGTTATGCACATGGGAAGGAATAATGCAAGTCACCCGTACATATTAAATAGTAAAACACTCGGTAACACTGACATGGAAAAGGATCTAGGAATTTTAATAAACAGCAAATTAAGCTGCAAAAACCAGTGTTAGGCAGCTACTGCCAAGGCTAATAAGATAATGGGTTGCATCAAAAGGGGCATAGACGCCCGTGATGAGAACATAGTCCTACCACTTTACAAATCACTAGTCAGACCACACATGGAGTACAGTGTACAGTTCTGGGCTCCTGTGAACAAGACAGACATAGCAGAGCTGGAGAGGGTTCAGAGGAGGGCAACTAAAGTAATAACTGGAATGAGGGATCTACAGTACCCTGAAAGATTATCAAAATTAGGGTTATTCACTTTAGAAAAAAGACGACTGAGGGGAGATCTAATAACTATGTATAAATATATCAGGGGTCAGTACAGAGATCTGTCCCATCATCTATTTATCCCCAGGACTGTGACTGTGACAAGGGGATATCCTCTGCGTCTGGAGGAAAGAAGGTTTGTACACAAACATAGAAAAGGATTCTTCACTGTAAGAGGAGTGAGACTATGGAACTCTCTGCCTGAGGTGGTGGTGATGGTGAGTACAATAAAGGAATTCAAGAGGGGACTGGATTTATTTCTGGAGTGTAATAATATAACAGGCTACAGCTACTAGAGAGGGGTCGTTTATCCAGGGAGTTATTCTGATTGCCTGATTGGAGTCGGGAAGGAATTTTTTCCCCTTAAGTGGGGAAAATTGGCTTCTGCCTCACAGGGGTTTTTTACCTTCCTCTGGATCAACTTGTAGGAAACAGGCCGAACTGGATGGACAAATGTCTTTTTTCGGTCTTATATACTATGTTACTATGTTACTACTCAGATCCACACGCTTCCCGGTTTTTGTGCCTCCAGATGCTGTAGTCACGATCGGCGTTATCACTAGTCGGGGACATTAGCCTCTGGTGCCCGCTATTTAAAACAGCAGGCACCAGGCAGCTATGGCACCCTCTTTCTTGTACTACCTATGCTGGTAGTACAAGAAAGTTTAGACTAACACATTCATAGTCTCAGGTGCACATCCATAAAGCACTCCTCCAAAGAGCCTGGGCAATTTAAATGCCGTATGACCGCCCTATATACCTATGCCACCCCAACAAGATTAGGCCATACGCAAAAATGTAATAAAATAAATCTTTATTAGTATATCATTAAAAGTTAATAAGAAACATCAAATACATAGAATAGGACGAAGACTATCTAAACAGTGAAGGGGCGTGTCCCCCCTATTGGTGAGGATCTCTCCCACATAAAACCAAAATTGGTTACAAAATGGCACCATCCAACATCAATTATGCTGGTATCATGATCCCCCAATCCTAAAAGTATCCCTAGAGGGTCGTGCTCATCAGTGAATATTTTGACCGGAAATTAACCGGGTACAGGGTGAAGGATCAGAAACCAGCATGTAAATCTAAGCTCCCCACGGATGGAAAGCTGTATAGTATATAACAGATGGAAAGCCAAACCGACAGAATCATACTGAAAATACTACATAAAAAGCAAAAAGTGCACATAAGGAGAGATACAAACCAAATAGGGGTGAACGCCGTCCTCACAACCCCAACGCGCGTTTCGCTTCCTGCTTTTTCACAGGGGTGCCATTGGATGGTGCCATTTTGTAACCAATTTTGGTTTTATGTGGGAGAGATCCTCACCAATAGGGGGACACGCCCCTTCACTGTTTAGATAGTCTTCGTCCTATTCTATGTATTTGATGTTTCTTATTAACTTTTAATGATATACTAATAAAGATTTATTTTATTACATTTTTGCGTATGGCCTAATCTTGTTGGGGTGGCATAGGCACATCCATAAAGCTAGCATGCAGAAAGAAAACCAAAAAAAAGTATGGCAGCACAACATTACACATACAAACAATAAAACTGGGGAGTAAGGATTATTCTAAAATTAAGTGGTATTATACCTACTATACATGAAGAAATAGAAGCTCTTTGTGCACATTTTTGATCAAATATGTGTCGGGCCCATTACCAGGCATCAAAATGGCTTCTGTAGATGGGTACCTAATAGTGTTGTTTTTTTTGTACCCGGACCCGACCCCAAACTTTTCCGTAAAAGTTCGGGTTCGAGTTCAGTGTTCGGCCGTTTAATCAAGCTTGTTGAAAGGCTGCAGGGCAGCCAATCAACAAGCGTTTAAGATGTGTGCCCTTAGAAGCCATCACAGCCATGCCTACTAATGGCATGGCTGTGATTGGCCAGTGCAGCATGTGACCCAGTCTCTATATAAGCTGGAGTCTTGTAGCTCCGCACGTCACATCAGCTCTTACTAGTGTAGGGATAGGATGCTGCTGCTGTGAGGGAGAGATTAGAATCTGATATCAGAGCTTGGTGTTAAGTACGCGATCTACAGCGATTTTTGTTTTGTGGGTGCAACGCAACATTTTTGTACCCTGCCCTGAGCCCAGTTACACAGAAAAATAAGTTTTAATCCTTATGTTAATAAGGTGGGCGTCCGCAGCCATAATGTGCAAGTGAAGTGCACTTGATGCTGCATATGTGCTAGGGACAATAATTTAATCCTGTTCTTGTAGTTCAGTGGGCAACATATACCCATTTTTTAAGTGCACCTGCACTGCATATGAGTTCCTGGACCCAGGGGGGGAAATATTCACTTTTCTTCTGTAAAGTACCCCTGTGCTGCATATCTGACAGTGAAATCAATTCAGTAAATCCATCTGTTACATTCTGGGGGGACAAGTTCACTTTTTTTGGCGGTCGAGTACCCATGAGGCCTGCGCTGTGTATCTGACAGGGAAATCAATTGAGTACATCCATCTGTTAGATTCTGGGGGGGAAGGGACATTTCCACAGTTATCAGGCCAGTCATTCACAAGTGGCTTGGAGGGTGTGTTCCTGCTGCACTGCATACCTGACTGGGAAATATATTCTGTAAATTCGGCGGCATTTAGATTGTTGGGTGATCTGTACCCCTTTTTTCTTTCAAACTACCCTTGCACTGCATACCTGACTGGGAAATATATTCTGCATGCTGGTAGACGCGCTTCTGATGGCATTCCAACCTGACACCAGGGCCTCGGTGGAAGCACAAGGCGAAGGCAGAGGAGGAGGAAGAAGTCGCCAATGCAGCTGGGGCACCGCCAGCGCCTCAGAAGGCAGGGTTAGCATGGCTGAAATGTGGAAAAGCTTTGTCAGCACGCCACAGGAACCAGCACCACCAGCTGATATAGTACGTCTTAGCAGGAGGAAGCATTTCAGCAACATGGTGGAACAGTATGCCTGCACACGCCTACACGTACTGACTGATGGGTCTGCCCCATTCAACTTCTGGGTCTCCAAATTGGGCACATAGTCTGAGCTTGCCCTTTACACCTTGGAGGTGCTGGCCTGCCCTACAGCCAGTGTATTGTCTGAACGTTTGTTTTGCACAGCAGGGGACGTAATCACAGCCAAGCGCAGCAACCTGTCCACAGCCAATGTGGACAAGCTCACATTCCTTAAAATGAACCAGGCATGGATCCCACAGGACTTGTCCGTACCTTGTGCAGAATAGACATGTATACCGGCCTCACCCAGCCTTTGTTATACTCCAGCGCACTTTCTCTTTGTTTTCTTCTCTATATTTCCCACACAGAAAAAAGTCAAAAACAATGTTGTTGGTGACTACCTCCTCCACCACCGCTTCCACCTACACTGCCACGTCCACCACCTCATTAACTTCCTACTCCATATGGACCTCTTCCTCCTAGTTCAAGAATATTATTTTAAATTTGTATGCATTTTATGTTATTTTAAGTCATTTCCCTATCCACATTTGTTTGCAGGGCAATTGTCCAGCTCTTACCCCCATTTTGCTTCGTTTTGCAGCCCTCTAGCCCTTTCCATTACTTTTTTAGAGCCATTTTAGTACTCCAAAGTTCGGATCCCCATTGACTCCAGGGGGGTTCAGGTTCGGGGTCAAGTTCGGGTCCTTTGTTAGGAACTTTGCGACGAAGTTCGTCCGAACCCGGCGAACCCGAACTTACAGGTGTTCGCTCGAATCTAGGACCTAACACTAACAAAACTGCCTCTCCTGGGCTTGAGCTAAGCCTACAATGTTCAGTGTGGCGTAGGAACCAACTACAATTTAGGCTGCTCAGAAGCCCTGGGCAGATGGGAGGGAGTGCTTAATCTAAAAAAGGCAGCTACCCTACTCCTCAGTTTTATTGTTTGTATGTGTAATGTTGTGCTGCCATCTGTTTTTTTGTGTGCTTTCTGCATGCTAGCTTTATGGATGTGCACCTGCGACTATGAATGTGCTAGTCCAGGGTTGGGCAAACTGCAGCTCTCTAGCTGTTGTAAAACTACAATTCCCGACATGCCCTGCTGT
Organism: Bufotes viridis; assembly: GCA_033119425.1. Taxonomy (NCBI): domain Eukaryota; kingdom Metazoa; phylum Chordata; class Amphibia; order Anura; family Bufonidae; genus Bufotes; species Bufotes viridis. Next base: position 266,613,098 of record CM065590.1, on the reverse strand, counting down.
AGGCTGATAGCTGTAAGCAGTCTTTGCATGCTGAGAGTTGCAATTTTGCAACAGCTGGAGAGCTGCAGTTTGCCCATCCCTGTGCTAGTCTAAATTTTTTTGTAGTATATATTGAGCGTAGGATCCTCTTTTAGATTGAGCACTCCCCACCCATCTGCAAGGGGCTTCTGAGCAGAGTATAAATGTAGCTGTTCTGTTAGAGGCAGTTCTGTTAGGTACCCATTTGCAGAAGCCACCTTGACGCCTGGTAGATGGGCCCGACACACGTTTGATCAAAAACGATCAAAAACAGCTGCACTCAGAGCCCTCCCTGTGGACACCCACACCTTTAATGTAGGCAGGCTATTATAGTTAGATTATAAAGTATATGGAAGATATAATATACTGGACTGTAGTGTTCAGGTTAAATTGCTGTGTTGGCACTTTGTGATAAATAAGTGGGTTTTGTGTTTCAGTTTGGGCACTAAGTCTATAAAAGGTTCTCCATCACTGCTCTAGGATGACCTTCTCTTTAACTAAAATCAAGAGTGGAATGAAGCCTTCATCTAGCATAAAGAACAAACCTTTTAAGATCAATCAAATAATCTTTCTTTGTAAGCCATGATGTTAACCACCAATGGATGAGTGAATCTATAGTAACAAAAAAACACCACGTGGCTCTGATTTCAGGACAAAAAAACACCGATTTTTTTTTCCTCATTGAACCCCTTTACCTTATCTGCATGGATTTGCAAAAGCTACAACAATTTCCCCTAGCATCTAGTGCAACTAGTTTCTGAGGAACTATGTTGCAGAGCATTTAGCCTGGGGCTACTTTTTTTTTTTGAATCAGATCTTTTTTATTATTATAAAGCAAAATCAACCGCACATTTTCATCAGCGGTCAAACAGTGTTCAGCGTACACAGTAAGTACAGACAATCTGCAAAGCACATCAAATGTGATACATTCAGGAATTATAATTATATGACAACATAAGTGCCCAACCCCCCACCTCCCTCCCTTCCCCCCACCCTCCCCTATTCCAGTGTCGGCTGTCTAGCCACTAGTCCCGACGAAAGACACTTGTTCCCTCCAGGAACTCCACAATTTGTCATACTTAGCAGGACAGCCTCTCTTCTGAAATACAATTTTTTCATATGAGAGCATGGTATTAACCTTCAGTAAGTATTCTGGAAACCCTGGCGGTTCAGCTTGGATCCAGTGCTGTGCCACTAATTTCCTTGCCACATAAAGCAATCGCCCTATCGCAACTTTATTGAGATCATTTGTAATCAATTCGGTAACGTACCCCAGTATGCAGACCTTAGGATCTTTTGGTATTTGCACCTTGTATGCTTTCCTGACAGACTCCAGTACTGCATCCCAGAACCGTTGTAATCTGGCACATTTCCACAGCATATGTATTAAATCAGCAGAATCGACAAGACACCTAGGACATCTGTCATCCGACCTGAACCCTATACGATGTAAAAAGATCGGTGTCTTGTACACTCTGTGAACAATAAACAGCTGTGACAGTTTACCCCCCTCACTTAAAGAAGTTAACGGGATAGCCTCTAGAATATCAGCCCAGTGATCCTTAGAGATCTCCCCAACATCCTGTTCCCATTTACGCATTCTATTCAAGGGATATAATTCAAGCTGTTTTTCCAATAGTAGTTTGTACAACATGGAAATTAACCCTCTCTTATCACCACTACCCAGGGCAATTTGTAGCGCTGTGTCTCGTTGAGACAGTTGCACACCACTTTTAAGCGTGGCATCATACGCATGCCGTATTTGTAAGTATTTATAGAAGTGAGTTTTAGGAATACCAAAAAGATCTTGAATAGACGTGAAAGTCCTAAAAACACCTCCCTCTACTAAATGTTCTAGTCGTAGCACTCCCTTCTTCTTCCACTCTTCAAATCCCTGCAATGTGTTAAATTCTGCTAGTACAGAGTTCCCCCATAGCGGGGTGAGCGGTGTAACGCCATTGATTCCTCTAAGTGTTTTCACTTTATTCCACACAGTATACATGGTACGGTAAAGGGAGCCTTTCAGCCCTGCAGCTGTGGGATTCACACCCTCCAGCAATACCATTATGTCCTTCCCCAAAATCTGCGATCTCAAAATTTGCCTGGTCACATCAGTAGTCTCGGGGTCAAGCCACCCTTTAAAATGCTGACATTGGGCAGATAAATAGTATATCCAGGGGTTTGGTAGCGCCAGACCCCCTTCCGTTTTAGAGTATTGTAAAGTTTCCAATTTTATTCTAGGTTGTCCCTTGCGCCATATTAATTCCCTAAAAATGGTATTAATTTGATCAAATTTATCTCTAGATATCCACACCGGTCAGTTATGTAGAACATATAACAACTGTGGCATCATTACCATTTTTATCAAATTAACCCTACCCACTACGGACAGATACAGCTTACACCAGGCCTTAGCTTTATCTCTAAATTTCCAAAGCAGAGGCATGAGGTTCATATCAGTAAAACTTTTAACATTGGGCGAGATGTGAATGCCCAAATACTTGACCTTGGATTCACAAGGAATCTGACGGTCCACTATCACTCGTGACATGGGTTGATCATCTACGGGCATCAACACTGACTTATGCCAGTTAATAGTTAAACCCGACAATTGTCCAAATTTATCGATAACCGACATGGCTGCAGCTAGTGAGTTTGCCGTATCTCCCAGAAATAACAGTGTGTCATTGGCATATAAGGCCACCTTGTTTTGAATATTTCCATACCTAAAACCGTGAATATCCCTAGCACCCCTTATCGTGGCTGCCAGCGGCTCTATCGCCAATGCAAACAAAAGTGGGGATAACGGGCATCCCTGCCGAGTGCCCCTCTGGAGTTGGAATCTCGCGGACCCCACCATTTGCCTTGATACATGCTTTAGGGCCCGAATACAGAACCTTTACCCAGGCAATAATCTCTGCCCAAAACCCATATGTTCCAGCGTACTCCACAAAAATTTCCACTCAATGCTATCAAAGGCCTTGGCCGCGTCCAGGGATAAGATTGCCCTGTCACCCACATTATCCGATGGCACCTGCAAACTAGCAAACACCCTCCGTATATTTATTGCTGTCGACTTTTGGGGCATGAAACCAGTTTGATCCGGGTGTATGACAGTCAGTATCACCTTGGATAAACGCTTGGCCAAGACCTTTGCTAGAATTTTAACATCTACTGATAACAAGGATATAGGCCTATAAGAATCTGGCAGTTTCGGGTCTTTGCCTGGTTTAGGCAAAACAACAATTACAGCTTCTTGCATAGAAGCAGGCAATACACCTATCTCAAGGGAATGATTAAACACTTTAAGTAGTTCTGGCAGCAGGGTGTCCGCGAAATTCTTATACACCTCCACAGGGAGACCGTCCAATCCCGGTGCCTTATCATTAGCCATAGATCGCACTGCATCCTGTAATTCCTCTAGTTCTATAGAGGCCTCCAAAGATTCACAATCCTCTTTTGACAAGTTAGGCAGGGCCGCCTCTGCTAAAAAAAACTCTCTATTTCGGAATCTGAGCATGACAGTTTGGACTTATATAAAGTTTCATAAAACTGTTCCAGGATCTGCAGGATTGAACATGTATCCTGTCTCAAAATGCCTTTATCATCTAGTAAGCCAGCAATACAAGAGGAACCCTTCTGTGCCTGCGCTATCATGGACAACATATGGCCCGACCTTTCCCCTTCAGCGAAAAACTGCTGCCTGTAAAACATCCTTTTTCTCTCGGACAGCTGGAGCATATAGCATCTAAATTCCTCTTGTCTAGCTTTCAGTTGCGAACCATTCTCTACAGATGGGTTAGACACAAAGGTTTCCTCCGCCAATCTCATATTCTTATGCATTTGCTTATCCTGTTCCTGAGATTTAGATTTGATCTTACTAATAGACTTTATAAATACTCCCCTGAGATAAGCCTTCATGGCCTCCCACACTGTATGTATAGACGCCGTCCCGGCGTTATGTTTGAAGTAGTCCTGCAACAGGGCAGTTATCTCCAATTTGTCTCCCATTAAGGTGAGCCAAAAGGGATTAAGCTGCCAACAATTTACTCGCGATCTGACCCCTCCATCCTCCACTATCGTCATTTGGAGTAAAGAATGATCAGAAATCGACCGCGGCATATATTCCACTGTATTAACATATGATAGCATTTTGGCATTTACCAGTCCCATATCTATCCTAGATAGAGACATATAGGTGGAAGAACAACAGGAATATCTTCTGACATCTGGATGTTTCACCCTCCATACATCATACAATCCCACCTCACCCAATAGCCTGCCGAAAGGGGTTACAGCGTCCCCTCCCACCCCCGACACAACTCTGCACCTATTCAGTGCTTCATTAATCACCGTATTAAAATCTCCCACTATAAGTGCCGGTAGGTCAGGAAACAACGCTATAAATTCCAGGACAGATCTCAGAGGAACCACCGAGTACGGCGGCGGAATATAGATAGTCGCCAAGACCAGAGAAACACCATTTAAGTTACAGTGCAGACATATAAATCTACCTTCACTATCAGTATATTCATGAAAACATTCAAATCTTACATTTTTGTGGATTAAAATGCTAACTCCCCTAGAATATGTGGAGAAGGCCGAATGCACGGAATATCCTACCCATGATTTCTGCAGCATGTGCAGTTTCTGTTTAGTCATATGCGTCTCCTGGAGGCAGCAGACCGCTGGTTGATATCTGGATATATATTGAAAGATACTGTGCCTCTTAGTCGCCTCCGACATACCCCGCACATTCCAGCTGAGTACATTAACCGGTGACATATTGTATAATAAACAAAGCACATATAGGATTTGTAAGTACATACAGTCTCCCCATCCCCCGAGACCCATAAGGCAAAAAGACAAACCGACACTGGAATATGACCCCCCCCCCCCCACCCCTCCCGTCCCTTCGGAAACCAACAACCAACATATTAAACATACTGCTAGTATATCAATTAACCATTTAAGGGCCATGGAATTTATAGCCCAACCACGCCTGCTCTGTTTTCCAGTCCAGTTCAACACAGGCATCATTCGAACAGAACTGGGGACAACTGTGTCCACTACTCACGACTTTCTTCTGCCATAATCCAAGGCTGCAGGAACATAAGACAGCTGTGCCCAAAGTAGTACACTGTCGACATAAACAACAACAAAATGTGGCGAGGAAAAAGGGAGAGAGGCGCTCATAGGGTAATGACGCCACAGATAACGTATAGTTTGATTGTAACTTGCTCGCTCACCTATTTTGGTTGTACCAAATTGGGCACAACCACAATAAGGGCGTGGAAGCTGGTCACTGAATGTGGTCGGTGCAGCTGAGGCTTGTCTGGACCTTTAGCGGGGCCAAATCACTGGTCAGGTAAGTCAAGGAAGAGGAGGCGTCAGATCTGGTTGATTCAACGCAGGACAGCCCAAGGCGCACTCTGACACTCGAGAGATCCGTATGGGTAGGATTATGGGTTTTTTATTGGTTAAATAGACAACGCGTTTCGGGGCGACTGCCTCTTTATCAAGTCTAAGAGAAAATGTGCATATATAGAAATACAATATAATACAATAAATAAATACCATAAACTGGAATAAAATATGCCATAAATTTCATAAAAAATTGCATAAAATGATTAGATCTTCATTTATGTACTGTTCTAGTGAAGAATCTGTTTGTGCTTAAAAGGTCTTTTCTTAAAAAATGTATCTATTTTTTGGGTGTAGAAAATGGTACATAAAAAATATATATGGACAGTATATATATAGAGAAAGAAAACGGAAAAAAAATAAAAAAATTATATATATAAAATACATAAAAAAATACATATATATGTCAAAAGCGGTAATTCTGACTCTGTCTAACATGCATTAGAAGCTGATAGGTACCTGTTTCTTGTAGGAAAGAAGGTGTCTTCAGGAGAAGGGGGTCCTTCAAAGGAGGCTAGAGGCTTGGGTTTGAGCCTGATAGCCTAATAAGTTCTGTGAACTGGAGGGAGGGGAAGTGAATTTATATATATGTATATCTGTTATTTCTGAAGGGGGGGGGGGAGGGTATGGTGATCCTCAATATCTGGTTAAATGAGAGGGGTAATGGGGTGAAAATTCCCCTATGGCAACAGCTAGTGCTTAATAACTGAGTTGTCTATTCCTTATGATTTATCCTCCTTATTTGTATCTTATTTTCATATTAGTTTTTCTAATGTTTTTTGTCCTGATGCAAGGATATTTAGTATATAATTTTACCTTAAGTTCCCAGTCAGCGGTATGCTGACAGTGCGGTCCGCAGCACGTGTAGGACGCCGACTCTTGTCAGGAGGCGCGCGATGTGCTGGGGTTAAGGAAGAGGAGGAAGGGAGGCGCGATCTCCCTGAGGTCTGCTGCGATGCTAAGGGGGCGTGGTCCAGAGTGATGCTATGTGCTGGACCGATATAGTGCGTCTAGGAGCGCTTGTATTTGCGAGAGAGGAAGGGATGAACTCAAAGGAGGGGCTGTGATAAAGTTTGACAGGGGATGTGTGTTTGCCGAGGGGAGGGGTGATTGAGATGTGAGATGTAAAGGGGACTAATAGTAAATAGGGCTAAGGAAGGGTTAATGTAAAATGAACTTGTGTGTGGGAGATAGAGGAGGGGATGAACTAAACGAAGGAGCTGTGATAAACTTTGGCAGGGGATATGTGTTTATTGAAGGGGAGGGGATAAGTGGGATGTGAGGTATAAATGGGGACTGATGACATGGATTGATGATTGAATAGGGCTCAGGGGGGGTTATGATAAAATGGACTTAAGGGATTGTGAAAAATCGGAGTTCGGGGGGGTGGTGTGCCTAGTTAAGCTTGGGAGTGATGTTATAGACACCGGTGAGAATTTTAGTCCCAGTTTTGGGGCCTTAGATAAATGGTATGCTGCCTATGTATGTTATCCAAAGAGGGCTAATTTGGGCCCTACAATCAATGGCAGGCCTCATACGGTAATAAAACAAGGGGATCCGGGTAATATGTGGTGTGCGGGCATCAAATACTTCAATTTCCCCCCTGTTAAAGGCGATTGAAGGTGTAAAAGATGAGTAAGGTAGGCGAGGGGAAGGGGGGGGAGAGTGGGAATAGGAGAATGTGGGATTGGCAGATACGAATTGAGGATAGGCATCAAAAGCATTTATTTTCTAGGCTTTCATTTAAACCGTAAGGTTCAAGCGTCTGGAGTTTATAGATCCAGAACATCTCCCTCTTTTGGAGTGCTCTGAATCTGTCCGGGATGCTGATTGATATCTCTTCAAGGGGTGTGATGTTGAGTTCTGTTGGATCTTTGTTGTGGGCGGACAGAAAATGGCGGGAGACGCTATGTTTGAGAAACCCTCTGGTTATGTTCCACCGGTGTTTATTTAGTCGTTCTCTGAGGGTCTGGATAGTTCGTCCCACATACTGTAAGCCGCAGCTACATTCAATGAGATAGACTACATATGATGAAGAGCAATTTAGAAAGTTTTTATGGTAAATTCCTCGCCAGTGGTATTGCTTTTAAAATTTCGTATCTGATTGGATATGCTTGTACAGCACTTACAAAGAGGATGTCTGCATTTATAGCTCCCCGTAAAGGTAGGGAACATTTTCCTTTCTGTTGTGGGGTGAGCGTCTCTGTTTGTTTTGTTTATCCTTTTAAGCGGCTCGGTGCCAATATATTTTTGATTGTTTTCGCCCTCCTGAAGATGATCTGTGGTTTCGGTGGTATCACATCTTTTAGGTATGGATCATTTGTCAGTACGTGCCAATATTTTGTGAGGATGTTGCGTAGTGCTCCATGGTTGGAATTGTAAGTGGTGATGAGTGTTGGTAGGTTTTTTGTTGTTTTCCAGAGGTGCTGGTTTCCGTTTTGGTTTGCAGACTTTCTTCCTGAGTAAATTTGTTAGCACGGAGAAATGCGTTCTCTACCAGGTCCCTAGGGTACTTCTTCTGTATGAATCTTGATTTAAGGATTTCGCTTTGGGTAACAAAATCACTGGTGTTAGTGCAATTTCTCCTTATTCTCTTAAATTGACTGAAGGGTACATTCTTTTTCCAGTTTTTGTAATGAGCGCTTCTATAGTCTAGGTAGCTATTGCCGTCTACCTTTTTAAAGAATGTTTTGGAGCAGATGGTGTTTTTTTCTGAGTAGAGGACCAGGTCTAGATATTCTATTTTGGATGCGGATATGTTGGCTGTAAATTTGAGGTTCCAGGAGTTTGCGTTTAGGGAGGAGATGAAAAACTGAGCGTCTTCCTGGGTTCCATTCCAAATTAGGATCAGGTCATCTATATACCTTTTATACAAGATGATCTTGTCTTTCCATTGGGGGTTGTTATAGATGAAAGCCTCTTCAAAACTGCCCATATATATGTTGACGAAACTGGGCGCGAAGCGCGTCCCCATGGCGGTCCCATTGCGTTGTCTGTAAATTTTTGTTTCAAATGAGAAAACGTTATTGGTGAGAATGAAATGGATGGCATCAAGAATAAATTTCTTGTGTTCTGTGGAGAGGTGGTTGTCCTTAGATAGATGATCACTTATAGTCCTGATTCCTGCTGTGTGAGGGATATTAGAGTATAGGGCGAAAACAATCAAAAATATATTGGCACCGAGCCGCTTAAAAAGGATAAACAAAACAAACAGAGACGCTCACCCCACAACAGAAAGGAAAATGTTCCCTACCTTTACGGGGAGCTATAAATGCAGACATCCTCTTTGTAAGTGCTGTACAAGCATATCCAATCAGATACGAAATTTTAAAAGCAATACCACTGGCGAGGAATTTACCATAAAAAACTTTCTAAATTGCTCTTCATCATATGTAGTCTATCTCATTGAATGTAGCTGCGGCTTACAGTATGTGGGACGAACTATCCAGACCCTCAGAGAACGACTAAATAAACACCGGTGGAACATAACCAGAGGGTTTCTCAAACATAGCGTCTCCCGCCATTTTCTGTCCGCCCACAACAAAGATCCAACAGAACTCAACATCACACCCCTTGAAGAGATATCAATCAGCATCCCGGACAGATTCAGAGCACTCCAAAAGAGGGAGATGTTCTGGATCTATAAACTCCAGACGCTTGAACCTTACGGTTTAAATGAAAGCCTAGAAAATAAATGCTTTTGATGCCTATCCTCAATCCGTATCTGCCAATCCCACATTCTCCTATTCCCACTCTCCCCCTCCCCTCGCCTACCTTACTCATCTTTTTACACCTTCAATCGCCTTTAACAGGGGGAAATTGAAGTATTTGATGCCCGCACACCACATATTACCCGGATCCCCTTGTTTTATTACCGTATGAGGCCTGCCATTGATTGTAGGGCCCAAATTAGCCCTCTCTGGATAACATACATAGGCAGCATACCATTTATCTAAGGCCCCAAAACTGGGACTAAAATTCTCACCGGTGTCTATAACATCACTCCCAAGCTTAACTAGGCACACCACCCCCGAACTCCGATTTTTCACAATCCCTTAAGTCCATTTTATCATAACCCCCTGAGCCCTATTCAATCATCGATCCATGTCATCAGTCCCCATTTATACCTCACATCCCACTTATCCCTCCCCTTCAATAAACACATATCCCCTGCCAAAGTTTATCACAGCTCCTTCGTTTAGTTCATCCCCTCCTCTATCTCCCACACACAAGTTCATTTTACATTAACCCTTCCTTAGCCCTATGTAATCATCGATCTCTACTATCAGTCCCCTTTACATCTCACATCTCAATCACCCTCCCCTCGGCAAACACACATCCCCTGTCAAACTTTATCACAGCCCCTCCTTTGAGTTCATCCCTTCCTCTCTCGCAAATACAAGCGCTCCTAGACGCACTATATCGGTCCAGCACATAGCATCACTCTGGACCACGCCCCCTTAGCATCGCAGCAGACCTCAGGGAGATCGCGCCTCCCTCCTCCTCTTCCTTAACCCCAGCACATCGCGCGCCTCCTGACAAGAGTCGGCGTCCTACACGTGCTGCGGACCGCACTGTCAGCATACCGCTGACTGGGAACTTAAGGTAAAATTATATACTAAATATCCTTGCATCAGGACAAAAAACATTAGAAAAACTAATATGAAAATAAGATACAAATAAGGAGGATAAATCATAAGGAATAGACAACTCAGTTATTAAGCACTAGCTGTTGCCATAGGGAATTTTCACCCCATTACCCCCTCATTTAACCAGATATTGAGGATCACCATACCCTCCCCCTTCAGAAATAACAGATATACATATATATAAATGCACTTCCCCTCCCTCCAGTTCACAGAACTTATTAGGCTATCAGGCTCAAACCCAAGCCTCTAGCCTCCTTTGAAGGACCCCCTTCTCCTGAAGACACCTTCTTTCCTACAAGAAACAGGTACCTATCAGCTTCTAATGCATGTTAGACAGAGTCAGAATTACCGCTTTTTGACATATATATGTATTTTTTTATGTATTTTATATATATAATTTTTATTTTTTTTATTTTTTATTTTTTTTCCGTTTTCTTTCTCTATATATATACTGTCCATATATATTTTTTATGTACCATTTTCTACACCCAAAAAATAGATACATTTTTTAAGAAAAGACCTTTTAAGCACAAACAGATTCTTCACTAGAACAGTACATAAATGAAGATCTAATCATTTTATGCAATTTTTTATGAAATTTATGGCATATTTTATTCCAGTTTATGGTATTTATTTATTGTATTATATTGTATTTCTATATATGCACATTTTCTCTTAGACTTGATAAAGGGGCAGTCGCCCCGAAACGCGTTGTCTATTTAACCAATAAAAAACCCATAATCCTACCCATACGGATCTCTCGAGTGTCAGAGTGCGCCTTGGGCTGTCCTGCGTTGAATCAACCAGATCTGACGCCTCCTCTTCCTTGACATAAACAACAAGGAAGCTGTTCAGGTATTCTGATCCTGATCCCGAATCCGCCTTTCATGCAGCTCCAGCCATTGTACCGCCTCATCCGGATCATCAAAAAAATGCGTTGCTGCTAAAGCCGCAATCCGAAGCCTCGCCGGAAACATTATTGCATACTGAATTTGTAATCCACGGAGCTTCTTCTTAACATCTAGGAATCGGGCTCTGCGTCTTTGTACTTCCGCCGAATAATCCGGGAAAAGAGAAATTTTCGATCCATTGACCAGGAGGTCCGGGTGATCTCTAGCTTGCTTAAGTATGATATCCCTGTCCTTGTAATGGAGGACTTTAGCGATTATCGGGCGGGGAGGCCTTCCCGGAGGCAGGGGCCTAGTGGGAACTCTATGTGCACGTTCAATGGCATATAACGGGGAGAGGCCTTTGTCTTTAAACTTTTCAGCCAGCCATTTTTCAATGTAGTCGGTGGGATTTGTCCCTTCTGATTTTTCAGGGATGCCCACTAAATTAATATTATTCCGGCGCGACCGATTTTCTAAATCATCTGTTTTAGCAAAAAGCACATCGATACTTTTAGCAGCATTTCTAGCGGCCTTCTTTAGGGGCTTCATATCATCTTCCAATTCTGACACTCTGCGCTCTACTTCAGTAGTACGCTCTGCAACTTTACGCAGGTCGTGCCTTATAACGGACAAGTCCTCTTTCAGGCTGCCAAACTGTAAATTCAGACTCTGCAAGGTAGCATTACATCCTGCTATCGCTGCCATAACATCTTTTAGTGTAGGCTCTGATTGTTCTGCCCCAGTTGTCTTGCGACCCTTGCCGCCATTAACATGTTGACCCACATCGGTCTGTCCCTCCTCCTCATTCATGTCCTCTTCAGAGGATTGCTCAGATCTTTCCCCCTCTGAATCTTCGGCCCCCTTGTCTCCCCACCTGTCATGTGAGCCTGAGCGCTCCCTGCGGGCATATCTCTGCAGCTTCTCCACTGCAGTGTGGCGCGCGGCTGCTGGACGACTTCCGGGTTCTTCCTCCCCCGCGCCATGATACTCCCGTACCTCCCGGCCTGAGGGTACTGGCGTCTTCCCCTTCTTCGGCATGCTGGACGGCGGTCCTGGTATGTACAGGGCCTATAAATGAAGGCACAGCCGTTGTCCCGATGAAAGGCGCTTTTGAAGCAGCCTGGCAAGAGAAATTACAGGAGATAGGCAGGAGCTGTGAAGGCGTGCGTCTCACTCCATCCCCGGCTAGGCTCCGCCCCCCCTAGGGCTACTTTAGTGTGAACTTTTTTTCTCTCCATTGTTTGAGTAATTATGGCTGATGCTATAGATAACCAACCATATCAGAACATTTGAATCATCACCTTTGATTTACTAACATCTATCCTCATTTTAGAAAGTTCAAAGTAATATGGATGAACAAATCATTAAATCGGGCATATAATTGTTGTATAAGGAAATATGCAGTTAGCTAGTGCTGACAAATGACTTTTTGAATTCCACTTCTAGGTCTTTGACCCTTTCAGATCAGAACAATGTCTGGTCGCGCTGCTTTTTGTTTATCCAAAAAATGTGAAAGGCACAATGTCCTTGACTTTTCTCTGCTATAATATAACACGGCTGCTGCTGTATTTATCTCCATGTAAGAGAGCATTTCTTAACAATTACATTCATTTGCACAATGCAACTCTCCATCCTCTCACCTAACAATGAGAATCTCTTTCAATGTGGAGACATTTTCTATGAAGAATACCAATTAACAGATTAATTTCAGAGAAAATTTAAGAACTTTTGTCATTGAAATGCATTCTCTTAGAGACCGCATAGATACATTATCTGCATTTAATGCATTCGTCTGAAAATTACACCTTTCTTGCAATGAAATTTATGATTTATATAAAAGAGTTCTAAAAAGTACTTCATTACTTTCTTGGTCAATAGCACAAATGGCTTATTGATCTTATTATGAAAAGGTTAAAAAAGCTAATTCTGCAATTTATGGAATATGCTGCACCCAAAATGGTACAAATCAGTAAATCTAAATTTAAACAGGAGCTTGTTAATTGTATGATGAGAGTTATTTTTTGCATTGCACAGCTCATTTCTTCTCAGACTGTATGGTTTATCTGCAAATGAAATGTAAGTCCTTTGAAGGACTTCAAATTAATTCATCTGCTGCTGTTTTAGCCTATCTGTGCCTCTATTGAGAGACATTTGCAAAAATATTCTTCGTGCTGTGCAAATGTGTCTGAATCTCTGTAATGCAAGCATGGTATCATTTGTAGAACTAATATATTTTTAATTTCCTATAAAGGGAAGAAAATATGTCAGGTTATTTTTTCATAGCATGGAGTAGGTTTAAACTAGCCTTGACTCCCAATGTCCTCAAAGATATACACACATGGTACCAGTAAAGTGAGATATGAGCTACTGTATGCAAAGTCATGGCACAATAGAATTGCTCTTCTTTTTTCTTTCCTAGCAAAATAGATCCTCATGCACATTGCTGTCTCATGGCTTAAAGGAAATGTGTCATCAGAAAATCAAGATTTTATGTTAAACACATTTTAAAATAATTTTTGATTGTTATTTTTAATTTTCCATGTCAATGTCTATATTTAAAAAAAAAACAAAAAAAAAACAGAACATTAAATCCTATAGTTTCTGCACTGGCCATAAAGCCTAATAATAGATGCCACTTCAATAATATAGCCTGTAATAATATTATCTCTGTGTATAGATAAGACATGATCGTCCATTCACAAGAGGCCATTGTCAAAGTTTATTTCTTCTTTCCTTGTACAAAGACCTCTGCACAGGTCACAAAGCATGCATAGAAAACTCTCCCATAGAAGACAATGAGGTCCCCTCCTGACTATTGTGTCTATGGCACATGGGGCTGCCGTAAAGAAATTTTCTTAATGCTGTGTAAATGCTGTTAAGAGCAGCTCAGGCAAGATGGCTGCCCCTATAATTACAGATGCAGCATGGTTAGCACTCCTTTTTTCTGAGATTTCTGAGTTTAGTTATCTAATCTAAGCAAACACCTTCAATTGCTTTTCAATGGCTTTTTTATCAAGATAATGAAATGAGTTAAGAAATTTGAGTTAACAGCGGGAGTGCTAACCCTGCTACATCTGTATGTTCAGAAAATAGAATAAATAAATCTGTAATCGGAAAATAAAAACAAATTTAAAATAAATATGCTTTGCTATCTTGTTTTAACTGGCGGATAACATTTTTGGTGACACATTTTCTTCAAAGGAAATGTGTCATCATAAAATGACTTATTATTGAAATCACTATTTTATGTTTGTCATGTTTTTAAAGAGTTTTTGATATTTTTTTGTTATTTTTAATTTTTCATGTCATATATTATAAGTCCATAAAACCCTGCAGTTTTCGCACTGGCTACTAAGCACCACTTCTACTTTACTGCAGTCCCCTGCTTTTCTATACCCAGAGGTGATATCATTACAGGCAGGATTAAGATGACAGATAAGACAGGACCCACCATTCACAATAGGTGATTATTAAAGTTTAGACCACTTTCACACTTGAGTTTACTCGTTCCGGCAGGGACACAATGTAGTTTTTGTCAGACCACCTCTCGGCATATTTGCTGGGCTGTGGCTGGATCGACGCTGCTCCCTATTATAGTGAATGGGGCAGGGCGGACTTCTGGCAGCCCACAGATGTACACTGTAGTTACGGATCCAGCATTTCTTATCTATTCTTTCCTTATATGTACAATGACCTTGAAAACTCTCCAATAGAAATCAACAGGGTCCCCTCCTGACCATTGTTTCTATGGATCATGTGGCTGCTATAAAGCAATTTTCATAACGCTTTCCAAAGCTCTTAAGAACAGCTCAGACAAGATGGCCACCCTCATAGTCATGTTTAGAAAATACAATTCAAAAATCTGCAATCAATTAAATTAGAAAAAAGGAGGTGTTTTACTACTGTATCTGGTTTTGGTGACACATTTCTTTTAACTCTTCCCCAAAAGCCGCCAAACATGTACGGCACAGCTGGAAGTGACTTCCCAACAGCCAACGTACATGACAGCCAATGCATTACAAAACATAATGTATTGTAATGGATTGTAAAGTTAATGTCCCACAGTGGGACAAAAATAAAAATTAAAAAAAACGTTATAAAAGTGTTTTTTTTAAATAAAAAGATTCAACTGAAAAAAAGTAATTTCCCCTTATCCAGCCATATACAATAAAAATAAATAAATAAAAATAGACATATTAGGTATTGCTGCATCCTTTATGACTGGCTCTATAAAAATATCTTATGATCTACCCTTTTAGATGAACGACGTAGAAAATAGATAAATAAAAACAGCTCTAAAAGCCATTTTTTGTTCACTTTGCCTTACAAAAGTGTAGTAGCTAGCGATCAAAAAGTACTATGTATCCCAAAATGGTACAACTGAAAAAGTCACCTCATCCCACAGAAAAATATGCCCCTACACAAAAAGATTGGCTGAAAAATTAAAGAGGCACTCAGAATATGGCAACATAAAAACAGCATTTTTTTATGTGTCCATACTGACCTGTCCTATAAAAACATCACATGAACTACCCCCTCAGGTGAATGCAGTAAAAATTTATTTTTACTTTTTTTCAAAAATGCTTTGAGTAAAAGTGGTAAAACGTAAAAAAAAAAACTATATAAAATTGGTATCTCTGTAATTGTATTGACCAGCAGAATAAAGATAATGTGTTATTTTTCCCATACGGTGTTCGCTCCAGAAACAAAACCCAAAAAGTAATGGCAGAGTTGCTGCCTTTTCTTCATCCTGCTTCCCAAAAATCTAAATAAAAAGTGATCAAAAAGTTGTATATACCCCAAAATAGAACCAATGATAAAGCTCAGTTGATAGAAAAATAAACTTATGGTTGTCAGGAAATGTCTGTACTGGTCTCCAGATGTGATCAATAGCAAACTTGCACCTTTGAAACATTCCACCGCATCTGCCTTCCAAAAACCATATGCCTTCTCTTCTGATTCCTGCCATCTGGTCAAACTGCAATTTACGACTACATATGGGGTGTTGCCGTGTTCAGGAGAAAATGCTGAAATTTTTTTTTGGGTGCTTATACTCCTGTTACCCCTTGTGAACATGAAAAAAGGGGACTTTTGCAACATTTTATTGGAAAAAATTAAAATTATTATTTTCAGAGCCATATGTTTCTAAATTTTGTGAAACACCTGTGGGGTCAAAGTGATCAGTACACCTTTCAATAAATTCCTTGAGGGGTGTAGTTTCTAAAATGTCATTACTTTTTGGTGGTTTCTGTAGGGCTACCTTAGTGTACCTTCAAATGTGATATTATGACCAAAAACCATTGCAACAAAATTTAAACTCCAAAAACCATATGGCGCTCCATTCCTCCTGAGCCCTGCCATGGGCCCATACAGCAGTATACAACCAAATATGGGGTGTTTCTATAAGCTGCAGAATCAGCGTGATAAATATTGAGGTTTGTTTTACTGTTAACCCTTGTTGTTTTACAGGAAAAAATGTTTAAAATGAAAAATCTGCAAAAAAAGTGAAATTGTGCCTCTATTTTCCTTTATTTCTTGTGAAACATGTAAAGGGTTAACAAAGTTTGTAAAATCAGTTTTGATGCAAACATAAAGTAGACATATGGTGAATGTAAATTAATAACTATTTTATGAAGTATTGCTATGAAAAATTCAAATGTAGAAAATTGTCCCTAAATCTTAGATTTTTTTTTAAATAAATAAAGGTAAAACATACTGTTTATTGACTCAAATTTACCTTTGACATAAAGTACATTTTGTTGTGAGAAAACATTCTCAGAATTGGTTGGATAAGTAAAAGCATTTCAAAGTTATTACCACATAAAGTGACATATCAGATTTGCAAAAATAGTCTCCGTCAGGAAGGTGAAAAATGGCTGCGTACTGAAGGGGTTAAAGTACCCAAAGACTACTAAATAGACCTACTGACAGCAGGGTTGCCATTAGGGATTGCAGGGACCCATATAGGCAAACCCTGTGCCACTTTCATGCTCTGCATCAGACCATGTTGCCATATACATAAGAATGCTTTTATTATGAATTAAACAATGGGAAAAATTATGACATTTTTTATTTACGCTGTTTACAGATCATCACTTGTAACACTCTTGCCATTAAAGGGGTTGTCTCAGCAGTGGTCGTGCTTGTACACTATAGGTAACAATGGCCTTTCTGGTGGCTGGGACAGCAGGAGTCAACATAGTCCAGCACTTTTTTCCATAGTGTTCGAGCATGGACACCACTGCTGGATTGCAGGGTGGTCGTAACCATGGAATCGAGCAGTGTATAATGTGATGGAAAAATTAATATAGCCAGCAAAGGAGGCAAGATGGATAATCCAAATACATTAGTAAGTGCCTAGTATTAAAGGGGTTGTCCAAGTTACTTTTATTGATGAGTAGTGTTGAGCGAACAGTTCGAAAATCGTTCGGGTCCGTACCGAATTTTGGGGTGTCCGTAACACGGACCCGAACCCGGACATTTTCAAAAAAGTTCGGGTTCGGGTCCGGTGTTCGTCGATTACTTCCCGCTTTCTGAAGGGCTGCACAGCAGCCAATCAGCTAGCGTTTTACTTCTTGCCCTAAGAGCCCATCACAGCCATGCCTACTAATGGCATGGCTGTGATTGGCCAAGTGCAGCATGTGACCCAGCCTCTATTTAAGCTGGAGTCACGTAGCGCCGCACGTCACACTGCTCTGACTAGTGTAGGGAGAGGATGCAGCTTCTGTGAGGGCGAGATAGGCAGGGATAAAGAAGTGATTGGATGATCTACCTTTCTACACCTGTGCATCAGAACAACTCAGCTGAGCTGTTCACTGAAAGTCACTATTTTGTTGAGACTGGCCAGAGCGATTTTTACTGGCACATGTAACTGGGCTGACCGGCGGTAGCCATTTTGGGACTTGTGGTGCGCCAGCACAAGCTGCCACAGAGTCTAAACCAAAGCTCCAAAGAAGTGTAAAATCTACACCTGTGAATCAGAACAACAGCGATTCAGCTCCTCAGTCAAAGTCAATTATCTTTCTGGCTGGGCAGACCGTTTTCTGGCACATGTTACTGGGCTGATAGGCGGCGGCCATTTTGGGACTTGAGGTGCTACAGCAAAAGCTGCCACAACGTCCATTAATCTCATGTAATTGTCGATTTTTTTAAAAAATATACTACATCAGGGGTTTGGCTGTGCTTGTGTCACCCATACTAACTGCAAAGATATTTAATATATCAGTGGTGAAACTGAAAGTAACCCACTTGGATAGCAAATCCCATGAATGTGCTGTTCCAGCTAGGCTAGCCAGTGCCACTACAGCCGAGTCCAATACTGTCAGCCAGAAATATTTTTTTTTTTTATGTGCCAGAAATATAAATTAAAAAAAGCTTTCACCGTAATAATAAAATTATTCTGGTGTTAGACCAGAAGAAGCACTCCTGTTGTAATTAATACTGTAAAAAGGCTTAGGCAATATTTCTCCCAGTGTGGGAAATTTATCTAGCAAAACTAGCATTTTGAAAATTCCGGTGTTCTGAAATACCAGCAGTCCTATTGTAATTAATACCGCAAAAAGGCATTATATCGTCCAGTGTTGTAATTTTGGTGAAAAAAAGGCCAATTTAATCAATCTGGTGTTAGTTACACCAGAAACAGTAGGCCTCACGTTTTTACTCCTGTAAAAGGAATTAATACCGCAAAAGGCATTACATTGTCCAGTGTTGTAATTTTGGTGAAAAAAGGCCAATTTAATCAATCTGGTGTTTGTTAGACCAGAAACAGTAGGCCTCACGTTTTTACTCCTGTAAAAGGAATCATATCTCCCGTGTGGGAATCTATGTACCAAAACTAGCATTTTAAAAATTCTGGTGTCCAATTTGCAGCAGTCTTCATGTAATTAATACCGCAAAAAGGCATTATTGTCCAGTGTTGTAATTTTGGTGAAAAAAAGGCCAATTTAATCAATCTGGTGTTTGTTAGACCAGAAACAGTAGGCCTCACGTTTTCACTCCTGTAAAAAAGAATTATATCTCCCCGTGTGGGAATCTATGTACCAAAACTAGCATTTAAAAAATTCTGGTGTCCAATTTGCAGCAGTCTTCTTGTAATTAATACCGCAAAAAGGCATTATTGTCCAGTGTTATAATTTTGGTGAAAAAAAGGCCAATTTAATCAATCTGGTGTTTGTTAGACCAGAAACAGTAGGCCTCACGTTTGTACTCCTGTAAAAAGGAATCATATCTCCCCGTGTGGGATCTATGTACCAAAACTAGCATATTAAAAATTCTGGTGTCCAATTTGCAGCAGTTTTCTTGTAATTAATACCGGAAAAAGGAATTATATATTCCGGTGTGGGAATTTATTTACACAAACTAGCATTTTAAAAATTCTGGTGTCCAATTAGCAGCAGTCTTCTTGTAATTAATACCGCAAAAAGGCATTATTGTCCAGTGTTGTAATTTTGGTGAAAAAAAGGACAATTTAATCAATCTGGTGTTTGTTAGACCAGAAACAGTAGGCCTCACGTTTTCACTCCTGTAAAAAGGAATTATATCTCCCCGTGTGGGAAACTATGTACCAAAACTAGCATATTAAAAATTCTAGTGTCCAATTTGCAGCAGTTTTCTTGTAATTAATACCGGAAAAAGGAATTATATCTTCCAGTGTGGGAATTTATGTACACAAACTAGCATTTTAAAAATTCTGGTGTCCAATTTGCAGCAGTCTTCTTGTAATTAATACCGCAAAAAGGCATTATTGTCCAGTGTTGTAATTTTGGTGAAAAGAAGGCCAATTTAATCAATCTGGTGTTTGTTAGACCAGAAACAGTAGGCCTCACGTTTGTACTCCTGTAAAAAGGAATCATATCTCCCCGTGTGGGATCTATGTACCAAAACTAGCATATTAAAAATTCTGGTGTCCAATTTGCAGCAGTTTTCTTGTAATTAATACTGGAAAAAGGAATTATATATTCCAGTGTGGGAATTTATGTACACAAACTAGCATTTTAAAAATTCTGGTGTCCAATTAGCAGCAGTCTTCTTGTAATTAATACCGCAAAAAGGCATTATTGTCCAGTGTTGTAATTTTGGTGAAAAAAAGGCCAATTTAATCAATCTGGTGTTTGTTAGACCAGAAACAGTAGGCCTCACGTTTTCACTCCTGTAAAAAGGAATTATATCTCCCCGTGTGGGAAACTATGTACCAAAACTAGCATATTAAAAATTCTAGTGTCCAATTTGCAGCAGTTTTCTTGTAATTAATACCGGAAAAAGGAATTATATCTTCCAGTGTGGGAATTTATGTACACAAACTAGCATTTTAAAAATTCTGGTGTCCAATTTGCAGCAGTCTTCTTGTAATTAATACCGCAAAAAGGCATTATTGTCCAGTGTTGTAATTTTGGTGAAAAAAAGGCCAATTTAATCAATCTGGTGTTTGTTACACCAGAAACAGTAGGCCTCACGTTTTCACTCCTGTAAAAAGGAATTATATTTCTAGTGTGGGAATCTATGTACCAAAACTAGCATTTTAAAAATTTTGGTGTCCAATTTGCAGCAGTCTTCTTGTAATTAATACCACAAAAAGGCATTATTGTCCAGTGTTGTAATTTTGGTGAAAAAAAGGCCAATTTAATCAATCTGGTGTTTGTTAGACCAGAAACAGTAGGCCTCACGTTTGTACTCCTGTAAAAGGGAATTATATCTCCCCGTGTGGGAATCTATGTACCAAAACTAGCATTTTAAAAATTCTGGTGTCCAATTTGCAGCAGTCTTCTTGTAATTAATACCGCAAAAAGGCATTATTGTCCAGTGTTGTAATTTTGGTGAAAAAAAGGCCAATTTAATCAATCTGGTGTTTGTTAGACCAGAAACAGTAGGCCTCACATTTTCACTCCTGTAAAAAGGAATTATATCTCCCCGTGTGGGAATCTAAGTACCAAAACTAGCATTTTAAAAATTCTGGTGTCCAATTTGCAGCAGTCTTCTTGTAATTAATACCGCAAAAAGGCATTATTGTCCAGTGTTGTAATTTTGGTGAAAAAAAGGCCAATTTAATCAATCTGGTGTTTGTTAGACCAGAAACAGTAGGCCTCACGTTTGTACTCCTGTAAAAAGGAATCATATCTCCCCGTGTGGGATCTATGTACCAAAACTAGCATATTAAAAATTCTGTTGTCCAATTTGCAGCAGTTTTCTTGTAATTAATACCGGAAAAAGAAATTATATATTCCAGTGTGGGAATTTATGTACACAAACTAGCATTTTAAAAATTCTGGTGTCCAATTAGCAGCAGTCTTCTTGTAATTAATACCGCAAAAAGGCATTATTGTCCAGTGTTGTAATTTTGGTGAAAAAAAGGCCAATTTAATCAATCTGGTGTTTGTTAGACCAGAAACAGTAGGCCTCACGTTTTCACTCCTGTAAAAAGGAATTATATCTCCCCGTGTGGGAAACTATGTACCAAAACTAGCATATTAAAAATTCTAGTGTCCAATTTGCAGCAGTTTTCTTGTAATTAATACTGGAAAAAGGAATTATATCTTCCAGTGTGGGAATTTTGGGGCTAAAAAATAATATATTTTATTGTGGTGCGAGTTGAATCGCAACAATGAGGAAACATTCTATTAAGGGACGAGGATGCGGTCGTGGTGGTGTCCGTGGAGCCTCTGTTGCTGGCAGAGGGCGTGGCCGTTCGGCCTCAGGCGCACAAAGTAGTGAACCAACTCTCTCAAGTAGCCGGCAGAATTTACAGCGATATTTGGTGGGGCCCAATGCCGTTATGAGGATGGTAAGGCCTGAGCAGGTACAGGCATTAGTCGATTGGGTGGCCGACAGTGCTTCCAGCACGTTCACCACATTGTCTTCCGCTCAGTCTTCTGCAGAAAGCGCACAGGTGGCAACTGAAAACCAAACCCATCAGTCTGTCACATCACCCCCATGCATATCAGGGAAACTGGCTGAGCCTCAAGTTATGCAGCAGTCTCTTATTCTGTTTGAAGACTCTGCTCCCACGGTTTTCCAGGGGCGTCCACCTATCCCTTCCCCAGCGGTGGAAGACATTTCATGCACTGACGCACAACCACTTATGTATCCAGATGATAAGGACATGGGAATACCACCACAGCAGAGTGACCGAGTCTCTGATGATGACGAAACACTGGTGCCCACTGCCGCGTCTTATTGCAGTGTGCAGACTTAACAGGAGGAGGTCAGGGAGGAAGACTGGGTGGAAGACGATGCAGAGGACGATGAGGTCTTAGACCCCACATGGACTGAAGGTCGTGCCGCTGACTTAAATAGTTCAGAGGAAGAGGCAGTGGTGAGACCGAGACAACAGCGAAGCCAAAGAGGGAGCAGGGGGCAAAAGCAGAACAGCCGCCGTCCAGAGAGTTCGCCTGCTATTGGCCAGCGCCAACAGGGACCCAGCACCCCAAAGGCATCTTCAAGGAGTTCCCTGGCATGGCACTTCTTCAAACAATGTGCTGAGGACAAGACCAGAGTGGTTTGTACGCTGTGCCATCAGACCCTGAGGCGAGGCATTAACGTTCTTAACCTGAGCACCACCTGCATGATCAGGCATCTACATGCAAAGCATGAACTGCAGTGGAGTTCAAACTTAAAAACAAGGAACCCGCTCAGGCTCCCCCTGCTCCCTCTACCGCTGCTGCCTCGGCTTCCGCCTCGAGAGGAATGTTGCCACCTGCCGTGCAGCAAACAGAGGATGTGGCACCGACACCACCACCACCACCGCCACCGTCACCTAGTGTCTCCACTATTTCACACAGCAGCGTTCAGCTCTCCATCTCTCAAACCTTTGAGAGGAAGCGCAAATTCCCACCTAGTCACCCTCGAGCCCTTGGCCTGAATGCCAGCATTTCTAAACTACTGGCCTTTGAAATGCTGTCATTCCGGCTGGTGGACACAGACAGCTTCAAACAGCTGATGGCCATGGCTGTCCCCCAGTATGTGGTTCCCAGCCGCCACTACTTCTCCAAGACAGCCGTGCATTCCCTGCACATGCAAGTGTCCGATAAAATCAAGTGTGCACTGCGCAACGCCATTTGTGGCAAGGTCCACCTAACCACAGATACGTGGACCAGTAAGCACGGCCAGGGACGCTATATCCCCCTAACTGCACACTGGGTAAATGTAGTGGCGGCTGGGCCCCAGGCGGAGAGTTCCTTGGCGCACGTCCTTCCGCCGCCAAGGATCACAGGGCATCATTTTTTGCCTCCTGTAGCCTCCTCCTCCTACTCGGCTTCCTCCTCCTCCTCCTCTGCTTCCACCAGCTCATCCAGTCAGCCACACACCTTCACCACCAACTTCAGCAGGCCATTCTGAAACTCATATGTTTGGGGGACAGGCCCCACACTGCGCAGGAGTTGCGGCGGGGTATTGAACAACAGACCGACCAGTGGTTGCTGCCGGTGGGCCTCAAGCCCGGCCTGGTGGTGTGCGATAATGGGCAAAATCTCGTGGCAGCTTTGGGACTAGCTGGTTTGACGCACATCCCTTGCCTGGCGCATGTGCTGAATTTGGTGGTGCAAAAGTTCATTCACAACTACACAGACATGTCAGAGCTGCTGCGTAAAGTGCGGGCCATCTGTGCGCGCTTCCGGCGTTCACATCCTGCCGCTGCTCGCCTGTCAGCGCTACAGCGGAACTTTGGCCTTCCCGCTCACCGCCTAATATGCGACGTGCCCACCCGGTGGAACTCCACCTTGCACATGCTGGAGAGACTGTGCGAGCAGCAGCAGGCCATAGTGGAGTTTCAGCTGCAGCACGCACGGGTCAGTCGCACTGCGGAACAGCACCACTTCACCACCAATGATTGGGCCTCCATGCGAGACCTGTGTGCCCTGTTGCGCTGTTTAGAGTACGCCACCAACATGGCCAGTGGCGATGCCACTGTTATCAGCGTGACGATACCAATTCTATGTCTCCTAGAGAAAACGCTTAGGGCGATGATGGAAGAGGAGGTGGGCCAGGGCAAGGAGGAAGAGGAGGAGGATGACGGGTCGTTTTTAGCACTTTCAGGCCAGTCTGTTAGAAGTGGCTCAGAGGGAGGTTTTTTGCAACAGCAGAGGGCAGGTACAAATGTGGCCAGCCAGGGACCACTACTGGAGGACGAGGAGGATGAGAAGGAGGTGGAGGAGGATGAGGATGAAGCAGGTTCACAGCGGGGTTGCACCCAGCACAGCGCAGGCACATCCCTGGTGCGTGGCTGGGGGGATACAGAGGATGATGACGATACGCCTCCCACAGAGGACAGCTTGTCCTTACCTCTGGGGAGCCTGGCACACATGAGCGATTACATGCTGCAGTGCCTGCGCAATGACAGCAGAGTTGCCCACATTTTAACGTGTGCTGACTACTGGGTGGCCACCCTGCTGGATCCACGGTACAAAGACAATGTGCCCACTTTACTTCCTGCACTGGAGCGTGATAGGAAGATGCACGAGTACAAGCGCACACTGGTAGACGCGCTCCTGAGAGCATTCCCAACTGTCACAGGGGAACATGTGGAAGGCCAAGGCCAAGGCAGAGGAGGAGCTAGAGGTAGCCCACGCAGCAGTGTCACGGCCAGCTCCTCTGAGGGCAGGGTTAGCATGGCAGAAATGTGGAAAAGTTTTGTCTCCACGCCACAGCTAACTGCCCCACCACCTGATACGGAACGTGTTAGCAGGAGGCAACATTTCACTAACATGGTTGAACAGTACGTCTGCACACAACTCCACGTACTGACGGATGGTTTGGCCCCATTCAACTTCTGGGTTTCCAAATTGTCCACGTGGCCAGAATTAGCATGTTATGCCTTGGAGGTGCTGGCCTGCCCAGCGGCCAGCGTTTTATCTGAACGTGTATTCGGCATGGCAGGGGGCGTCATTACTGACAAACGCAGCCGCCTGTCCGCAGCCAACGTGGACAAGCTGACGTTTATAAAAATGAACCAGGCATGGATCCCACAAGACCTGACCCTCCCTTGTGCAGAGTAGTCCTTAATAACTGCCTTAAAACATGTTGTCTTGTACTCCTGGCCTCTTCTTCATTCAAAAATCAATTTTTGAAATTAAGTAGGATCTTGGGGTGCAGCCCAGAGTTGAATGAACCATCCCTCTGTCTGGGTGCCGGGGCCAAAGTACATGAAAGTGTCCTTCTCCTGTGCTGGGTGATATGAATGTTATACTTGTGCTGTCTGACATGTCTCCTTTGTGTGGGTGCAGGGGGCCAAAGTCACTGAAAGCGGCCTTCTCCTATGCTGGCTGATATAAATGCCTGAATCTCTGCTGTGGGACCTCTCTCCTCTTTCTGGGTGCAGGGGTCAAAGAAACAAAAGGTGGCCTACTCCTGTGGTGGTTGACATGATGCCTGATTCTCTGCTGTGGGACCTCTCTCCTCCGTGTGGCTGCAGGGGTCAAAGTCTCTAAAAGTGCCCTTCTCCTGTGGTGGTTGATGTAAAACTGATGCTTGTGCTATCTGACCTGTCTCCTCTGTGTCGGTGCTAAGGCCTAAGTCACTGAAAGCGGCCTTCTCCTGTGCTGGCTGATAGAAATGCCTGAATCTCTGTTGTGGGACCTCTCTCCTCCGTGTGGCTGCAGGGGTCAAAGTCTCTAAAAGTGCCCTTCTCCTGTGGTGGTTGATGTGAAACTGATGCTTGTGCTATCTGACCTGTCTCCTCTGTGTCGGTGCTAAGGCCTAAGTCACTGAAAGCGGCCTTCTCCTGTGCTGGCTGATATAAATGCCTGAATCTCTGCTGTGGGACCTCTCTCCTCTTTCTGGGTGCAGGGGTCAAAGAAACAAAAGGTGGCCTACTCCTGTGGTGGTTGACATGATGCCTGATTCTCTGCTGTGGGACCTCTCTCCTCCGTGTGGCTGCAGGGGTCAAAGTCTCTAAAAGTGCCCTTCTCCTGTGGTGGTTGATGTGAAACTGATGCTTGTGCTATCTGACCTGTCTCCTCTGTGTCGGTGCTAAGGCCTAAGTCACTGAAAGCGGCCTTCTCCTGTGCTGGCTGATATAAATGCCTGAATCTCTGCTGTGGGACCTCTCTCCTCTTTCTGGGTGCAGGGGTCAAAGAAACAAAAGGTGGCCTACTCCTGTGGTGGTTGACATGATGCCTGATTCTCTGCTGTGGGACCTCTCTCCTCCGTGTGGCTGCAGGGGTCAAAGTCTCTAAAAGTGCCCTTCTCCTGTGGTGGTTGATGTAAAACTGATGCTTGTGCTATCTGACCTGTCTCCTCTGTGTCGGTGCTAAGGCCTAAGTCACTGAAAGCGGCCTTCTCCTGTGCTGGCTGATATAAATGCCTGAATCTCTGCTGTGGGACCTCTCTCCTCCGTGTGGCTGCAGGGGTCAAAGTCTCTAAAAGTGCCCTTCTCCTGTGGTGGTTGATGTGAAACTGATGCTTGTGCTATCTGACCTGTCTCCTCTGTGTCGGTGCTAAGGCCTAAGTCACTGAAAGCGGCCTTCTCCTGTGCTGGCTGATATAAATGCCTGAATCTCTGCTGTGAGACCTCTCCTCTTTCTGGGTGCAGGGGTCAAAGAAACAAAAGGTGGCCTACTCCTGTGGTGGTTGACATGATGCCTGATTCTCTGCTGTGGGACCTCTCTCCTTCGTGTGGCTGCAGGGGTCAAAGTCTCTAAAAGTGCCCTTCTCCTGTGGTGGTTGATGTAAAACTGATGCTTGTGCTATCTGACCTGTCTCCTCTGTGTCGGTGCTAAGGCCTAAGTCACTGAAAGCGGCCTTCTCCTGTGCTGGCTGATATAAATAGCCTGAATCTCTGCTGTGGGACCTCTCCTCCGTGTGGCTGCAGGGGTCAAAGTCTCTAAAAGTGCCCTTCTCCTGTGGTGGTTGATGTGAAACTGATGCTTGTGCTATCTGACCTGTCTCCTCTGTGTCGGTGCTAAGGCCTAAGTCACTGAAAGCGGCCTTCTCCTGTGCTGGCTGATATAAATGCCTGAATCTCTGCTGTGGGACCTCTCTCCTCCGTGTGGCTGCAGGGGTCAAAGTCTCTAAAAGTGCCCTTCTCCTGTGGTGGTTGATGTGAAACTGATGCTTGTGCTATCTGACCTGTCTCCTCTGTGTCGGTGCTAAGGCCTAAGTCACTGAAAGCGGCCTTCTCCTGTGCTGGCTGATATAAATGCCTGAATCTCTGCTGTGGGACCTCTCTCCTCTTTCTGGGTGCAGGGTCAAAGAAACAAAAGGTGGCCTACTCCTGTGGTGGTTGACATGATGCCTGATTCTCTGCTGTGGGACCTCTCTCCTCCGTGTGGCTGCAGGGGTCAAAGTCTCTAAAAGTGCCCTTCTCCTGTGGTGGTTGATGTGAAACTGATGCTTGTGCTATCTGACCTGTCTCCTCTGTGTCGGTGCTAAGGCCTAAGTCACTGAAAGCGGCCTTCTCCTGTGCTGGCTGATATAAATGCCTGAATCTCTGCTGTGGGACCTCTCTCCTCTTTCTGGGTGCAGGGGTCAAAGAAACAAAAGGTGGCCTACTCCTGTGGTGGTTGACATGATGCCTGATTCTCTGCTGTGGGACCTCTCTCCTCCGTGTGGCTGCAGGGGTCAAAGTCTCTAAAAGTGCCCTTCTCCTGTGGTGGTTGATGTAAAACTGATGCTTGTGCTATCTGACCTGTCTCCTCTGTGTCGGTGCTAAGGCCTAAGTCACTGAAAGCGGCCTTCTCCTGTGCTGGCTGATATAAATGCCTGAATCTCTGCTGTGGGACCTCTCTCCTCCGTGTGGCTGCAGGGGTCAAAGTCTCTAAAAGTGCCCTTCTCCTGTGGTGGTTGATGTGAAACTGATGCTTGTGCTATCTGACCTGTCTCCTCTGTGTCGGTGCTAAGGCCTAAGTCACTGAAAGCGGCCTTCTCCTGTGCTGGCTGATATAAATGCCTGAATCTCTGCTGTGAGACCTCTCTCCTCTTTCTGGGTGCAGGGGTCAAAGAAACAAAAGGTGGCCTACTCCTGTGGTGGTTGACATGATGCCTGATTCTCTGCTGTGGGACCTCTCTCCTTCGTGTGGCTGCAGGGGTCAAAGTCTCTAAAAGTGCCCTTCTCCTGTGGTGGTTGATGTAAAACTGATGCTTGTGCTATCTGACCTGTCTCCTCTGTGTCGGTGCTAAGGCCTAAGTCACTGAAAGCGGCCTTCTCCTGTGCTGGCTGATATTAATAGCCTGAATCTCTGCTGTGGGACCTCTCCCCTCCGTGTGGCTGCAGGGGTCAAAGTCTCTAAAAGTGCCCTTCTCCTGTGGTGGTTGATGTGAAACTGATGCTTGTGCTATCTGACCTGTCTCCTCTGTGTCGGTGCTAAGGCCTAAGTCACTGAAAGCGGCCTTCTCCTGTGCTGGCTGATATAAATACCTGAATCTCTGCTGTGGGACCTCTCTCCTCCGTCTGAGTGCAGGGGTCAAAGTCTCTCAAAGTCGCCTTCTCTTGTGCTGGGTGATGTGAAACTGATGCTTGTGCCATCTGACATGGTTGCCGGGGTCCCATTAAATGGTGGCCTACTCCTGTGGTGGGTGATCAAAATGCCTGATTCTCTGCTGTGAAACCTTTCTCCTCCGTCTGGGTGCAGGGGTCAAAGTCTCTCAAAGTCGCCTTCTCTTGTGCTGGGTGATGTGAAACTGATGCTTCTGCCATCTGACATGGTTGCCGGGGTCCCATTAAATGGTGGCCTACTCCTGTGGTGGGTGATCTAAATGCCTGATTCTCTGCTGTGAAACCTCTCTCCTCCGTCTGGGTGCAGGGGTCAAAGTCTCTCAAAGTCGCCTTCTCTTGTGCTGGGTGATGTGAAACTGATGCTTGTGCCATCTGACATGGTTGCCGGGGTCCCAATAAATGGTGGCCTACTCCTGTGGTGGGTGATCTAAATGCCTGATTCTCTGCTGTGAAAACCTCTCTCCTCCGTCTGGGTGCAGGGGTCAAAGTCTCTCAAAGTGGCCTTCTCTTGTGCTGGGTGATGTGAAACTGATGCTTGTACCAGCTGACATGGGTGCAGGGGTCAAATTAACTAAATGGTGGCCTACTCCTGTGGTGGGTGATATGATGCCTGAATATGTGCTGTGGGGCCTCTCTCCTCTTTCTGGGTGCAGGGGTCAAAGTAACTAAAAGTGGCCTTCTCCTGTGCTGGATGGTATAAATGTAATGCTTGTGCTATCTGACATGTCTCCTCTGTCTGGGTGCTAAGGCCTAAGTCACTGAAAGTGGCCTTCTCCTGTGGTGGTTGATATGATGCCAGATTCTCTGCTATGGGACCTCTCTCCTTTGTCTGGATGCTGGGGTCGAAATAATAGTAAGCGACCTTCTCCATTGGTGGGTGATTTGAAGCCTGATTCTGTGCTATGGGACCTACCTCCAATTAATATTGGTTAATTTTATTTTATTTTATGTTAAGTCATCATTTCCCTATCTACATTTGTTTGCAGGGGATTTACCTACATTTTGCTGCCTTTTGCAGCCCTCTAGCCCTTTCCGGGAGTCTTTTACAGCCTTTTTAGTGCCCAAAAGTTCGGGTCCCCATTGACTTCTATGGGGTTCGGGTTCAGGATGAAGTTCGGGTTGAGTTCGGATCACGAACCCGGACATTTTCCGGAAGTTCGGCCGAACCTCTCGAACCCGAACATCCAGGTGTTCGCTCATCTCTATTGATGAGCTATCCTCAGGATAGGTCAACAATATTAGATCAGTGGGAGTCCAACACCCGACAACCCACCAATCAGCTGGTTGAAGAGAAAGCATGCACCATGCCAGCACTGCCTTCTCTTCAACCAGCTGAACGCCGGGGGTTCCAGGTGTCAGACCCCCACTGATCTGATATTGATCACCTATCCTGAGGATAGCTCATCAATAAAAATAACTTGGACAACCCATTTAACTTTGTCTATATGATAAATGCATGTGCTGAAGTGAGACAACACCTTAAAATATCACTAAACTGTAATTGGAATTCCTATTATCATAATAACCTACTGTCACAGATCAGCAAGTGTGGACCCACTGTGCCAAATAACTGGCTTAGCTTTGGGCTAAACCCTAAGGGCATTATTCTGGAGCTCCCCTGGTAGTAACCCTTTAACCCCTGTACAGGGATCTGGCCTTTGCCGCAGAAGGGCAACAAGACTGCTACCTCTCAGGATAGCCCTAGTATAGTTGGCAGCTGACCTATTGAGGTCAGGGACACTGGTGCTAGCACCAGAGGCTCTAGGAACAGAAAAAACACACCAAAGTCACAGGTATACTCTGAACAGTCACTAATAGATTATAGCCAGATTATATGGCTTTTAGGCAGAACTTGACGGTAGGAAACTTGTCTGGATGGTTAGAATGCTGGGAAACCATGCCACAATTGCAGAAGCAGTCTGGACAGTCACTAATACTGGAACTGCAGATATCTGGCAACACTGAACAGGAGACACTAGGAGAGCTTGTAGGAGGGGTAGTGGTGAATGCAGGAACAAGGCATGCTGGAACCAAGACTGTAGCATAGACAGACTAGCATCACTTAAACATGGACTTGAACTGAAACTGAACTGTGAGGTCAGGAACACACAGACAGGATGGAACACAGAAAGGAACACAAGCTGGATAACACAAGTAAATTGCAAGGAAATCAATGAAGCACAATGTCGTTCAAAAACCTTTCTTGGTCACAGGAAAACTTGAAGCTCAGGCAACCTAAGCTCTGTGGCTTCCTGGCTTTTTGGGGACAGCTGCTGGCAAAGTGACCTTCTCTACCACAGTACAGACACAGTCCATTGGTATGTCTGTGGTTATACTCTTCTTCTGTCATCCTTACTCTCTCCATCTGCATAGGTTCAGGTACAGTAGCTGGCAAGGAAGTAGAAGATGGATATATCAGTTCTTGAGAAATCAGACAATGTTGAAGGGGTCTTCTCTTTCTGGTCACTTCTTTGGCATGCTCATGGTAACCATAGGTCAATTCAAGTTGCCAAAATTATCAATTCATCCAAGAAGATACGAAGGTGCTGACCTGCCAACTCATCTTTGATTTTATCAGAAAGTCTCTCCAAGAAGGCAGAAATCAAGGCTTTATTATTCCAGGCCAGTCCTGAGGTCAGCATTTGGAACTGGATTGCATATTGGCAATAGTAAGTGAACCCTGAGATAGACGTAACATTGAGGAAACGCATCCAGGTTCTTAAATACTTCTCCAGAAAGAGTCCAAGAAAACTTGCAAGTTACTTGTAATTGGACCACTCTTCTCCCATATAGGGTTTGCCCGGCTAAACGAGAAATGATGAACGGCACTTTTGCTCGATCAGACGGAAATTGGTGCAGCAAAAAAAAAACACAGCCAGACTTTACATAACCGTCATACTCATAACATTGAAATGGTTCCTCTAGAAGAGACCACTTGTCAATTAGAGGCAGAGGCTGCAACAGTAGTCAGATAGTCCAGACAGTGGGATCCATGGCCTGAACTTACTATTGTTTTGGATGCACACAAGCTGTGCTGTCTTATTGACTGTCTGCTCCAAATTACAAGCTCTTTCCCTTTCTGTTTTGGAGGAGAGGGGGGGCTTTGAGGGGTGGGAGTGTCACGGCCGCTGTTTCTGGCCGTGACCTTCCGTCCATTCGTGTGCTGCAGTTCCTCGCTGCAGCTTCGTTTCAGTGTGTTTGTATGTGGTCTTGTATGGGTTAACTCCCATGTGTGTCTGTCAGCTCCATGGGTGTGGCCTCTCAGATGCACCCATGGTACCTGTATTTAAGGCTGAGGTTTCCTCAGTTCTGGGTCAGCTCTCCTGGTGTGTGTTTGTCCTGTGCTGCTCCTGGTGTGTACTGTCTCCCATGCTGCTGACCCATGGGATCCGCGTCCATCTGTTCTCTGTAGGTTCCCCTACTTGTTCATTGTTGTTGTCCACTGCTTGTTGTCTATTGCTTCGTCTCCTGCTGTGGTCCTTGCCTGTGTTCCTTAGCCTGTCGTTCATTGCTTGATGTGGTTCGTACTCCTGTGTCTCTGTTATTAGTTTGCCTGTTATGTTATGTCTTGCCTTGCTGTGTTTCCTGTCTCCCCCGGAAGGGGGTCTGTTGTTCCTCGGAGGGGGAACATGCTATGCCTAAGCTATGCCCTCAGAGCAGCTTCCTTGCTGCTGGTGCAGCGGGCACCGCCCGTGCAGCATCTCTCATGGTGCTGGTGACCATAGCCTCGTTTGTGTGTTTGCTCCATGTTCGCTAGCTGGGGCTGCAGCCTTCCTTGCTGCAGAGTGCAATGGCAAGGCCACACAGTATGTCACTGGTGGAGCAAGATCTTCTCTGCCCTTTGCCACTCCTGTGTTCTTGCTGGAACTACTGCTAGCATGTATTTGCCTATGTTTGCTTTTATGTATTCTACTATGCTCCGTCGGTACCTCCGGTACCTGTGTCCGTTCGCTCCTGTTGTCACTGTCTAGTTCACGCTCCAGAGTGGACCCTGGCAAACCCTGCAGCAAAGTCTATCCCCACCATCAGGGGCTCTAGTGAACACCTGGGTTTGCTTAGACATGCCCCTCTGGAGTATTGCTAGACAGTGGCGCAGTGGGGGTGTTTCCCACTGTGCGGACAGTGCATAGAGGTCATGTTTTCCCTGTGCTTCTGCCTTTGCTTGTGTTTGTTCAATTAACTCCGTTTTGTCCATATCCTTTTCCCATGTTTATTGTGATACGACGCGGAGGTCTCCAACTCGTGACATGTAGGCTATGTAAACATCTAGGTGCCTGCGCCATATTGTAATGGCTTTACATTAAGATCATGACATCCTCAACAGTCCCCCATTTTAAAGCCATTTCAATTGGCTGGATGCTGTCCTTAATCTAAGTAGGTTCTACGATCTGTCCAATTGTACCTGTTGGTTGTTTCACCACTTTGGAGACAACCTATCCCTATTGGATAGGTTCCCTCGTAATGGACTTATACAATGGGAAGTCAGATTCTCACCTATTCCTAATACAGAAAATAAGTGGGGATGCTTAGTTGGGTTTCAGTCATCATTCTCGATTATTGTGAACATAAAAACTATTAATACTGAGAATCTTTGGGCGATACTATCAGTGCATCACTGGGATGGAAGTAACGGACTGTAACAGCTTTGTTCTTCCTTTTACACAACTTTTTCACTACCCAGAAGCCTATTTTTACTATCTCATTTAGAATCCATATTCTTTGAATCAGGATCAGCAGTCACACAAGGGGCAAAAAGAAACACTATGCTTTTGAGTCTCCGGACTTAACACTTTCTTGCAATGACTGGGGTAGATCCAATTTGGCTTTCCTTTTAGCTCACTGATGTGCTTGTGGTCAACAACACTTGGAATGGACCATCTTACTGGTGTTTGAGGACTTTTCTAACATGTCTTTTTACTACCACCCAATCTCCAGACACAAGTGTTCCTGTTACTTTATCAGGATCTGGAAGTGAAGCAAAAACTCTAGAATGTAATATAGCGTTCATCATCTCTTGCATCACCTGTGAAGTGAACACCTCTGTCACTTTCAATGGTCTCAGGTACCCCATACTTGCATTCAACTTCGGCCATAATCTTCTTTGCTGTGGCCTTAGCTACCCGGTATGCTTCTGGTCATCCTGAAAACAAGTCATCACACACCAATACATACTCATACATGCCCACCTTTGGTAGTCCAATGTAGTCTGCAATGGTTCGAAACGGATACAAGGGATGAGGCATATGTTTCTAGTCTACCTTAATCACAATACCCACGTTGGTCTGGGCACAAATTATACATCTTGAGTATACCTGGCTGCTACAGTGCAGAACCCTCGGGCGTACCATGCGCTATGTATTAAATCACACATAACCGTTTTTGACTAGTGTGTCACTCCATGGTTTGCCTGTGCTACCATTGGTTATAGGGACCTGGGAAGGCAGAGTTTCCCTTGGAACT
Source organism: Bufotes viridis (assembly GCA_033119425.1). Taxonomy (NCBI): domain Eukaryota; kingdom Metazoa; phylum Chordata; class Amphibia; order Anura; family Bufonidae; genus Bufotes; species Bufotes viridis. The sequence goes on along the minus strand of CM065590.1, from coordinate 266,579,235 downwards.
GCATTAGTCCTTCCTCATTTGCTGTCCCTCCTTTTGACATAAATTGGTCCTTTTCCTCCTTCCCCGCCTGGGTCTGTAAGGTCTTAAGAACTTCCAGGGGGATAGGAGGAGTTATTTCAGGGACCTGAGCGATGGCCACTAAGGCAGGGGTCTGCTTAGGCAATTTGGCAGCCATTTTTCCCACCCAATTCGACCTGCCTTTTCATTTTGCCTCCTCTGAGCCTGTTTTACAGTGGCCTTTTGTTTTTATCACCACCACTCGAGTTGGCAACATAAGGGCTTCCATCAGAGACCTCACCACTTCCCTATTTCTGATGGGTTTACCTGAAGCGGTCAAGAAGTTTCTGGCTTTCCAAATGAGCCCATAGTCAAATGCTATCCCAAAAGCATACCTGAAATCAGTGTAAATGTTGGCTGCTTTTATCTCTGCATACAGTGGATATAAAAAGTCTACACGCCCCTGTTAAAATGTCAGGTTTCTTTGCTGTAAAAAACGAGACAAAGATAAATCATTTCAGAACTTTTTCCACCTTTAATGTGACCTATAAATTGTACCACTCAATTGAAAAACAAACTGAAATCTTTTAGGTGGAGGGAAGAAAACAAAATAAAATAAAATAATGTGGTTGCACACCCTTTTATAACTTGGGATGTAGTTGTGTTCAGAATTAAGCAATCACATTTAAAATCATGTTAATTAGGAGTCAGCATACACATGCCATCATTTACAGTGCCTCTGATTAACCCCAAATAAAGTTCAGCTGCTCTAGTTGGTCTTTCTTGAAATTTTCTTAGTCGGATCCCACAGCAAAAGCTAAGGTCCCCATATAGCTTCCAAAGCATCATAGGGATCTCATTGTTAAAAGGTATCAGTCAGGAGAAGGGTGCAAAAGATTTTCTAAGGCATTAGATATAACATGAAACACATTGAAGACAGTCATCATCAAGTGGAGAAAATATGGCACAACAGTGACATTACCAAGAACTGGTCCCTCCAAAATTGATGAAAAGACGAGAAGAAAACTGGTCTGGAAGGCTATCAAGAGGCCTACAGCAACATTAAAGGAGCTTCAGGAATATCTGGCAAGTACTGGCTGTGTGGTACATGTGACAACAATCTCCAGTATACTTCATATGTCTGGGCTATGGGGTAAAGTGGCAAGACAAAAGCCTTTTCTTGCGAAGAAAAACATCCAAGCCAGGCTACATTTTACAAAAACACATCTGAAGTCTCCCAAAAGCATGTGGGAAAAGGTGTTATGGTCTGATGAAACTAAGGTTGAACTTTTTGCCCATAATTCCAAAAGATATGGTTGGCACAAAAACAACACTGCACATCACCAAAAGAACAACATATCCACACTAAAACATGGTGGTGGCAGCATAATGCTTTGGGGCTGTTTTTCTTCAGCTGGAACTGAGGCCTTAGTTAAGATAGAGGGAATTATTAACAGTTCCAAATACCAGTCAATATTGGCACAAAACCTTCAGGCTCCTGCTAGAAAGCTGAACATGAAGAGGAACTTTATCTTTCAGCATAACAACAATCCAAAGCATACATCCAAATCAACAAAGGAATGGCTTCACTAGAAGAAGATTGAAGTTTTGGAATGGCCCAGCTAGAGCCCAGATCTGAATCCGATTGAAAATCTGTGGGGTGATCTGAAGAGGGTAGTGCACAGGAGATGCCCTCGCAATCTGACAGATTTGGAGTGTTTTTGCAAAGAAGAGTGGACAAATCGTGCCAAGTCAAAATGTGCCATGATGATAGACGCATACCCAAAAAGACTGAGTGCTGTAATAAAACCAAAAGGTGCTTCAACAAAGTATTAGTTTAAGGGTTCAGAAACTTATACAACCATATTATTTTATATTTATATTTTTTCTTCCCTCTACCTAAAAGATTTCAGTTTGTTTTTCAGCTGAGTTGTACAGTTTATAGTTTACATTAAAGGTGGAAAAAGTTATATAAACATATTTGTGGAAGATTTTTTGGGAACATTTTTTTCTGAAGTTTTTTTGCAGGAAATTCTTGAAAAATATCTTGAAAATAACACCATCCATACAGTATCCCCATTTATCAAGAAGAAAAGAAGAAGGAATCACACATTTCCAATATCGCACCAAAAAATCCCATACACCAAAAATCGCGCACTCACAGAACAATTGCACATTTGCCAGATAATGCACAAATACCACACATACCCATGGAATACACAATTGTACACCACCTGCCATATTGGCACACACCACACATTAACAAACTTATAAATGAATATATATGAACATGGGCAATCACACCCTGCAAATAGCAGCATCCACTTCATGTTTTCACTGTCACTCCTCTCCATTTTTACTAACTGGAAAAGCCCCCGGGTAATTCACTTCTCCCTTTAAAAGCCAAGACATATCACTTTGCTGCAGGCCACTGAGGAAGAAGCACTGAGCTTCGAAACGCATCTGGTACCATGCAGCAACGCCACCCTTCAGATCGCAAACACAGCACTTGGAAATAGGATTAAAAGACACTCATCGATTTCTTCAAGGAACGCATCATCCCGAAGATTTGCATCAATTGGACAATTGGAAGATTTACATTGATATCCGTGCGCTTTTTTTAAAATTTGAGCCGCCGCTCCGCCAAGTGGGACGCCACGTTACAGGCAGGTAGAGCAAGGCCGACGAATAACACAGCAGCAGAACGGGTAACGTAACACTAATAGGGTGCATCTACATCGAGCACCTGTCTATGTTTCTCCCCGTTTTTTTAACAAATTTATAAAGAATTTTATTTTATCAAGATGTCTATGTCGTATCGATACAAAGCTACGAAATGAGAGGCTATTCATATGTTGATCCTGCTACATGTGCACTTACATTTTTGCTCCCAGCGAATCTAGCACATTCATCACTCCCGACTGCGATCACCCTCTGCTGTAACCATCTTTAGCTCCCCCTACCGGCCCCAAAGTCAAATCAATGACTTTAAGGAACATTGTAAATGCGAACTCTATCCTAACAAATAAAGCGAACTGAAGTTATATTATATATTTTTCCACTCTATTTAATATTTCCCCATTTAAAAAAAATAAAAAAATATCCAATTTTTTCTATAATCTTCGATCTTTATATATGTATATTTTTTTCGATTTTTATATTGATTGACTTTTACATTTCCTCAATTCTTTATTTTTATTTTTTTATATATATCTCCATAAGTTTACCAGTAAATTACCATTTAAATAACAACAAATATGGTGTGATCATTGTATACAGTTATATACTACTTCAAATACACAACCCACACCTTGACCACTAACCCCCCATTATTTCCACTATTCAACCCAGATACTGAGTGCCTTCCACACCTATATCTTGTATTCCTATCTATTTTCCGTGACACAGGGGTGAGTCGTGTGGGAAGAGTACCACACCAGTGCTTCCTATAGGTGTAGCCACTGACCCTCTATTATATTATAAGTATATCACACCCCTCAGTATATCACACCTAATGAAAGCACACCTATACCCGTCCTTAAAAGGACTTTAGTGGACCTATTAGCTAGCATTCGGTGTGCCTAACAGCCTGTCCCTGCTCCACAAAGCAATCTCTCCCTATACTGGCAAAACACAGAATGTAAAATGGCTGCCAGATCAGGTTCTTTTACAGGGTGGGGGTGTGTCCATGTGCTTAAACATCTCAATTGTCTGTCCTGTCCCATTTAATGGATGTGTCATGGGTCAAAGTTTGGAGCAATGCAAAAGAATATGAATCCAGCATACATCTCCATATTTTCCCATGTTCGGCAAATCGTGAACGCGCAATGTTCACCGCGAAACAATCAGCGGGCGAACCGCAAGGCCATCTCTAATAGGGAGGCGTTATCTACACTATAAAGGGAGAACACACTGTATAGAAGAGAGTAAAGACTGGGTAATAGGAGTGATTAATATTATATCATGCTGTACTAAATGGGGATAGAAATTGCTTTTAGGTTATTTGTAGGGATGAGCGAACCCGAACTGTATAGTTCGGGTTTGTACCGAATTTTGGGGTGTTCAGGACACGGACCCAGACCCGAACATTTTCAAAAAAGTTTGTGTTCGGGTCCGTTTGGCGATTTCTTCATGCTTTCTGAAGGGCTGCACAGCAGCCAATCAGCTAGCATTTTACTTCTTGCCCTGAGAAGCCATCACAGCCATGCCTACTAATGGCATGGCTGTGATTAGCCGAATGCAGCATGTGACCCAGCCTCTATTTAAGCTGGAGTCACGTAGCACCGGCCGTCACTCTGCTCTGATTAGTGTAGGGATAGGATGCAGCTGCTGTGAGGGCGAGATAAGGCAGGGAAAACTCAGCAAAAACACCTAATGAAGTGATCGATCTACAGCTGTGAATCATTCAACTTCTGCTAGTTAATTGCCCACTGTTTTTTTCTGTCACATTTTTCTGGGGTGATCGGCGGCCATTTTGTGTCTTGTGGTGCAGCAGCACAAGCTGCCACCAAGTCCATCAATCCATCAATACTAGTTTTTTTTTTTTTTTTTGCTATATCCTACATCAGGGGCTTGGCTGTGCTTATTGTCACCCCTAGAAACTCAGGATAGAAATTTCTATATTTTATTGAGGGGTAAATTTAATTGCCAAAATAGCAATCCCATGAAATCTGGTGTCCCTGCAGTGGCTGGCCAAGTTTAATAGTGTCCGGCAAAGGATAGACAATTTTCTGGGGTGAAATTCAATTGCCAAAATAGCAATCCCCTAAATCTGGTGTTCCAGCAGTGGCTGGCCAAGTTTAATAGTGTCCGGCAAAGGATATATTTTGTTCTCTGGTGAAATTCAATTGGCAAAATAGCAATACCATAAATCAGTGGTTTCAGATGTGGCTGGCCAAGTTTAATAGTGTCTGGCAAAGGATATATTTTTTTCTAGGGTGAAATTCAATTGCCAAAATAGCAATACCATAAATCAGTGGTTTCAGCTGTGGCTGGCCATGTTTAATAGTGTCCGGCATAGGATATATTTTGTTCTGGGGTGAAATTCAATTGCCAAAATAGCAATTCCCTAAATCTGGTGTCCCAGCAGTGGCTGGCCAAGTTTAATAGTGTCCGGCAAAGGATAGATATTTTATGGGGTTAAATTCAATTGCCAAAATAGCAATCCCCTAAATCTGGTGTCCCAGCAGTGGCTGGCCAAGTTTAAGGCCTCATGCACACGACCGTTGCCTGCCTCCGCGTCCGCTCCTCCTTGAAATTTCGCGTCCGTCAAAAAAAACGGATGACGGACCGTTTTTTTTGACGGATCCGATTTTTATGGCAGATCATTGTAAAAATGCCTATCCTTGTCCGCGACCGTGAAAAAAATAGGACATGCACTATTTTTTTGACGGAATGAAAACACGGATCACGGAAGCGGAAGGAAAACGGTTGACCGTCCGCATTTTTTGACGGACCCATTGAAATGAATGGGGAAGCATCCTATCCGTGAAAAAAAACGGAACGGACGCGGAAACAAACAACGGTCGTGTGCATGAGGCCTAATACTGTTAAAATACTGTTTAACTTGTTGGGTTTTTGCCAGGTACAAACCCCTGCACTGCATAACTGACAGGGAACTTACAATTGGCGGTTACATTTTTGCATGAAATAAAGCCTTTTTAGGCTGTGAAGCCAAAGGTAGTCGCCAATAACAGTTTTTTTTTATTTTTAATTTTTTTAAATAAATTAGTGTAGACCCCAAAACATTGGGAAAATATAAAAAATAAATCAAAGTGTAAGTGCACGGTAGTATAACAGTGGTTGGGTGAGGCCGGTATACATGTCTATTCTGCATAAGGTACAAACAAGTCCTGTGGGATCTATGCCTGGTTCTTTTTAATAAACGAAAGCTTGCCCACATTGTCTGTGGACAGGCGGCTGCACTTGTCTGTGGTAATGCCACCAGCCATGCTAAACACACGTTCAGACAATACAGTGGCTGCAGGGTAGGCCAGCACCTACAAGGCGTAAAGGGCATCCTCAGGACATGAGCCCAATTTAATGACCCAGAAGTTGAATGGGGTAGACCCAGTGGCGTTAGTAGAAATGATTGGGCACCACAGCAAATTTTTGCGCAAACCCCTTCCTTTCATGCCACCATGCCTGTGGCTACTAAAGATCGCTCTCTTAGACCAGGCCCAGCAGCTGTTCCATTCTCTTTCTACACTGTCTATACTGCCACGGTATATAATTTCATTGTATAATACTGTAAGTCCTCCTCCTCCTCCTGGATGGGCCCTTTCTAGGTCACGGCCCCAAAGCAGTTGCTTCCCCTGCTTCCCCTGTAGCTATTCCCCTAGGCAGACCCATCAGTCAGTACGTGTACAGTTCCACCATGTTGCTGAAATGCTGCCTCCTGCTAAGATGTTCCAGATCTGCTGGTGGTGCAGGTTGTTGTGGCGTGATGACAAAACTTTTCCACATTTTGCCCATGCTAACTCTGCCTTCTGAGGTGTTGGTGGTGACCCAGCTGCATTGGCAAATTCTTCCTCCTCCTCCTCTGCTTCACCTTGTGCTTCCACTGAGTCCCCGGTGTCAGGTGTGAATGCCATCTGCAGCGTGTCTACTAGCGGGCTCATCTTCCTATTACACTCCAGTGAGGGAATTAAGGATGGCACTTTGTCCTTGTAATGGGGATGCAGCAAGGTGGCCACCGGGTAATCAGCAAAAGTTAGAATGTGGCAGTAACTGGGCGGTCATTGCTCAGGCACTGCAGCATGTAGTCGCTCATGTCTGCCAGGCTGCCCAGAGGCAAGGACAAGCTATCCTCTTTGAGGGAAGTATATCGTCTGTGTGCTCTGTATCCCCCAGCGTTCCTCCTACTCCTCTTCCTCATCCTCCAGAACTGTGCCCTGGCTGGACAATTGTGTTCCAGGCCAGGGCCAATTTTGGTGCACATACCCACCCTCCGAGTCACTTGTATTTGGTTTGCCTGGTGTGTATATAGTTTTGTTTCTTTATATGGTTAGTTTAGCTGCCTTATAGTTATTTTAATATTTTTTTAAGTAAATTTGTAAATAGTTTGTTAATGGTTTGAGTGAAAGGGGGGGGGGGGGGGGGGTGTTGTGTGTGTTCGATTAACTTAATAGATTTTCACTGTCTGGTGTTTAGGAATTTCTGCACCCCAAATTCAGCACATGTGGCAGGCAGGGGATGTGTGTCAAACTGGCTAGGACCAGACCTGCTAGTATATTTCGCCCATTAGCGAAAACACCAGGCCAGGCTGGAGGCTTAGTGGCACCAACCAATGGTCGGTCTGTTGTTCCATGACTGTCCACAGCTCCTGCGGGGTGCGGGGTTTGTCCCACAAACACACAAGTTTTAAAACAACCTGCTGTCATTTCCCCCTGGCTGTGTTGCTGTGGGTGGTGAAGGTGTTACGCTCAGTGGATGAGGAGGAGGTAGAAGAGGAGGAAGCCGAGTAGGAGTAGGAGGTAACAGGATGCAAAGAGAAATGCCCAGCAATCCTCGGGGGCGGAAGGACATTCGCAAAAATGCTATCCGCCTTTGAACCAGCCGCTACATTTACCCACTGTGTTGTTGGTTATGTGGACGTTACCACAGATAGCGTTGCGCAGTGCACACTTGATTTTGTCCGCCACTTGGTTGTGCAGGGAAGTGATGGCTCGCCTGCAAAAGTAGCAGCGGCTGGGATACACGTACTGTGAAATAGCCACCGCTATAAGGTTTTTAAAACTGTCCACCAGACAGAATGACAGCATTTCAAAGGACCAGAAACTTTGAAATAAAGCATTCAGAGCCATGGGTAGGGGGGTACTTCCTCTTTCCATTTATTTTTCTCTCCAGTGTTTGGGAGATGGACAGCTGATAGCTGAACACTTCCATGGGATTTGGTGGAGATGCTTGGTAACAATGTTTGCTGGGTGACAGGTGCCACTGTCACTCACTTGGGCTCAAGTTTAAAATGTTTATTATTTTTCTGTATTTTATTTTATTTTAAGTCATTTCCTATTCACATATGTTTTCAGGGCATTTACCTACATGTTGCTGCCTTTGTCAGCCCTCTAGCACTTTCCAGGGCTATTTTACAGCCATTTAAGTGCCCAAAAGTTTGGGTCCCCATTGACTTCAATGGGGTTCGGGGTGAAGTTCGTGTCGAGTTCGGACAAGACAAAAAAACAGGAGCTGATCCAAAACAAAGATGACACGTGAATGGAATATTTGCATGTCTTCTGTGTTTTGTACCCACTTCTGCTTTGTGGCTAATAAATCATAAGCCAATTTTGATGCAAAAGGGGACCATGTCATGCAGGCCTTACAGCTGTTACATAGACAGGATCAGTTGTGTGTCTCATATTTCCTTCCTTCTGACAGATCAGAAGTAGGGTAAAAAAAAATGATGATGCCAGCCAGGCCAAAAAGCAAAATAGTAGCCCAGTCATGAAGTGGGGAGGGTGGGAACAGCATGAGAAGTCCACAGAGTGGCTCTATGACATAGAGTTGAGGTGGAAGCAGCATAATGAGACCACAGATTGTCCCAATGACCGTGTGGATGTCACGGCAGCAGAAGCATCAGGAGGAGGCCACAGGGTGGCACAATGACAGTGTGAAGGAGACCACAGAGTGGCAAAATGACAGAATGTGGAGGTGGCAGCAGTATTATCAGGAGGCCACAGAGTGGCACAATGACAGTGTGAAGGTGGCAGCAGCATCAGGAGTAGACCACAGGGTGGCATAATGACAGAGTGGAGGTAGCATCATTAGGAGGCCACAAAGTGGCACAATGACAGTGGGGAGGTGGCAGCAGCATCAGGAGGAGGCTACAGGGTGGCACAATGACATTGTGGAGGTGGCAGCATCAGGAGACCACAGAGGGGCAAGGTGACATAGTGTGGAGGTGGCAGTGGCATCAGGAGACCACAGAGTGGAAAGGTGACATAGTGTAGAGGTGCAGCAGCATCAGGAGACCACAGAGTGACCAGGTGACAGAGTGGAGAGGTGGGTGGCAATACCAGAACCATCTGAAGATGGTGGGTGAAAGAAGGAGCACTTGGCATCAGATGTGTGGCATCAGGCGGGTGGCAGGATCACAATAGTAGCTGAGGCAGGTAGCCAGAGGAAACCGGTCTCTTTTCTTAAAGTGTTGGTGTGGCACCATGGATGATCTATTCTAATGTATCAGGCATTGGTGGGTGGAAATCCTGGCTGATCCATGCTTGATTCATCTTGACAAAGGTCAGTCTTTCCACATTTTGGCTGGACAGGCGAGTTATTCTTGGGGTAACTATGGCCCGCGCCGCAATAAACACCCGCTAAGATCAGTGGCGTTGCAAGGGCGGTGAGGGCCGCAACGGGTGACACCCCATCAGACTGGCCGCCAGACTGACTTACTGCAGTGCAATTTCAATGTGTTACATAATTTAATTAATTATCTAGGTAGGTCTGGCTGGCGCGGCTGCTACTGTCTTGTCTATGCGGCTGTCCAGCCTACATGTGTGCCGTCACCGGTGTATGCGTGGCCCTCCCTGAGCTGTGCGTGCGGCGCATGCGGCTCTCAGGCCAAAGGAGGCATGACTGACTCTGTCAGTGGGGCCGCGGCAGACGGCAGCGCATGCGCAGTTGTCTGGAGGACTCTGGATGGATAGAGGGAGGCGAGGAGGCGGAGCTGCTCTGTCTGCTGTGGCCTGTAAAAGCTGCCTCTCCAGGCTGGCAGCAGAAGAACACAGAGAGTGACTGAGGCACGACTTGTTGGCCGACCCTGCTGGACTCTGGAGAAGACACCTTAAGGCAGAGCCAGCTGAGACTGCAGCCAGGACCTGAACGACCCCACTCCAGCCAGACCCCAGTGATATATCAGGTACTGTATTGTAATTGTAACAGAGAGGGGGAGATGGGGGACAAAATGTACAAACATGTCTGTGCCATGGAGCCTGGAAGGGAAAAGAAGAAATGTCTGCGCCACCCAGGAATGATGAAGGGGGGGACAATGTTGGAGTCTGTGCCATGGGGAAGGGGGGGGGGTGACATCCTGTCACCTTCACCCCCCTTGGCACAGACTCAAACATTGTCCCTCATCATGTCACCCCCCCTGATGGTGCAGACATTGTCCCCCATTAGGGAGCATAATGGATGGGGGCTGACGGCTGACATGGGGGGGCATGATGGATGGGGGGCTGACGGCTGACATGGGGGGCTGACGGCTGACATGGGGGGCTGACGGCTGACATGGGGGGCTGACATGGGGGGATGACGGCTGACATGGGGGGCTGATGGCTGACATGGGGGGCTGATGGCTGACATGGGGGGCTGATGGCTGACATGGGGGGGCTGCGTTACCCAAAAATTCTTGCATCGGCCCTGGTCACGTCCACGTGACAGGGCCGGTGCAAAGAGTCCCACAGAACATAATGTGGGCAAAATATACTAAATTACATAACATTCCCAATAAATACATTTATGATTATGTGAAGAAAAGGCTATTTTACTTTTTTATTAGTGATACTCTTAGGTGCCAGGGGGTGTACCCTGGCATTTTTATTATGGTACAACACCTGGCACCATTTTCCACAAAAAATTGTATTATGTATTTGGGATCTGCCCTGAACTGCCACTCAGTGGCCTTCTCCTGATGCTGCCAACTCCAGACTCGGTCAATGTGCCACAGGGCGGCGGGGGCATGGGGGAGGCGGGGGGCATGACACCATTTTCTACCGCACCGGGTGACATCAGCCCTAGCAACGCCACTGGCTCAGATGCCACACTACTGGCCGTGCAGGACAGCTTTTCCAGTGCAAACTCTGCTAGTTGCAGCCACAAATCCAGTTTGGCAACCCAGTAGTCCAGCGGATCTTCAATGTGGGGTGACAGGATACTGTCCAAGTATGCCACCACCTGCAGGTTCAGGTCGTGCTCCAGGTCTAGCTGCTGCTGCTGGTTAGTAGTTTCTTCAGTAGGCGGGTGAAGAAAGCTGCTCATCAGCGACTCAAGTTGCTGCTGATGGCAGAGGAACTTGATTGCAGAGGGCCCCCCGGTCAGACCTACGAGAGGATGGATGATGGAGCAGATTGGCAGCAGCCAACTGACTACATAGGATGTCTCGATAGTAGTTCATTTTGTCCTCCCTCTCAGCGGGTGTAAAAAAGGCCCCCATTTTGGACCGGTAGCGAGGGTCAAACAAGGTGGAGAGCCAGAATTCACCCCTCTGCTGAATGTTGACAATTTGGGTGTCACTATGCAAGCAAGTGAGCATGCATCAGGCCATTTGTGCAAGTGACTCGAAGGGACTCCCTGCCTCCATCTCCACTGCATACTGCCACGGTGTGTCTGGGTCCTCTGCCTCATCTTCCTCATTGCCCTGTAGCTCTTTGGCTGTTCCTGCTCCTCCTCTCCTATGACCTGTTTAGAAAAACCACCCATTTCGCTACACATTGCTTGTGCTCCAATGTCATCCTCCTCCTTCTCCAGTTCAGCGCCCACAGGGCTCATGTGGCCTTGAGATCTAGGCGCCATATCCCCAGTCCCCTGACCAGCCAGATTTACCAGAATTTGTTTCAGGACATGAAGCAGTGAAATCACATTGTTCATCCCGTAGTCGTGGCGACTGACAAATAATTGCCTCCTCAAAGGGCCTGAGCAAACGGCAGGTGTCACGCATGAGCTGCCACTGGCTGACATCGAAGTTACATCAAAATCGTTTATGGCCTTTCTCTGTTCGTATAGTCGGTCCAACATATGGAGGGTGGAATTCCATTCTGCCGCTGCAGCTCAAGGAGGGTGTGTTTTGTGGTGTACGAGTGGCTGAAGTGCATTCAAAGTTTCCTGGCCATTTTTAGGATGTCTTGCAGATGGGTGGAAGACTTCAGGAACCGTTTGACAACCAGATTGAACACCTATGCCATGCATGGCTCAGCCCTCCTTTACGCAGCGCCGACACCATGTTCTTCCCGTTGTCGGTCAACATAGTTCCGATTTTGAGTTGTCGCGGAAAAAGACAGGATTCTATTTCTTGATGAAGGACACAGAGCAGTTCCTCCCCTGTGTGACTCCATTCGACCAGGCAAACTAGGTTTAAAACAGCGTGACACCGATGTGCCCTGCACATGTGGTATGCTGGAGGGACTTTGTGAATTGTCCCTGCAGTGGAGGTTGAGCACACGGTGGAGGATGAGGAGGCAGAGACGGACATTGTTGCAGGGCCAATGGCGCGGAGGCGGTGTCACCTGGCCAAGTTGCTGGTGTGGTTGTGCATGAACCACATACACCCAGTGGGCCGTGAAGGACATACTGTATATTGTCCTTGACCGTAGTTAAAGCTCCACACATCGAAGCTGCCGTGCACTTTGGCAGACATCGACAGCTCAAGGACTGGTCCACCTTCTGTTGTACATACGTGTGCAGGGCTGGTACTGCCTTTTTGGCAAAGAAATGACGGCTTGGGACTCTCCACCTTTGCTCAGCACAAGCCATCAGTTCTCTGAAGGGTGCAGAGTCCACCACTTGGAAAGGGAGGGACTGCAGCACCAGCAACTTGGTCAGGAGCACATTCATCTTCTGCGCCGTTGGATGAGTGCACACATACTGTTGTCTCTTGGCAATAACTTCACCGATCGATTGCTGACGGAATGACTGACGAGGAGTAGGAGGGTGAGGAGCAGGAGCATCAGGATCAGCAGATGAGGGGAAGGACAGACCGCTCCCTTCGGCTGAGGTGGTGGAGACTTGACTGTCTGAAATCTGGTGCATGCCACTGGGTGATGCAGTGGTTTCTGCAGCAGGCTGGACCACCACATCAGAGCCACGGTTCTCCCAGGCCATTTTATGGTAACGCTGCATATGTTGACGCAGGGCCGTGGTGCCAACATTGGCACCCTGGCCATGCTTCACCTAGTGCCCACAGATACTACAAATGGCCATGTTCACCTACTCCAGTGGCTTAACAAAAACTGCCACACTGCCGAGTAGGTGATTTCAAACGCGCTGTAAAATGCTCAACACATGCAAACCAATGCTTCCCTATGGGACTGGTTCACATTTTCGCGTTTTACAGCGCGTTCGAACGCGCAGTAAAACGCCCTACGCATAAACAAGTACTTGAGCTTTTTTGGGGGCGTTTGTCGCGCGTATTGTGATTGACACCACAGTAGTCAATCACAAGAACGCGCGTACGACGCGCGTTTCTTATTTGCAAAAACGCGCTGTAATACTCGCGACACAAACGAGCGTAAAACGCGCGTTTTAAGAATGCTCAGGTCTGAACCCAGGGTAAGTGTATGACCGAGTCAACCATTCAAGAACCGCTGGGTTGCTGGTCAAGACACGACCACTAGATAAGACCGGGAGCTCAGGACTCTCGCTGGGACTCCTGCTGCCACACCCCTTTACTCGGCTGCGACCTGTGCCATTTAAGCACATTTAGAAACATTTACCCTGGGTTCAGACCTGAGCGTTCTTAAAATGCGCGTTTTACGCGCGTTTGTGTCGCGCATATTACAGCGCGTTTTTGCAAATAGAAAACGCGCGTCGTACGCGCGTTCTTGTGATTGACTACTGTGGTGTCAATCGCAATACGCGCGACAAACGCCCCCAAAAAAGCTCAAGTACTTGACTATACGTAGGGCGTTTTACAGCGCGTTCGAACGCGCTGTAAAACGCAAAAATGTGAACCAGTCCCATAGGGAAGCATTGGTTTGCATGTGTTGAGCGTTTTACAGCACGTTCGAACGCGCTGTAAAACGCGCAAGTGTGAACTAAGGGTTAGGCTCCTGCCACTTTAGATCACTGTTAGATCAAATAAATAAACAAAAAGGAAATTAAAACACCCCAAAACAGTATTGTATTTTCTCACTTCACCATACAACGTCTAATAAGCCCTTTTTCCCACTACTACATGTCAAAAAGGGCTTTAGAGCATCTAACTGCACCTCTGAACTGCAAATAGGTCCTTATTTTCTTCCACTTAGACACTCCACAAAAAGCTTTAGAACATATAACTGCACCGCTGAATGGCAGATATATTTTTTTGCCACCAATACACTCCAAAAAGGGCTTTAGAACATATAACTGCACCTCTGAATGGCAAATAGGCCCTTATTTTTTCCACTTATACACACCACAAAATGCTTTAGAACATATAACTGAACCGCTGAATGGCAAATAATATTGTCACCTCTGGCTGTGACCTTCTGTCCATACTCGTACTCAGCTCCTCGCTGCAGTTCCGTTCCTGTGTGTTGTATGTGGTTCTGTATGGGTTAACTCCCCTGTGTGCCTATTAGGAGTTAATCCGCTCTGTCTGCTCCATGGGTGTGGCCTCTCTGCTGCACTCATGGAACCTGTATATAAGACTGATGTTCCCTCAGTTCTGGGTCAGCTCTCCTGGTGTGTGTTTGTCCTGTCCTGCTCTTGGTTCGTACTCTTTCTCCCATGCTGCTGACCCATGGGATCCGTGTCTGTCTGTGTTCTGTGGGTTCGCCTACTTGCTCATTGTTGTCCTTATTCCTGTGTTTCTGCTATTAGTTCTGCCAGTGTTTGAGTCACCTTGTGTTTATTATTATGTCTTTATGGCTCTCCCCTTATTAGTCTTGGCTGTCTTGTTTTGAGTCTGTCTTCCCCTATTTCGTATTTGTTCCTCTGTATGGAGGACTCTGTCTCTGCTTTAGGGGATACTCTGTTCAGCAAGCCCTTGCTGCAGCTTTCCTTGCTGCAGAGTGCTATGGGCAAGGTCATGCAGTATATTCCTGGTGGAGCAAGTCCTTCTCTGCTCATTGCCACTCCTGTTTCCTTGTGTAGAACTCCTGCTTGTGTTATTAGTTGCTTGTTTGTATTTGCCTGTCTATATTATGTTTGCCTATGTACCGTCGGTACCTTCTGGTACCTATTGTCCGTTCGTTCCTGTTGTCACTGTCTAGTTCACGCTCTGGAGTGGACGCTGGCAACTTCCTTCTGCAAATCCTAACCTGACTATCTGGGGCCCTAGTGAATACCAGGGGTGGCTTAGTTACGCCCCTCTGGAGTATTACTAGACAGTGGCGCAGTGGGGGTTTTCTCCCACTGTGCTGACAGTACATAGAGCTCATTTTTTGCCTGTGCTTCCTTCCTTGGCTTTTGTTTGTGCAATAAACTGTTGTGTGTCTGTACCTGATTTCCGTATGTTTATTGCTTGATGACGCAGAGGTCTTTCGCGGGACCTCCAACTCGTGGCAAATATATATATTTTTTGCCACTAATACACGCCAAAAAAGGCTTTAGAACCTATAACTGCACCGCACAAGGGCAAATATGACATAGAATTATTTCCTTGTAATAAACCCTGTGAATGGCTGTATCAAACAGCACTTGCACCCCAATAACAAGAACGGTTTGCTGGAATTACAGAGCTGATACAACCAAATACTGAACAACCACTGTATATATTGTTCCACAAACAGGGGTTCTTGTCACACCTCTTTTCGATAATCCTAAACTAACAGTGGACTAGTGAATGTAAAACATAATTTTTAATGTTACTTTCTATAAAAAGTTCTCATAAGAAACAAGTGCAAGGTGAGCATAAATAAATCAGTCACCTGTCATCCGGCAGGTTCAAAGCCTTGACAGAAAGTGACTATCAACAATACGGGTGATATGGCAATAACCACTAGCCGTCCACCAAGTCTAAAGGTGGGCGGTAACGTGGAATCCAAATACCATTCACCCAGTATTAACAATGGGCCACGACGCCGACACAAGAATAGCAGATAATGGTCTTACCTGCCTCTCAAAGCAGCAATGGTGGGCATCCAGGCCAACATATCACAAAGGCACATTAGTCAAATACAGAACAAAAATGGCCTTACCGCATTCAGTATATTGCATATAACAAATCGCCCTGCGGATGACTCAGGCTTAAGGTCCAGGGTATGTCCACCAGTTTCAACGGTCAGGTGTCCGGGTCAGTGGCTAATGTATTTCCTGAATGGCCATAAAAATAAGTCCCTGCCTGACATAGGGATAGGGTCTATTCTTTCTCCTGCCTATTGACACGGAGCACCCGCCCTGACAGGGGCGACCCCATACGGATCCTGTCCCTGTAAGGGGCCTAAAAAGGCTACAATCCCACTCACTCTCTACTCCCTACGTGCCACGTTTCGTCCCAGCACATGAGACTCCTCAGGGGACGTGATACAAATTAGGAGCTCGAGATGGACAGTGGTCCTAAATAACAGGCCGCAGGAGGGAAGTGTCCCTGCTACCGCCTCATCTCACCACTTCAAAGTTCAAAGGAGCCACTTCCCTCCCGTGGCCCGTTATTTAGGACCACTGTCCACCTCGAGCTCTAAGAGAGTTTTTGCAACTATCTCTATCCCTCCTAAGGCTACTTTCACACTGGCGTCTTGTGCAGATCCGTCATGTATCTGCACAGACGGATCCGCACTGATAATACAACCGCATGCATCCGTTCAGAACGGATCCATTTGTATCATCATGAACATAGGCAAAACGGATCCGTCTTGAACACCATTGAAAGTCAATGGGAGACGGATCCGTTTTCTGTTGTGTCATATTGTGTAATTGAAAACGTTTGGCTCAGTTCCATCAGACGGACACCAAAACGCTGCAAGCAGCATTTTGGTGTCCGCCTCCAGAGCAGAATGGAGACTGAACGTAGCCAAACTGATGCATTTTGAACGGATCCTTATCTATTCAGAATGCATTGGGGCAAAACTGATCAGTTTTGGACCGCTTGTGAGAGCCTTGAAACGAATCTAACAAGCGGACCCAAAAACGTCAGTGTGAAAGTAGCCTAATTTGTACACAATTTCTACTCTGAAGTCCCTTATTTACCCACAGACAATCTGTTTTGTATGCCCACAAGCTGTGCTGTCTTATTGGCTATCTGCTTTAAATTACAAGCTGTTAGTTAATCGTAAACTGAAGGACCACATTGACACTAAGCAAGTATCAAAGCAGAACTCATTTATTATAGTAAGTTTAGCAGTTTTTATATCATCAGAGAGGCATTCCTCTACTGAGGCTTATGCCATTGTTTCACTGGCTAAAATACAAAAACAAGAAAGGAGATAACACTTGGCATCTGCGCATTGTGCACTTTGATATGTCAACTATCTAGGTACCAGCCCCATACTGTAATGGCTTTACATTAATATCATGCCATCCTCAACACTGTCATGGAGAGGTGAGTGTGGATCCGCTGTGCCAAAAACCTCAGACTGAGTTATACTGGAGATCACCTGGTATTTACCCTTCAACTCCTAAGCAGGGATCTGGCCTTCGCCACAGGAGGGAAAACAGACCACTACCTCTTGGGATAGTCCTAATATAGTTGGCAGCTGACCTACTGAGGTCAGGAACACTGGTGCAAGTACCAGAGGTTCTAGGTAGTGATGAGCAAAGTTTTCAAAAATTTGTTTTGGCTGCTTCGCTAAACTTCAACAAGAAATTTGATTAATTCCAAATTACTTTGTAGCAAATTGCATTCCATCATATGTAGGCATCTGAGAGTCACATTCAGCCTATCGGGGAGTTAATCAGGGCTTATAACAAAAAATACATATCACCTCATCCTTTTGATCATGGAGAGGCTATCAAAGCCATCTTTATTTAAAAAAAAATGCGGCTATTTTAGTGCTCGCTGATGTGATGACATCACCACATCACTGATGACCCCACCACACCCGCCCAACGTGATGACATGGTTATGTCACACGTCAGCGCAAGTAAGAATTAGCGCATTTTATTCAATGAAGATGGCCGCGATGGCCTCTCTGGGATCAAATGGATGGGCTCAGAATGTTGGAATTTTTTTACCGCCATTTAAGGAAAGATTGATTTCAGTAATATACTATTTATTTAATATTATGCATGTGAAGAATGAGTGAAACTTCTTAGCTTTTTGCTCACAGAAAATCAATCCAATTCTGCTAATAGAGCAGGTTCATAGTATAATGATAAATCTACTGCCTATGGTACAGGAGACCTGGGGTTCAAATCTTAATAGAGACCTGTCAATTTGTTTCTTTAGTAAAAGGCTATGTGCTGGCAGAGGGCACCTCCTACTTCATAAGGTGTCAAAGGGCCACACAGCGTCATTAATATTCACTGCAGTGTGGCCCTGGATGTGTTGTTGTACAATGCACCTTATATCTTTCTATCATTTAATCTCATATGTATCTACTGTATCCAGAGAATATATATATATATATATATATATATATATATACATATTTCACAAATCTCTATCTATTTTAGATCTATCAATTTATCAATCTCTCTTTCCTAATACTGAATCCCCTAGTGTGAAGAACCTTCTAACATACTTGCCTCTGACCGCACCAAAGAATGAGCAGCAAAGGAATGAGCTGCACCAACAGTGTCTGATGTTCTTATGCAAGTGCCATCATTGTGATATGATGTAATGCTCATTTGCATATGCATCTGTCAATCTGCTAACTTTTAAACTCTGAAAAACCCCTTTTATTCCCTCCCAGACTCTAAACTTACCACCCATTGGATCATGTGGAGGTAATGTAGAAAGAAGCCAAGATCAGCTATTAGATATCAGATGGTATTATATGTCTGTAATAAAGTGTACTGTATTTATACCAACCAGCCCAGGAGGATTAGACAGAATGATGGGAGTGGTAGTGGGAGTGGTAGCTCTGGTTGCAACAGTCAGTCACAGTGGCAATCCTCACATCAATGCTCTCTAGGGCCAGAGTAATAAACAGAGGATGCACTCTTTCTTCACTCGAAACACATCTTGATGTTGGGGCGCCTGCCTGATGGTATTTGGGGTGCCCTTAATCTTGTCAGGTAGTGAGTGTGCAAGGAAAAAGGTTAGGGTGCAATGGGCAGTAGAGGTAAAAAACAAACGTCTGTTTACTAAAGTGCAGAATGAAAGTTGTAGGACATCCAACTGTATCAAACACAGTTATAACAATTCACAGTGCAAATTTCACTGGGATAGTAATATATGGATTTAAGCAAGGATGGGACATTGAACTTTTTCTATCTTCTCAAAGTCTCTTGCAGAACCAATGGCTGGCAATATTACTTTTTCAATGACAGCTGCAATTTCCAACTGAAAGATACAGGGCTTCAAATATGACTGATCTTGTCCAAGTATGAAGGGTTTCTTAATAAAGTTTCTGTTAAAGAAGTCAGGTCTATTAAATTTCATCAGCAAATACTTTACTCTCTGACTTCATGCATGATGCCCACCGGGAAGTTCCCTATAGAGTCTACGGCCAATCTGCCGCTGAAAGAAGGGGATTCTCTGTAACTTCAGTCCAGGCCTGTGAGGAATGGAGTAGATGTAGCAGCTTCTTTTACTTACTTACAGCTACTTTCAATAGACTGAGCTAGGAGTGGATCCAGGATCCACACCATAACTTCCTGCAGGGGTTGTGTCAGAGTTGGTTAACCGCTTCAGCCCCCCTAGCTTAAACACCCTTAATGACCAGGCCACTTTTTACAATTCCGCACTACACTACTTTCACCGTTTATTGCTCCGTCATGCAACTTACCACCCAAATCAATTTTACCTCCTTTTCTTCTCACTAATAGAGCTATCATTTGGTGGTATTTCATTGTTGCTGACATTTTTACTTTTTTTGCTATTAATAAAAAGTTAATGACATTTTTGCAAAAAAATGACATTTCTATATACATTGTTCTATAAATTTATTGTTCTACATGTCTGATAAAGAAAAATCCAATAAGTGTATATTTATTGGTTTGGGTAAAAGTTATAGCGTTTACAAACTATGGTGCAAAAAAGTGAATTTCCGCATTTTGAAGCAGCTCTGACTTTCTGAGCACCTGTCATGTTTCTTCAGGTGCTAGAATGCCAGGAAAGTATAAATACCCCCCAAATGACACCATTTTAGAAAGACGACACCCCAAAGTATTCGCGGAGGGACATGGTAAGTTCATGTATGATTTTTTTTTTTTTCACAAGTTAGCAGAAAATGACACTTTCTGAGGAAAAAATAAATAATAATAAAGTTTCCATTTCTGCTAACTTCTGGCAAAAAAAATAAAAAATCTCAGACTGAGATCTTAGACAGCTGCAAAAAAGTGTCACTCATGTGGTATCGCTGTACTCACGAGAAGTAGAGCAATGTGTTTTGGGGTGTATTTTTACATATACCCATGTTGGGTGAGAGAAATATCTCTGTAAATTGACAACTTTGTATAAAAAAATTAAAAAGTTGTCGTTTACAGTGATATTTCTCACACAAAGTATGGGTATATATAAAAATACACCCCAAAACTCATTGCTCTACTTCTCCTGAGTTCGGCGATACCACATGTGTGCCACTTTTTTGCAGCCAAGATGCGCAAAGGGGCCCAAATTCCCATGAGTACCTTTAGGATTTCACAGGGCATTTTTACGCATTTGGATTCTCACGCTTTAGGACCCCTAAAATGCCAGGTGAGTATAAATACCCCACATGTGACCCCATTTTGGAAAGAAGACACCCCAAGGTATTCTGTGAGGGGCATGGCGAGTTCACAGAAAAAAAAAATTTTGGTACAAGTTAGCGGAAATTGATATATATATATATATATATTTTTACAAAGTCTCATATTCCACTAACTTGTGACAAAAAATAAAATTTTACATGAACTCACCATACCCTTCACGGTCTTCTTTCTAAAATGGGGTCAAATGTGAGGTTTTTCTACTGCCCTGGCATTTGAGGGTCTCCGCAATCATTACACGTATGGCCAGCATTAGGAGTTTCTGCAATTCTCCTTATATTGAGCATACGGGTAATGAGATTTTTTTTTTCCGTTCAGCTTCTGGGCTGAAAAAAAAAAATTAATGGCACAGATTTTTTTCATTCACATCGATCAATGTGGATGAAAAAATCTCTGCCAAAATCAGTAACTGCGGTGCGGTGGGCTGTGCGCTAACTACCTAACAAGTAGCTAACTAACTGGCGGTGATAAGGGACCATTATGCCCCATTCACACGTCTGCAATTCTGTTTGCGGAACAGAATTGCGGAACCATTCATTTCTATGGGGACAGACTTTGTCCCGCTCGGATCCGGAATTGCGGATCCGCGCTTCCCCGTCTGCACTTCCGTTCCGCAAAAATATAGAACATGTCCTATTCTTGTCCGCAATTGCGGACAAGAAAAGGCATTTTCTATATAGTTCTGGCAATGTGCGGATCTGCAAAATGCGGAAAGCACATTGCCGGTGTCTATGTTTTGAGGATCTGCGGATCCACGGATCTGCAAAACACATATGGACGTCTGAATGGAGCCTTATAAGGGGTGTGATCAATGACAGGGGGGTGATCGGTGACAGGGGGGTGATCAGGGAATCTAGATGGGGTTATCAAGGGGTTAACAAGGGGTTAATCAGTGAGGGGGGGTAGTGTAGTGTTTGGTGCAACTTTACATAGCTTCCTGGTCCTCTGGTGGTCAATCCCAGCAAATGGGAGCACCAGAGGACCAGGTAGCAGGTATATCAGACGCTGTTAACAAAACAGCATCTGATATACATCTTGGATGTGATTTATTTTGCATCTACAGCCTGCCAGGGACTGATCATCGCTGGCAGGCTGTAGTACAACTCCTGAGACGCACGGCACTGTGAACACGCGCGCGCGTGCGCGCGCATTCACAGGAAATCTCGCGTCTCGCGAGATGACGCGCCGATGCGTCCACTCAGAACTACAGGACCGCCCGCCGGACGCATCCGTGCGTTAGGCGGTCCTGTAGTGGTTAACACCGTCACTTCCATATATAACCATTAGGAATATACATACCACAAAATAGTGTAACATTAAATAACAAAACAACTAGTACCATCTATCTATCTATCTATCTATCTATCTATCTCTGTGGTCATGTTCTAGATAGGAGCACCATATAGTCAGTGAGTAGACTGCACTGAAGAAGGGGCAGAACTAATTTTATAAGAACATCATGACAAATTCCATTGTAGCACTATATGAATAAGTTAACTAAGGTACAGTTTACAGAACTTTTGAAAAAATTTTACCAAAAATTGTTTCTGCTAGTAAAACCAGATATTGGCACATATCATTTTTTCTAATATATTTTTTTTATTCCAGATTTTATAATTCTATCTCCTGAATATGATTATAAGGGCTGCCATCTTCCCTGAGCTGTTCTTAACAGCATTTAGAAAGCATTAAAATGGTTGCTTTATTGCAGCCACATGGGCCATAGACACAATGGACAGGATCTAACTCATTGACTTCTATGGAATAGTTTTCTAGGCATGCTCTGTGACCTGTGCAAAGGTTATTTTTACAAGCAAGGAGTAGGTGAGCTTTGACAATCACCTATTGCGAAAGGTGGATCCAGTGTTTTCTGTATACATAGGTGAAATCTGTTATCTTCTTATCATTAAGGGTAGGATTAGAATAACGGCAGTAAAGTGATCTATACAGGCCAAGAACTGAAACCTATTATTAGGCGGAAACTGTAGGATATAATGTTTTTTCATTACTATAGATATTGACATGTAAAATAAAAAATACCATCACCAAAATTCTTTAAAAAACCCAATAGATCATATTCTGGAAATACATTTCCTTTATTAACACAAAATAAACTGGAACTGTATATTTACTGCATTAAGTGTCAAGCTAAACTTTGTTACATCTGCACATGTTCTATGTAACCAGGGCGTATTTCTCGCTTGCCGCCCAGGTTTCATACTGCTTCATTCTTCTTGGTGCGTTGTTGGCTTCACGTATTGGTACACACTCTAAGGCTATATCTCTGCCCATTTTCTATAACTCTATAAATGTCTATTTTCTACAGTGTATATTAGTGATAAAATACAGTAAAAGGACATTTAAATAATGCACTTGTCTGTTAACAATTAACCATTGTTAATCACAATAATACGGAAGCCTCTTCATTTTTTTAAGCATTTTAAGTAATTTTAAATGTTTTATTAGACTTAGCATCTATTTCTAGTTTAATATAATAAGTATGTGAATCATGTGTTCATGTTCTTAAAAATTGAATGTTTTAATTAAGAGTCAAAGTTCAAGTAATTCAACTTATTCAATTGTAAATGTGGTCTAAGTGATAACACTTGTTATTCAGCTCAGTATAGCAGAATACACTTCTGAACCACAAATATAGACTAACAGAAAATGCAAATTATGTTTATACAGGAATTCAGGGTGTCTAGTTTGTATTTTCACATAAATCAAAATGAGAATCATTTTCTAAAGTTAGGTGCAAAGAATGATTAATAATACAATGTAATAATATGGTTACTATGTTTTTACTGTATATAAAACTGTTTCCCTTTGAAGAGAACCTATCACTACAAAATGCAATGCAATCTGCAGGCGCTAGGTTATAGAGCAAGAAAAGCTGAGCAGATTGATATATAATTTTGTGGGATAAGATTCAGTAAAACTTTTAATTTATATATTAAATTTTTGGCTCCTTCTGACTTCAGTTGTACACAGGGGCCAATTTATCAGTGACTAACAGCTATACGTGTATATACACTTACATAGAAAATCTCATAAGTCACTGATAAAACCCCTTGAACAGCTAAAGTCAGAAATGGCAGAGATATAAATGAATACATTACAAGCGTTAATGAATCTTTTTCACAAAACTCTATATACTGTATCAATCTGCTTATCTTTTCCTGCTCTATAACATGATGTCTGTAGATTGAGGTGCACACAGTTTTTTTCTGGTTTTGTTAAAATCTTATACATAGAAAAATTACAACAACCCAAAAATTCTATCAAAAGCATGGCTTTTTATTATTGCATGGAAAAATGTGAAGGAACCTGTGAGTGCCGTTCGTGAGAGCTATCAATATTCTTCACAATCATCTATGTGCTCCTCAGGCCCTTCTGGTATTGCAGCTCCATCCAGTTCAGTTTGATGAACTAAGCAACAGTACCAGATATAGACCGTGCATGAGTGGAGCTATGTCTGCTTCATTGATGATCTGATGGATATGATGTTAGTACCACAAAACTGCTTAATTTTTACTATTTTTTACCATGACCAGTTTTCCACACTTCCCATAAGTAAAACATGGCACAATACCACCAGATCAAGAAGATGGTCTCGAAGTTTATGTGTTTTTGCAAGGGTAATTTAAACCATGTTAGGAATATCTATAATAAGTCAACTTCTAGAAATGGACATGCAGTTCAACCTGTGAGCAACAGGTTATAGAGCATGAGTAACTGAGTAGATTGATATATTGGTTTGTGGGAAATTTTCAGTATAACTTGTATTTATTCATTGAAATGCCTGTACTTTCTATACTTAGGAGTCGATTTGGAGGTCCTACTCAGTGCTTGACAGCCTTCCCTGTATTATTGCGCATACAGAAATAGCTGTCAATCAAGGAATAGGACAGCCCACTCAACTCCTAAGCATAGAAATAACAAGGATTAAACATTTTAAAAAAGCAAGGTGTATTGAATCTTTTGCTCCCGAATTTTCAAACTGATCAGCTCCTCCTGATCTATAACCTACTGCCTGCAGTTTAGACTTCATGTACATTGTGAAAGATTATTTTTATTTTGATAAAGTCAATGGAAATAATGTGGATATAATACTGGTTGACAGAAGCTTAAAAGTGAGAATTTAAAAGCCTTGAGGTAGAGCAAATTCTGATCTTCTAGTACTATTAATTTCAAGAAATAATATTTTACGGCTAGACTTGTAAATTCATGTTAATATTGTAAGAGGGTGCAAGGTGTCATATTTGATGGCAGGTACGTGTCACCGAGGTTGCTGGCCTCGGTGAGGTAAGAGCCGGGTTTTTTTGTCTGCAGCAGCTAGTGCTGTTTGACTCTGTTAAATAGCATGGCTGCAAAGCCGATCCGGGCCGGCTCTTACCGGGAGCAGCTAAAGTGTAGGGTGGGTGGCTGCTCCCCACGATCCAGTCCTGGTTTTGGGCTGGGTATAAAACACAGCCAGCAGCTGTGTCTGGGGTGGTGATTATCCTGGAGCTGCTAACAGGGCTCTGGAGTTCTCTGTCCTGGAGGAAAGAGCTCAGCAAGGAGGTGGCTTTTGTTCCTGGCTACCTGAAGGTGGATTCTCCTGCGGCTGGGCCGACAGCCTGGTGCGAACCTGCACCTACACCTCCCAGGTGACTGAACCTGTGTTGGCCTGTTTTGTTTTGCCTCCTTGTTTCTGACATGTGTGAATTACCACCGAAAGACTGTTTGCTGTGTATTTTTGTGTCAGTGTGAATAAAACACTGTTTATTGCACATCCTGGACTCTTTGTTTTGCCTCGGTACTGCACCCGCACCGCTGTCTACCAGAGCGACTCCCCACATGGCAGCCAGGCGATATCAACTATTGATCCCACACAGTTTTGCCATCGGAGCCATAGCGCTCCATACATCAGCTATCCACACGGATTTCCATACAGTGCGGCACGACCAGTGTCCTGATGAAGGCCTTTACCGCCAAAACGTTGTTACAATAATTATCCACAACTGGCATACCGCATACTGTAATCTGAGCTATACAATAAAGATACAAGAAAGCAACTATAGTGGTGTCCAGGAACTTTTTCTTTTACTTATATACCCGGCTTGGGAACCTTTTTCTGCGACCCACACCTCGTATGGGGAGCACCACCCAACCTATACAAAATTGTTTCCCCACATTTGGTGTCGGATGCGGGCATGCGCAGTGAGGCTGGCGTGAATGCCGAAGTTTTTTTTGCTAAAGTGCATGATATATATTAAGCCAGCAAAGTTGCAAGCAGGAATTTCTGGCAACATGGAGGCTGCTGTGAAGGCTCTCATAGAGGCTAACGTGCAGCAGCGGGAGACCAACCAGCTACTGCTACAACAGGTGATGGCGTTACAGGCGGCAGGAGCGTCCCACCACGTCCATGATGCCCGGAAAGCGGTCCGTGCGGTGATCCCAAAGATGACCCCCGCAGACGACGTGGAGACATACCTGGCGGTCTTTGAGAAGGTCGCCGTGAGGGAAAAGTTACCCCGTGACCAGTGGGCCGAGGTGGTTGCTCCGCTCCTGGCATCCGGACCCCAGCAAGTTTTTTTGAATTGGCAGATGACCAGGCTGCTGACTATTCCACGGTGAAGGGGAGATCCTGGCCAGACTGGGGGTAAACGTGTTGGTCCGGGCTCAGCGGGTCCACCAGTGGGACTTTAAAGCGGCTGAACCCGCCAGGCCGCAGTACTATGAGTTGCTGCACCGGTTGCAAAATGGCTGCAGCCTGACATTCTAAGTCCGACTGCTATGCTGGACCGTCTGCTGGCTGACATGTTCTGGAGGGCCTTGCCTTACCCCCTTCAACACTGGATCAGCCAGGTATCCCCCACCAATGCCCTTGAGATGGTCGACCTGGTGGAGCGATATGAGGCCACCAGAAACCTGCAGGGGGGTTCTTTTGGGAGGGGGCCAGTCAAACCCCGGAAATCTCCACCCCAGTCCCGGCGGACGGCCAAACCCGCCCGGGATGTACCCCTTGCAGATCCATCCCCAGTGGTCTGCTGGCAGTGTCGGGAGCCTGGACACATAAGGGCCAACTGTCCCCATCGGGGGGAACCCGGAGACTAATTATGGGTACCGGGCTTCCATGTATGCCCGGAGACTGTGTGCGACCGGCATCCCCCGGGACAATAGACAATCGTCATCTGTGCCAGGTGCAAGTCGGGGATAACCTGGCAGTGGCGCTGTTGGACTCAGGGAGCCTAGTAACCCTGGTAAGTGCTGCCCTGGTACAGCCCACCCAGTATACGGGCCGGACAGTGGGTGTGGTGTGCATTCACGGAGACTTAAAGGACTATCCCACTGCTGTAATGTCTCTGTCCACGGCGGCCGGCACCTGGACTTGTGAAGTGGCGATCTCCACAAAGCTACCCTATGAACTGATAATTGGGAGAGACTTCCCTGGTTTTCCGTCACTGTGGCCTGAGGTGACAGTGTCTAATAGCCCTGAGACAGGGGTAACCCTAGCAGAGTGGCCTGATACCACTGGAAGGCCAGAACCCTGGGAGCCAGAGTCTGAAGGGCCAGCGGTAGGGGTGACCACTGCTGCAGCGGTAGTGGGGAGACAACCCCACTGAGTGTAATGGTGGGAGACACGGAGGACTTGCCACCGGGACCTGAGTTGGCAGACCTCAATGTCTCCGGGGAAAATTTTGGGACCGCACAACACCGGGACCAAACCCTAACCAGGGCCTGGGAGAATGTGCTGGAAATTGATGGTAAACCTCAGAAACCAGGGGCTGAATTAATGTTTCCGCGATTCATTGTTCTGCAGGATATGTTGTATCGGGTGAACCAAATCCGAGGTGAACCTGTTGAACAGTTGGTGGTGCCCACAGCGTATCGCAAGCTTGTCATGGAGCTTGCCCACCAACATGTTCTTGGGGACACCTGGGGTGGCAGAAAACCCAGGACCGCATACTGCAGCGGTTTTATTGGCCCAGTGTGTTCAAGGAGGTAGAAAATTATTGTAAGTCCTGTCCAACCTGTCAGATAACTAGCCCCCAGCCACATTTCCGTAGTCCTCTGGTACCTCTGCCAATTATTGAAGTACCGTTTGAGCGAATCGCTATGGATTTAATTGGGCCTGTACCAAGGTCTGCCAGGGGCCACCAACACATTCTGGTAGTTCTCGACCATGCCACTCGGTATCCGGAGGCGGTGCCTCTGTGACATACCTCAGCTAAGCTCATTGCCAAAGAGTTAATGGAGATGTTTTCCCGTGTGGGCCTGCCAAAAGAGGTTCTGACAGACCAAGGGACCCCTTTTATGTCCAAAGTAATGAGGGAACTGTGTAAATTGTTGCGTATAAAGCAGTTACGGACGTCCGTTTACCATCCGCAAACAGACGGTCTTGTGGAGAGGTTTAACCAAACTCTAAAAAATATGTTAAAGAGGGTGGTGTCTAGAGATGGGAAGGACTGGGATCTGCTTCTGCCCTATCTCATGTTCGCAGTGCGAGAGGTTCCCCAGGCCTCTACTGGGTTCTCGCCTTCGAACTGCTTTATGGCAGACACCCTCGGGGCCTGTTGGATATCGCCAAGGAAGCATGGGAACAACAGCCTGTCCCCCACAAAAGTGTCATTGAGTATGTCGCCCAGATGCAGGAACGGATGGAAAGGGTGTTGCCCTTGGTCCGGGAGCATATGGAGGCAGCGCAACAAGCCCAGAGTAGGGTGTACAATCGTCAGGCTCGGGTACGGGACTTCAATCCGGGAGATCGGGTTTTGGTTCTGGTACCCACCCTTGACAGCAAATTCCTAGCTAGGTGGCAGGGCCCCTATGAGGTGATCGAGAAGGTAGGGGAAGTAAATTACAAAGTACACCAGCCAGGTCGGCGCAAGCCGGAGCAGGTGTACCACGTGAATTTACTTAAGCCGTGGAAAGATAGGGACGCGGCCGACGACCACAGCCCCCGGCCAGGGCTTCTAGGTGAAAGGGTCCAGCCCCACAGTTCGAGGCCTGTGAAGCAGTAACCACGGTGAAAATTGCAGACAGCCTGTCTTCCAAACAAGTTCAGGAAGTCAGGGAGTTCCTCAGTCGGAACACGGATGTGTTCTCGGACCTCCCTGGCCGCACGTCTCTCATCCGACATGACATCGTCACTGAGCCTCAGGCCAAGGTCCGGTTAAAACCATACCGGGTACCCGAGGCTCGGCGGCGGGCCATCGCGGAGGAAGTGCAGTTAATGTTGAAGCTCGATGTCATTGAGGAGTCGAAAAGTGAGTGGGCCAGTCCCATAGTCCTAATACCCAAGCCGGATGGGACGTTGCGGTTCTGCAACGACTTTCGCAAGTTAAATGAAGTATCCAAGTTTGACGCGTATCCCATGCCCCGAGTAGACGAGCTTGTTGAAAATTTAGGACAAGCCCGTTATTTTTCTGTGCTGGACCTCACTAAAGGGTACTGGCAGGTACCCTTAACGGAGTCGGCTAAGGAAAAACCGCGTTTGTTACCCAGCAGGGCCTGTATCACTACAAGGTGTTACCCTTTGGCCTGCATGGCGCCCCGCCACTTTCCAAAGGTTAATGGACATAGTGCTGCGACCACATCGTCGGTACGCCTCGGCCTACTTAGATGATGTAGTCATCCACAGCACCGACTGGGAAAGCCATTTACCCAAGGTGCAGGCGGTAGTGGATGCCCTGAGGAAAGCTGGACTAACCGCCAATCCAAAAAAGTGTGCGATTGGGTTGGAAGAGACCAAATATCTGGGGTATGTCATTGGGCGGGAGTCATCAAACCTCAGGTAACTAAGGTAGAGGCCATTCGTAACTGGCCCCGACCGGTCACCACCAGGCAGGTAAAGTCGTTCCTGGGGATTGTAGGATACTACATGAGGTTTGTGCCCCACTTTGCCACAATAGCAGCGCCATTGACAGACCTGTTGAAGGGACGAAAGTCTGGGAGGGTTAGCTGGAGTGAGAAGGCGGAGGAGGCTTTCTCTGCGTTGAAGTCGGCCCTGTGTGGGTCCCCGGTTTTGGTGACACCCGACTTCAACAAGGAGTTTGTCGTACAGACCGATGCCTCGGAGGTAGGCCTCGGTGCGGTACTGTCTCAGGAGGTCAACGGGGAAGAACATCCCGTTGTCTTCCTGAGCCGTAAGCTCAGTCCCGCCGAGTCCAGATATAGTATAGTGGAGAGGGAGTGCCTGGCTATCAAGTGGGCACTCGAATCTCTCCGCTACTACCTGTTAGGGAGGAGGTTCCGTCTGGTGACCGACCATTCCCCTCTCAAGTGGATGAGTCAGGCCAAGGAGAGGAATGCTCGGGGCACCAGGTGGTTCCTATCCCTTCAAAATTTCAAATTCTCCGTGGAACACAGGGCAGGCCGCTTGCAGGGTAACGCAGATGCCCTGTCCCGCGTCCACTGCCTCACGTGTGTTCACCCCCTCAGGGTTGAACAAAGGGGGGGGGTGTGTAAGAGGGTGCAAGGTGTCATATTTGATGGCAGGTACGTGTCACCGAGGTTGCTGGCCTCGGTGAGGTAAGAGCCGGGTTTTTCTGTCTGCAGCAGCTAGTGCTGTTTGACTCTGTTAAATAGCATGGCTGCAAAGCCGATCCGGGCCGGCTCTTACCGGGAGCAGCTAAAGTGTAGGGTGGGTGGCTGCTCCCCACGATCCAGTCCTGGTTTTGGGCTGGGTATAAAACACAGCCAGCAGCTGTGTCTGGGGTGGTGATTATCCTGGAGCTGCTAACAGGGCTCTGGAGTTCTCTGTCCTGGAGGAAAGAGCTCAGCAAGGAGGTGGCTTTTGTTCCTGGCTACCTGAAGGTGGATTCTCCTGCGGCTGGGCCGACAGCCTGGTGCGAACCTGCACCTACACCTCCCAGGTGACTGAACCTGTGTTGGCCTGTTTTGTTTTGCCTCCTTGTTTCTGACATGTGTGAATTACAACCGAAAGACTGTTTGCTGTGTATTTTTGTGTCAGTGTGAATAAAACACTGTTTATTGCACATCCTGGACTCTTTGTTTTGCCTCGGTACTGCACCCGCACCGCTGTCTACCAGAGCGACTCCCCACAATATAGACTTTAAAAAAGTTCATGTGGAGGTGCAAAGATCTCATGTCAGAACATACAATGAAACACACCATCCAACTGCTGTGGAGCCCTTGGAAAGAAGAGCCTTGTTTTAGATTCTCATTCTCTGAACTACATGGTGGCAAGAACCTGTGATGTTTATTTAAATTCATGGCAAGAACCTGTGCAGGACAAATCTCTCCAGAGGAGAGGCAAAGGCAAAGATTTCATGGAAAGAGTATAGAGAGAGAAACAAACACCATAATGCTGGGCCAAATTAGATATCAAGAGCTTTAGAATTGTGGTCCGTAGATGATTAGCACATTATTTTTGGTAAAATAACACTTGGTAAGATCCATGAATTCAAATTAACATCACTTTCTATAAGGAACATAAATAACTATTAACATGTTTTCAGCATCTTAAAAGGTTTTTAAAAATACCATGAATGTCAAGAAATGTTATAGTATTTTTTAAGCATTTTGGTGGTGTATTTTTTAGCTTGTCACATTTGCATCACATTTTTTCTTATTCTATATAGATAACTATAGGAAAGTGCTAGAAAACAAAAACCCATACCCAGAGCTTGCAGCATTTTGGGGGAAAAAAAATAGGATTTGGGGGGTACTATCTCTCGTTGGGGAGAGAGCACCTTAATTAGCGTTAGGAACCTTATAGGCCATACATGCTCCTCTGGAATTCTAAGAAGAAAGGTATGCAAATGAGCTCCTAACAAGCTCTGCCTCTAGTACCACCAGCTGTAAGGCAGCTATCCTATATGTCAATGTTCGACCCTTTAAATAGGCCTTGATACATGATTCTGATATTAAATAAGTCAGCACTACATCTGCAGACAGCTGTTTCAGGGTGATTTCCCCTCATCAGTGCACAGCAGAGAGTATTGGCTTAACTGGGTGAGAGGCCTAAGTCAGTGTTTGGGGGTACTATCACTCCTTGGGGAGAGAGCACCTTAACCAGCGTGAGGAGTCTTAAAGGCCATACATGCTCTTCTGGAATTCTGGGAAGAAAGGGATGCAAATTTGCTCCTAACAAGCTCTGCCACCAGATGTAAGGCAGCTATCTATGGATTATGTGTTTTCTTAAAGGTATTAGAAGAATAAAGCCAAGTCACCAATGTAAACTGAAGACAGATTTTACTCCAAATTACAGAGACATTTCTGTTTTTTCAATTTTTCAATTGACTTGTTTTAAGATGTAAGGCCAATTAAAACCCTGTCAGTTCAGTCATATGTTTGAAGCAACATCTTATTTATTGCAGAAGAGTGGTTCATCTTTTCCATGTGCCAGTGGCAGATGTGCCTTCTATATGAAAAGAGCACCTTTGATGTTAAATCTGTTTCCTCATGTTTGTTTAAAAAAAGTGCCTCATGAGATGATAAATAAAAAGTAAAATAATTATTTGAATCCATAACAATGTTGAAATTTTAGACAGCAGAAACGCAGACATCAAAGCAGTGATAATTAAATATTGAGCAGAGAAAAGTTTCAAAGTAATCACAATAAGCTGAAGATACATTTTTCTCCGCCAGCTGGAATACCTTTATTGATGCGCTACTCGTTCTATAATCGTATTAAGCGTAAGTAACTATGAAATGAACATCTACAGCTGCTACTGATAATCAATATAGTAAATTGCATTAATTAAAAAAGCTGTCTTTGCTGAGTTTTGGTACTTAGTATTGCAGCTATAAAATTTTCTAAGTTCACTGGGAAACAATTTATTTTCATAGTCATTATACAGCAGGTGAAATGATGTCTGAATTGTGTCTCCTTGAAGTGGGCGCTATGAATTCTATAGTACTTCCTGTTAAAGTACGCTGGTCATCCCAGTGTGAAATAAAATTGTGATTAAAAGCAACTGATACCACCATGGCAGGTAAAATGTGTCTCTTCTATAGATATAACAAATTTTAGTGCAGGAATCAGCAACCTTCGGCACTTCAGCTGCTCTGAAACTACAATTCCCAGCATACAAACTTAATCGGCTGCTCTTGTAACTCCCACAGAAGTAAAAGGAGTATTCTGGGAGTTGTAGATTCAAAACATCTGGAGTGTGGGAGGTTGCTGATCCCTGTTCTAGTGCTTCTGACTCCGGGCCCTTGGTATCCCGAAGCTAGTGCCTCAGTTCCCATTGTGCATTTCTATAGAGCTACCCTACTTAATAATACTTTCTTCAATTACATGATGTTTTTTCTACATCTCGCCCAAACCCTGAGGTCAATGGTCTTGCGATTAAAAATGTTGGGAGACTGGCCAGCTCTGTTATTAATCAGGATTCAGTGTGGGCTGCAGTCACAAGAAGAGATACTCAATTCAATCAAATAATTCTGACATTTCTCCAGAATTTTTCATAAATTAAAATTTTGTGTGATTAAATTTGGGAGAATCAGTGAGTGAGAGAGGGAATGGGGGCAGAGGGATTTACACTCCGGTGTTGTACACTCCAGTCACATAGCATTATATTGATTTAAGATGATATATAACTACAGTTCTGGAATGTATTGGATAACACTGACAACATTATGTCCCTGCTATCCAATACATTTCAGACCTCTAAGGGTTACATAGCATCATAAATCAATACAATGCTAGGGGACCCCGGCAGTGCTAGGAGTTCAGGAGAGGAGCTGTCTAATACTCACGCTCTGAGTCCATAGTGTAAAACTCGCTCATGTGAAAGCAGACTAAGAGAGAAAAAGAGAGACTTTTTTTTAGATAACCAGAGAACCTTTAATCCTGGTAAACTGGCCAGCTCTGCTATCAATCAGGAGAGTGTGTGCTGTGAACTGCAGTCACAAGTAGAGATGTCGAATTGTAAAATTTGTTCTGAATTGTTAAAAAAAAGTACTAATTCTACCAAATTCAAATGTTGTATGATTTAATTCAGAAGAATCAAGGAATGAAGGAGGGAGGGAGGGGGGACAGAGGGAGGGACAGGGAAACAGAGAGAAAGAGAGTGAAAAAGAGTTTTCCAGGCACAGAATCTTCAACTCGACCCCAATCGAACTGGACAGTTTATTCAGCTGAATTGTATATAAATAAATAAATAAATAATAATGTAGTAATAATAATAATAGACTTTCCAATTATTCGTGAAAGTTTTTAATTATCACATATTATCATTACTTTGTGACATAAAAATTGGGTATTTATTTGCCTTAGTGGTAGAGAGTATGTGGTGTGTGTGTGTGTATATATATGTGCATACATATATATGTGCATACATACATATGTGTATACATATATATACACACACACACACACTAGCAAAAGGACCCGGCTTCGCACGGGTATATTTAATTTAATGTTTGTGTCATTAAAGATATCGACAGTATCCCCCATAACAGTGACCTCTACAACAACCTGCCCCTTTAACAGTGAACGCCACAGTCCCCCACCCTTTAACACTGACCCCCCCAGAGTGCCCCGCCACTTTAAAATAGGACCTCCACAGCAGCCTATTCCCTTAACTTTGACCTTCACAGCAGCCCACCCCTTTAACAGTGAGTTCCACAGCCCCCCACTACCTTAAGTATACAACGGGGGGGGGGGGGATCCCCATCCATTGGGCCCGTTGGGAGGCCCTATCCAGTTATCTACATATAATAAGCGAGGTGCGGCAGCCGCGCTACGGCCGTCACAGTGTCGCAGGCTACACCAAGCTGCATGCACGATATCAGAGGCGTACAGCACTTTGCTAATAGTGTTATTTTGTTTCACCTTGGCACTGCTCCTGATGAAAAACTGGCAATGTCCAGTATAGAAACGTGTAGAGCGGAATGCTAAACAGGGAACAAAGTTCTAAGTGTAACTTAGTAGCCTATAGGGTTAAGTGAGCGGAATGGAGAAGGGACTTACTATAGGACAGCACTAGATTATATCTAGTCAACTGGTATCTCAGCTGATTCAAGTGAGCCCAAGAGTTGGCTCAGGTGATCATGATTGAATTTTCAGCTACCAAAGCAGTGTAGTGCGCCGTTCACCCCTACCCTTTAAGTGCTGTTGGTGTTATTTTGCCCACATGCACCTTTAATGGTGGATGGGTTGAGCATAAGAAGTCCAGTATTAAACCATATCCCTTGGTGTATAAGAGGGAATGTAGGAATATGAGGACTATGCAGATTCTCCACCCCACAGACCCTGAGTAACATGATTTAAAGAAGGCAGATAGCCATTTCATATTTTATATAATGTTTCAATGAGAATTTAATAATGTTTTGTTTTTCTGTTTTTGATCGCTATCAAAAAGTCTAGTTAACAGTCATGTACACTGATAGGCGTAATCTTCATATCTTTCTCTGAGTTAAATATCTAAAAGGACCTATTTATGTGGTAGTTGGCAGACACTGTTCAAAATGACACCTGGCAGGTATTGTTTACAGATGAGGACCTGTCATCAAATAATGCAATGCAATCTGCAGGCACCATGTCATAGAGCAGAAGAAGCTGAACAGCTTGTCTAAAATCATATTATTTCATTAAATGTATGCATGAAATATTTTGTTTTTGTACATTTCCAGTTCACATGTAACCAGAAAATGATTCAGTCTTTTGTTACAGAGGAGAGGGAATTTGGGAATTTATGTCTGCATTTTATGCTCTTATTGATTTGCTTGTACTAAAGCAAATCAAACATTAGAAAGTTTTATCCATATTATTTTAATTTATAATTGTCTTAAAAGATTCTGATTTTACATTTTAGAATATATTTTTTCTATGTCAATATTTCACACAGCTGTATGACTCAAAGTCTTTTCGTAAAAGGCTCGTGGATGTTTTCCATGCTTCCATTTTGTCCTTTTCTATAATTATGTTTAGTTTTGTCTCTCTTATATGACATGACAGCCTTGACTGCAAAGCACAAAAATCTACTTTGGCCAACTGCAGTTGTACAATTGTGTGACAAGATATAAACAAGATCATTACGCTAACATAAAAAGATATGCTTCACAGGCAGGCTTAAGTAGATTTTGTCTTTTGTCACTTGGGTTTGTGTCATTTTTGAAATGCGGCTTTAAAAAACAGTCACTGCACAGCAAGATACTTCATCTGGCATTAAAACATCTGTAGGAGGAAGCAGCTATTTTCTAAATGAAGGAATTAAAAGCTGTTGTGCTAAAATCACATATGCATAATATTCCCAACAGGGCTCGCGAGTAACATTGTAAAGCAAGAGCTGTAACATCTAATGTTGTCTTACTGTATGCAACAGTGGGTACGAAGAAAATATGGCAATGGAATTGTGATATCTCATTACTGGAAGCAACATATAAATTGCAGTTTATAATGGAATAGGAGCAGGGGTGGATTATACAGAGGGCAATGTGGGCACTGGGCTACCATCCAGGGTACGAGACTCCAGGGGAGGCCCATGAAAAGTGTCCCTCATTATAAGGTTTCTCTGCTGTGTGGCCCCTGTGCTTAAATAACAATCCATGACACTGCAATCTCCACCATTCATTCGGAGGGGGGAACAGTGTCAGCAGATTATTTTCAGGGTGTGGGCTTTGGAAATGTTAGGCAGCACTAGCACAGCTAAACAATGTTAAGCCGCACTGGTAATGTCTAATGTGAGTGCCAGTCTTGAAGTCCCTGCACACTGGAGCAAAAAGTGGCAACAAGGAGGGGAGAGATGCTCATAGGGTGATATGTATGTTAAAAAGGAGGTTGTTTAGGATGATTAAGCTCACCTTATATGGTTGTGCAAACGTAGGCTCAAACCTAGTGTACACAGGTGGTAGTTGAAGATCAGCACTGCCAATGTCATCTAATCCTCACTAGGATGTGTTGCCAGCCCCTGGGAGGTAAGTGATAATATTGGAAAGGATGTGGCCCATGTGGAGATCCACACCCTCAGTAAAGACACTTTGTCGGCGCAACTGAACGACCAGGTGGATAAGAATATGAACCTATATTTATTAAAGGATGACAACGCGTTTTGGAGCATACAAAACTTATTTTTCAAGTCTAAAAAACATATAAATGTATGTCTATATACACATTTTATGATAAGTTACCATAGTTAAAATACAAATGTCAGAGAGAGAACAAGGAAAATATACGGAGAACAAATAATGATAATAAAAACAAACAACAAATGTATATATAGGATATTCCTCATTATATGTATATCAAGTAGCAAAACTAACTGTACTGAGTGAGATGTCAAATAAGATTAGCATTAGTGCCAATATTGGTGAACAGATAAATGATATAACGCCGTGGAGGTAAAAGCAAAGAGCGTACACATATAAATATGAATATGAATCAATACATAATTAAAAACTTGTGGTTTTTTTCAGAACCATATTATTCGTGATACACCATTCAATGGGTCTTGGCAACCATGTTGGTATTGTTTTTCAAAAACTGTTTTAGTGATTGCTTGGGTTTAAGACTTCCCAAGGCAAGTTGATGATTTCTGTGTGTGATTCTATCCACAACACTTCTTGTTAGTCACTCACCCTTCAAATACTACAGTGCCTTTAATATTACTTACTTTGGATTCTGGCAGAACCTTGAATAAAACCGCAGCACTCC
Source organism: Bufotes viridis (assembly GCA_033119425.1). Classification (NCBI taxonomy): domain Eukaryota; kingdom Metazoa; phylum Chordata; class Amphibia; order Anura; family Bufonidae; genus Bufotes; species Bufotes viridis. Next base: position 266,542,142 of record CM065590.1, on the reverse strand, counting down.
CAATCTTCAACCCACTTGTGAATTTATTTTTTAGTGAAGTGTTTCAGAGTGTTGCGGTTTTATTCAAGGTTTTCTGTCAATTGAGGGGTCCCACGGGCCGGACCTGACATCGCGAGCACCGCCGCCGAACAACAGACTAAAAATTGGTTAGTAAGTGGTGCTGTCCTTTCCTTGTTTTCTGTATGTTAATTTGGATTCTGGAATATCCCTAACCTGTTCACCTATTTTACCTGGTTTCCAGCCCAGCGCCTCTTCCATGTGTCGTGATTATCCAGAACAGTTTTCTTTCAGGCAGGACAGGACAATATTGTTTAGAATAAAGATACCATTTGGGGCTGTGTGGCTGCCTAAGTCACTTCTGTGAACTATTTCTTAGACTGTGATTGGCTACAGACAAGCGTTTGGCCTTGTTTCAAACCTGACAATCTAAGATCACATTACTAGCCACCTTATACAACCAGTTACAGCCCTCAGAAATTGTTCTCAATGAGAGCTGCATATACCTCCAACTGTCACTCCCAACTTGATTTCTAAAGACTGTGTCTTTTAGTATAGCTCAGATAGCAGTGCTTGGTCTGCTTGTTGAAAAGTTTAGATTGTCATCTTTCAAACAAGACCAGAGTCACATATCTAGCACACAGCCTGAGTTAAGAAGGGTTACAGCAGCTCTTCCCCTTCAGCCTGCTATGATCTTAGCAATCCTGGAGGAGGAGATGGGGGGGCAGTGGGGGACATGCTAACAGGTTGCAGGAAGAGAAAAAAAAGACAGATAATTATCTCTGTGTATAAGTGTACATGACCACAGAGAGAGGGTAACATGGACTTCCGTGCATGTTATCAATCCTTTCTACCCCATCAATCACAAAGTATACTTGTTATGTGATTGTCAAATATGTGTCTTTTGTACAATAGGATTAAAAAGATGAATGCTTGTTCATATAATCACCCTTCTATGCCTAATTAGGCTCTTTATTGAAGCCATGACCAATATGTTTACCAGCTTCTGATCAGGTTGTCCAAGTTCAGCACAACATTTATACTCCACGCACACAAACATCAATAAAGATTTAGTGTCCATATCCGATCTTCAGCAAAAACATGCAGAGTTCATCTCTAGCAATACCTGTTATACACTGTAGTAATAATGATAACGACTACCACTAGATATGAATATCTAATATATTTCTGAAAGAGAAAAAAATTCTGTCAGTTAGAAAGACATTTTCCCTCAATAACTGTCACCATAAACCTTTGTTTTCAATTAGTTTTACAAAACAAACCAGAATGATAAATCAGGGCTAGATTTGAGCGAACCCGAACTGTATAGTTTTTAAAAAAAGTTGGGGTTCGTTATTCGGCGATTTTCTTCCTGCTTTATGAAGGGCTGCACAGCAGCCAATCAGCTAGCGTTTTACTTCTTGCCCTAAGAAGCCATCACAGCCATGCCTACTAGTGGCATGGCTGTGATTGGCCAAGTGCAGCATGTGACCCAGTCTCTATTTAAGCTGGAGTCACGTAGCGCCGCACGTCACTCCGCTCTGATTAGTGTAGGGATAGGAAGCAGCTGCTGTGAGGGCGAGATTAGGCAGGGAAAACTCAGCAAAAACACCAAATGAAGTGATCGATCTACAGCTCTGAATTATTCAACTTCTGCTAGTTAATTGCTCACTGTTTTCTAGGCTGCACAGATCGTTTTTCTGTCACATTTTTCTGGGGTGATCGGCGGCCATTTAGTGTCTTGTGGTGCACCAGCACAAGCTGCCACCAAGTCCATCAATCTATCAATACTAGCTTTTTTTTTGCTATATCCTACATCAGGGGCATGGCTGTGCTTATTGTCACCCCTAGAAACTCAGAATAGAAATTTCTATATTTTATTGAGGGGTTAAATTCAATTGACAAAATAGCGACCCCCAAAATCTGGTGTTCCAGCTGTGTCCTAGCCAAGAGTAATGATGTCTGCTGTCTGGCAAAGGATAGATTTTTTTCTGTGGTTAAATTCAATTGCCAAAATAGCAATCCACTAAATCTGGTGTCCCAGCAGTGACTGGTCAAGCTTAATAGTGTCCGGCAAAGGATATATTTTGTTCTGGGGTGAAATTCAATTACCAAAATAGCAATAACATAAACAAGTGGTTTCAGCTGTGGCTGGCCAAGTTTAATAGTGTCCGTCAAAGAATATATTTTTTTCTGGGGTAAAATTCAATTACCAAAATAGCAATACCATAAATCAGTGGCTTCAGCTGTGGCTGGCAAAGTTTAATAGTGTCCGGCAAAGGATAGATTTTGTTCTGGGGTGAAATTCAATTACCAAAATAGCAATACCATAAATCAGTGGTTTCAGCTGTGGCTGGCAAAGTTTAATAGTGTCCAGCAAAGAATATATTTTTTTCTGGGGTAAAATTCAATTGCCAAAATAGAAATACTGTAAATCTGGTGTCCCAGCAGTGGCTGGCCAAGTTTAATAGTGTCCGGCAAAGGATAGATAATTTTCTGGGGTAAATTCAATTGCTAAAATAGCAATCCCATAATTCTGTTGTCCCAGCAGTGGCTGGCCAAGTTTATTAGTGTCCGGCAAAGGATATATTTTGTTCTAGGGTTAAAATCAATTGCCAAAATAGCAATACCGTAAATCAGTAGTTTCAGCTGTGGCTGGCCAAGTTTATTAGTGTCCGGCAAAGGATATATTTTTTTCTGGGGTGAAATTCAGTTGCAAAAATAGAAATACCGTAAATCTGGTGTTCCAGCTGTGACTGGAAAAGTTTCATATTGTCCGTCAAAGGATATGTTATTTTCTGGGGTGAAATTCGATTGCCAAAATAGCAATACCGTAAATCAGTGGTTTCAGCTGTGGCTGGCCAAGTTTAATAGTGTCCGGCAAAGAATATATTTTTTTCTGGAGTGAAATTCAGTTGCAAAAATAGAACTACGGTAAATATGGTGCTCCAGCTGTGACTGGAAAAGTTTAATAGTGTCCGGCAAAGGATATATTATTTTCTGGGGTTAAATTCAATTGCCAAAATAGCAATACCGTAAATCAGTGGTTTCAGCTGTGGCTGGCCAAGTTTAATACTGTCCGGCAAAGGATATATTTTTTCTGGGGTGAAATTCAATTGCCAATATAGCAATACCGTAAATCAGTGATTTCAGCTGTGGCTGGCCAGGTATAATAATGTCCGGCAAAGTGTAGATTTTGTTCTGGGGTGAAATTAAGTTGCAAAAATAGAAATACAGTAAATCTGGTGTTCCAGCTGTGACTGGAAAAGTTTAATAGTGTCCGGCAAAGGATAGATAATTTTCTGGGGTGAAATTCAATTGCCAAAATGGCAATACCGTAAATCTGGTGTCCCAGCAGTGGCTGGTCAAGTTTAATAGTGTCCAGCAAAGGATAGTAAATTTTCTGGCGTCAAATTTAATTGCCAAAATAGCAATCCCCTAAATCTGGTGTACCAGCAGTGGCTGGCCAAGTTTAATAGTGTCCGACAAAGGATATATTTTGTTCTGGGGTGAAATTCAATTGCCAAAATAGCAGTCCCCTAAATATGGTGTCCTTGCAGTGGCTGGCCAAGTTTAACAGTGTCTGGCAAAGGATATATTTTTTTCTTGGGGTGAAATTCAGTTGCAAAAATAGAAATACCGTAAATCTGGTGTTCCAGCTGTGACTGGACAAGTTTCATAGTGTCCGTCAAAGGATATTTTATTTTCTTGGGTGAAATTCAGTTGCAAAAATAGAAATACCGTAAATATGGTGTTCCAGTTGTGACTGGACAAGTTTCAAATTGTCCGTTAAAGGATATATTATTTTCTGGGGTGAAATTCAATTGCTCAAATAGCAATACTGTAAATCAGTGGTTTCAGCTGTAGCTGGCCAAGTTTAATAGTGTCCGGCAAAGGGTAGATTTTGTTCTGGGGTGAAATTCAGTTGCAAAACTAGAAATATAGTAAATCTGGTGTTCCAGCTGTGACTGGACAAGTTTAATAGTGTCCGGCAAAGGATAGATAATTTTCTGGGGTGAAATTCAATTTCCAAAATAGCAATATGTAAATCAGTGGTTTCAGCTGTGGCTGGCCAAGTTTAATAGTGTTCGGCAAAGGAAAGAAAATTTTCTGGAGTAAAATTCAATTGCCAAAATAGCAATCCCCTAAATCTGGTGTCCCAGCAGTGGTTGGCCAAGTTTAATAGTGTCCGGCAAAGGATATATTTTGTTCTGGGGTTAAATTCAATTGCCAAAATAGCAATCCCCTAAATCTGGTGTCCCAGCAGTGGCTGGTCAAGTTTAATAGTGTCCGGCAAAGGATATATTTTGTTCTGGGGTGAAATTCAATTACCAAAATAGCAATACCATATACAAGTGGTTTCAGCTGTGGCTGGCCAAGTTTAATAGTGTCCGGCAAAGAATATACTTTTTTTCTGGGGTAAAATTCAATTACCAAAATAGCAATACCATAAATAAGTGGTTTCAGCTGTGGCTGGCAAAGTTTAATAGTGTCCGGCAAAGGATAGATTTTGTTCTGTGGTGAAATTCAATTGCCAAAATAGCAATACCGTAAATCAGTGGTTTCAGCTGTGGCTGGCCAAGTTTAATAGTGTCCGGCAAAGGATATATTTTTTCTGGGGTGAAATTCAATTGCCAATATAGCAATACCGTAAATCAGTGGTTTCAGCTGTGGCTGGCCAAGTTTAATAGTGTCCGGCAAAGTGTAGATTTTGTTCTGGGTGAAATTCAGTTGCAAAAATAGAAATATAGTAAATCTGATGTTCCAGCTGTGACTGGAAAAGTTTAATATTGTCCGGCAAAGGATAGATAATTTTCTGGGGTGAAGTTCAATTGCCAAAATGGCAATACCGTAAATCTGTTGTCCCAGCAGTGGCTGGCCAAGTTTAATAGTATCCAGCAAAGGATAGAAAATTTTCTGGCGTGAAATTCAATTGCCAAAATTGCAATCCCCTAAATCTGGTGTACCAGCAGTGGCTGGCCAAGTTTAATAGTGTCCGGCAAAGGATATATTTTGTTCTGGGGTGAAATTCAATTGCCAAAATAGCAGTCCCCTAAATATGGTGTCCTTGCAGTGGCTGGCCAAGTTTAATAGTGTCTGGCAAAGGATATATTTTTTTCTGGGGTGAAATTCAGTTGCAAAAATAGAAATACCGTAAATTTGGTGTTCCAGCTGTGACTGGACAAGTGTCATAGTGTCCGTCAAAGGATATTTTATTTTCTTGGGTGAAATTCAGTTGCAAAAATAGAACTACGGTAAATATGGTGTTCCAGCTGTGACTGGACAAGTTTCATATTGTCCGTTAAAGGATATATTATTTTCTGGTGTGAAATTCAATTGCTAAAATAGCAATACCGTAAATCAGTGGTTTCAGCTGTGGCTGGCCAAGTTTAATAGTGTCCGGCAAAGGGTAGATTTTGTTCTGGGGTGAAATTAAGTTGCAAAAATAGAAATACCGTAAATCTGGTGTTCCAGCTGTGACTGGACAAGTTTAATAGTGTCCGGCAAAGGATATATAATTTTCTGGGGTGAAATTCAATTTCCAAAATAGCAATACCGTAAATCAGTGGCTTCAGCTGTGGCTGGCCAAGTTTAATAGTGTCCGGCAAAGGATAGATAATTTTCTGGGGTGAAATTCAATTGCCAAAATAGCAATCCTCTAAATCTGGTGTCCCAGCAGTGGTTGGCCAAGTTTAATAGTGTCTGGCAAAGGATATATTTTGTTCTGGGGTGAAATTCAATTGCCAAAATAGCAATCCCCTAAATCTAGTGTCCCAGCAGTGGCTGGCCAAGTTTATTAGTGTCCGGCAAAGGATATATTTTGTTCTGGGGTGAAATTCAATTGGCAAAATAGCAATACCGTAAATCAGTGGTTTCAGCTGTGGCTGGCCAAGTTTAATAGTGTCCGGCAAAGGATATACTTTTTTCTTGGGGTAAAATTTAGTTGCAAAAATAAAAATACCGTAAATCTTGTGTTCCAGCGGTGACTGGACAAGTTTCATAGTGTCCGTCAAAGGATATATTATTTTCTGGAGTGAAATTCAGTTGCAAAAATAGAAATACCGTAAATCTGGTGTTCCAGCTGTGACTGGACAAGTTTCATAGTGTCCGTCAAAGAATATATTATTATCTGGGGTGAAATTCAATTGCCAAAAGCGCAATCCCCTAAATCAGTGGTTTCAGCTGTGGCTGGCCAAGTTTAATGGTGTCTGGCAAAGGACAGATCATTTTCTGGGGTGAAATTCAATTGCCAAAATAGAAATCCCCTAAATCTGGTGTCACAGCACCGGCTGGCCAAGTTTAATAGTGTCCGGCAAAGGATATATTTTAAATTGTTGGGTGAAATATTACCATTTTTGCCAAGTACAAACCCCTGCACTGCATAACTGACAGGGAACTTACAATTGGTGGTTACATTCTTACATTAAATAAAGCCTTTTTGGGCTGTGAAGCCAAAGGTAGTCGCCAATAACTGTTTTTTTATTTAATTTTTTTTTTAATAAATTAGTGTAGACCCCAAAACATTGGGAAAATAATAAAAAATAAAACAAAGTGTATGTGCACGGTAGTATAACAGTGGTTGGGTGAGGCCGGTATACATGTCTATTCTGCATAGGGTACAAACACTGGCGTACCGCCCATAGAGGCAGACTACGCAGCTGCTATGGGGCCCGTGAGTTTCACATATAAATCATTACTACAGTGCTGACAGGACTTGCAATAATGTCAGATGCAGCAGGCAGAACTCAGCAGAGGGGATGAAGGACCTGCGATGACCTCACCATCATGTGACCAAAACAGGAGGCAGAGCTCAGCAGGGCAGTAAAGTAATGAAGACCAGCCATTCATGTGAAGAAGTATAAATTCAATGTAAGTGCCAGGGAAATGCTGGGAGTTGTAGTCCACTTATATCTCTTGTTAGGTACATTACAAGAGGAGGTATGAGGAGAGGACTTCAACTCCCAGCATATCCAGCTTGTTATGTAATCAGATTACATTACAAGAGAAGGTATAAGAGGAGAGAACTACAACTCTCAGCATGTCCAGGCCATTATTATTTATTATCAGGGTACATTACAACAGCCTGGATATGCTGGGAGTTGTATATCTCCTCCTATAATGTACTCTGATATTACATAACGGCTTGGGCATGCTGGGAGTTGTAGTCCCATCCTCTTATATGTCCCCCTGTAATGTGCTCTGATATTTAATAATAATGGCTTAGACATGTTGGGAGTTATAGTCCTCTCCTGTTATACCTCCTACAGTCATGTGCTCTGAATTAGGGCCGGGACGATGGATAGGGGAGTGTAGTCATCCGCCTAGGGCACCACCATAAAGGGGGGAGCACTCATGGCCATCCAACTTCACAAGCCTCAGGCTGTTAGAACTGAGCAAGAAGCCGCAATTATATCATTGCAACCTAAGGCACTATGGGGGAAGCAATATATATTGAAACTAGTGGGGGGCACTACAGGAGGACATTAGAGCCACTGGGAGCATTTTGGGTATATTATTATTACTAGGGTACTGTAGGGGCGTTATTATTTGACGCAATATGGAGAGCATTGCTACTAATGGGGAGTATTATCACAATTAGGCCTCATGCACACAGCCGTGCGCGGACCGTGGTATCCCTGCCTGGAAGCCAGCTGACAGCGGGAGCACACGGCGTCATTGGTTGCTATGACGCCATGCGCTTCATGCCGCCGCTGGACTACAGTAATACACCCGTACGAGTGTATTACTGTAGTCCAGCAGCGGCATGAAGAGCACGGCATCATAGCAACCAATGACGCTGTGTGCTTCTGCTGTCAGCTGGATTCCAGGCAGGGATACCACGGTCCGCGCACGGCCGTGTTCATGAGGCCTTAGGGGCACCATTACTAATGAGGGCAGTCTGGGTGTATAGTATAGGATAGTGTTTGTGGACATGGGGGGAGCAGAACAGGCAAAGTATTGGGGGTAGCTTCAAGAGGGGCAGAGGTCTGACACTCGGCACTCCCACCGATCAGCTGTATGAGGAGATAGCGAGCTCTGTGCGCAAATGCCGTCTCCCTTCTCTCTTCCTGCCCTGCTGCTATATGCCTATGGGACAGCAGAAGTGAACAGCATGCTCCGTATCCTCAAACAGCTGATCGGCGGGGGTTTTCAGACTGTGTTTTTAGCACATTATTACAAGATGTGGGTCCCACCTTCTGATTTTGCCCAGGGCCAACATTTTGTCTAAAAGGGGCCCTGCTGCTGCGTCTCCTGCAGGATGTACCTGTAATTATTAGAGGTTTAGCAGCAGCAGAGCCGTGTGAGAGAAAGCGGCCCCAGCAGGGTTAGCAGCGCTTTACTACTCTGACCTCCTCACCACTGTGACCTGCAGAGCCCTGCAAGAATGGTATCTCCAGCATCCCACATCGCACAGCTGACAGACCACGCATGTGCTGCAGGGTGGAAGGAGGACATAGTGAGTTTACACTGGGTCATTGGTGTGTATGTATATATACAAATGTGTGTGTGTGTATGTGTGTGTATATATATATATATATATATACCGTATTTTCCGGCGTATAAGACGACTGGGCATATAAGACGACCCCCTACTTTTCCTGTTAAAATATGGGGTTTGGCCTATATTCGCCATATAAGACTACCCCTCTTCCAACGCACACCAAATAAAAATTGGGTGGGTCAGCTCTCCGTGCCTGCCCAGACCTACCTGTCGGGGGCTGCTTTAGGAGCGGTTGGCAGGGATGCAGCACACGGTGGCTCAGCTAGAGGTGGCCTGTCCCTAAAGCTGGAGAAGGACAGCTTCTCCAGTCCGGCTCGGAAGTAAAGAGGACCTTTCACTGGTCCAATGATTGTTAGATAATGATATGTATGTGTAGAGCGGCGCCCAGGGATCTCCCTGCACTTACTATTATCCCTGGGCGCTTCTCCGTTCGCCCGCTGTGGCCCTGATTACTAGTGCCTGCGCCTTTTGCTAATTACAGCTAATCTCGTACCTGGGAGGAGACATTCTCTTCTGTTCTAGGCGTCTCCTTCTCTTAGGCTGTAGCACTGGACAATCACAGCGCTCAACTCACAGCCTGGGAGAAAAAAAAATCCCTAGGTGATGCTCTAGACCAGGCATGCTCAACCTGCGGTCCTCCAGCTGTTGCGAAACTACAACTCCCATCATTCCCTGACAGCCTACAGCTATCATCTTACCGAATGGCATAGTGGGAGTTGTAGTTTTACAACAGCTGGAGGGCCGCAGGCTGAGCATGCCTGCTCTAGACATATCGGTACATATCATTATCTAATAATTGTTCGACCAGTGAAAGGTCCTCTTAAGTTTCAGCACGCTGGCTTATAAGACAACACCCGGCGTATAAGACGACCCCCGACTTTTAAGAAGATTTTCATGTGTTAAAAAGTAGTCTTATACGCCAGAAAATACAGTATATATATATATATACACACACAAAACACTATTTACTGCTTACCACACAGCAGCCCCACATAGACATATGCTTGAAATTCTGAACGGGGGGTTCAGTCCCTGCCCTTTATTGCCTAATTGCTAATAGCCTATTTCTAAAAAAGGCAATGGGTGGTAGGAGGTACTGAACCCCCCTCAGAATCTCAAGCATATGTCTATGTAATATTATATGTGTGTGTGTGTATATATATATATATATATATATATATATATATATGTAAATATATATATACTGTATATATATATATATATTTTTTTTTTTATATGTTATACACACATATATTATGTATTGTAAGACCTCTTCTTGCTCTGCTACATAGATGTGTAGAGCAGTGATGGCACAGGCTCAAAGGTTGAGCCTGTGCCATCAGCTGTTGGTGTCGGCTATATATTGCTGAATCTAGCAGGACTGGAGATAGCACCAGTTCTGCCATCTTAACCTGTTAGATACGTCATGTGAACCTAAACACAACGCACATAATATGTACCCCTATTGTTCTTGTAGAGGCTCATGCACATGGCCATAGCCGTTTTTGCGGTCTGCAAAACACGGACGCTGTCTGTCTGCATTCCGTATCCGACCCGCAAACAATGTTGATTGGATGTGGACAAAAAGTTGTTCGTGTGCATGAGCCCTAGGTTAGTGCAATAATTGTACTTTTTTTAAGGGGGGGGCCCAATTCTGAGTTTTGCTATGGGGCCCCATGATTTTTATGTATGCCCCTGGGTACAAACAAGTCCTGTGGGATCCATGCCTGATTCTTTATAATATACAAAAGCTTGCCCACATTGTCTGCGGACAGGCGGCTGCGCTTGTCTGTGATAATGCCACCAGCCATGCTTGCTAAACACACGTTCAGACAATACAGTGGCTGCAGGGTAGGTCAGCACCTCCAAGGCGTAAACGGCAACCTCAGGACATGTGCCCAATTTGATGACCCAGAAGCTGAATGGGGCAGACCCAGTGGCGTAGCTAGAAATGATTGGGCACCACAGCAAATTTTTGAATGGGGCCCCCCTCCCCCAGTAATTTTTGCGCAAACCCCTTCCTTTCATGCCGCCATGCCTGTGGCTACTAAAGATCGCTCTCTCAGACCAGGCCCAGCAGCTGTTCCATTCGCTTTCTACACTGTCTATACTGCCACTGTATATAATTTCATTGTATAATACTGTAAGTCCTCCTCCTCCTCCTCCTGGATGGGCCCTTTCTAGGTCACGGCCCCAAAGCAGTTGCTTCCCCTGTAGCTATTCCCCTAGGCAGACCCATCAGTCAGTACGTGTACTGTTCCACCATGTTGCGGAAATGCTGCCTCCTGCTAAGATGTTCCAGATCGGCTGGTGGTGCAGGTTGTTGTGGCGTGATGACATAGCTTTTTCACATGTTGCCCATGCTAACTCTGCCTTCAGAGGTGTTGCTGGTGACCCAGCTGCATTGGCAAATTCTTCCTCCTCCTCCTCTGCCTTCACCTTGTGCTTCCACTGAGTCCCCGGTGTCAGGTGTGAATGCCATAAGCAGCGTGTCTACTAACGGGCTTATCTTTCTATTTTACTTCAGTGAGGGAATTAAGGACGGCACGTTGTCCTTGTAACGGGGATGCAGCAGGGTGGCCACCCAGTAATCAGCTAAAGTTAGAATGTGGCAGTAACTGCACAGTCGTTGCGCAGGCACTGTAGCATGTTGTTGCTCATGCTTGAATTGAGTTCAAGGGGCACACACATCTGAGAAACACCCAATATAAATCTATTAGAAATATAAATTTATTTCTCTTTAAAATATATATAGAAACTGTACATACAGATTATATATAAAAAATAAAATAAAAATCTAAGATAACAAACATGAATAAAATCACATTCACTGCAGTGATTACTTATAATGATATCGGCTATGGTTCAATTCTGTGTGTAAGCTGTAGTTCTACACTCATATGGACCGTACTGGGAAAAAACCTTGTAGGGTTACAATCTGTACCAGTATAGCGTCGCACCACAAAGTCCTTCTGATGTTGCAGTTCAGACAAATGTAGCGCTGTATCCAAAGTGCAGAGCCACACTGATGTGTTGGTTGCTATTGCACTGAATCAGGTTGAAGCATTGAGTCTCTATGTGATGTGGGGGTATATTGTTTTACTGTATCATCCTCCCCTCTATTCACATTAACACTCTGCTATAGTGGTGTATCCAGACCTATTTGTGTGCACTTGTATCCCTTAATAAGATCGTATAAAGTTCGCGTTCTTACCGCTCTTCACCGCTCTTTGGCGGCTAAACTGACCAGCAATCTTCCTTCACACGGCGTCCCACGTTCTATGCTGCGCTCCGAGGTGGCATCCCACGTGACTCGGATGCTTCGCAACAAAGAGAGGCGGGGTGATGCGATCAATACAAGTCCGTATGTGCAGTCCTCAGTATGGGATGGATTCCAAAGCTGGGTTTGCAGGTGATAATTAATCACAAATTCAATCTTGAGTAGTGATTTCCATACAGGCCTTTCTTTATAGTCCTTAAAATGCTGCAGCAAAGGTATACTCACTCTTGGTACGCCAGGCGCGTTTCGGGGTGCTGTACCCCTTCTTCAGTGGTAATATGAGTGAGCATTCACTCCCCTTAAATAGGGGTTGCATTTTTCCCATAATCCTACTAATAGTAAGTGACCTACAAGTGACCTACATCCTGCATTGGATTTCTTAATTTCACTCATCGCCTTGAAGGTGCATTTGGATATGAAAACAAACAGATACATATATCACAGCAGTTATGTGCATAATTCTATAAAAATAAGTATATAGTAACATAAAAAATGTTTCTAAACTAAACACAATTACAACGCAACAAAACGCATACAAATCGCATCACATATAGATGCGTTTTCTTGCCTTCTTAATGATTATCAATCAAAGAACAAGCTGATGTAGAAAGATGTTTGCAATGGAATGAAAATGGCTCGTGTGATGTAATTCTTCCTATCTTTCATTATGTTCTATTTTATTTATTTAGATTTTTCTTAGGGAGGTTTTGGGACATGATGGAAATGGGGGGGGGGTGTCAGGTAGGGAGGGGACATCGAAGTGTCGATAGACGACCAGACTTCGATGTCCCGTCACCGCCAGACCGCCCCACGATGTCTTATAAAAACCCAAACAGCTCCATTTCGGCGTTCATGCCTTAAGGAATCATCGTTTGGAAGTCAAAAATCCTACGTGTTTCTTGTCTGGACTTTCGGGCTATATGGTTGCCTCCTCTCCAAAACCTTTTTACCTTTTCTATGGCCCAGAATTTGAGATCAGAAGGATCGCTATTGTGACAAATTTTATAGTGTTCAGATACTGAATGCATCTCCAATCCCTTCTTTATGTTTATAATATGCTCGGCTACACTTTTCTTTAGGGTTCTTTTTGTCCTCCCTATATACTGATTCTTACATCCACATTCCAACATATAGATGACACCAACTGTATCACAGGTGAGGCCTTCCTAGATATCCATCTCAAAGCCATTTGCCGTAGATCGGACTGTGGTTGTCTTTCTAGGGAAGGTGGTAATCCCACAGTTATTACACCGACCACATCTGAAAAAGCTTTTTTGGGATAGCCAGTTCTCATTATTACGGGAGTGTACAATCCTCTTGACAGTCGGGGCTACTCTACTGGCCAAATTGGCTGCCTTTGTGTATGTTATTCTCGGTCTCTCGCTAAGTATGGGGCCTACAATTTTGTCATTTAAAAAATACACCCAATGATTCTTTATTATTTTTTTTATTGTACGGTATTGTGAGCTAAAAGGTAAGATGATTCTCAAAACTTCATCCTGTTGTTTGGGGCTTGTTGTAACAGTAAAAATTTTTCTCTCCATTTCCCGTACTTTGATTAGGGAGTTTTCTATAATCTGGAGTGGATACTCCCTATCTAGGAACTGTTGTTTTAGTCCTTTTGATTCTTCTTCAAATGTATCCCCTTCTGTACAGTTTCGTTTTAACCGTTTGAATTGGCTAATGGGGATATTAGTGAGCCAACGTGGCAGCTCGTGAACCTTATAAAGCTATTCCTAGCTACTGTTTTGAAGTGAGTATTGAAACATAACTTGTTTCCTTGGACATGTATTTCTGTGTCAAGAAACTCCACTTTTTTAGAACTTATCATAGGGGTGAATACTAAGTTTCTATCATTCGTATTAATCTCATTTAAAACAATGGTCAAAGCTTCCCTAGAATAGGGAATATTTTTTTACATTTTTTTAAATATCGATAACAATAGCGATCCGTCTGATCTCAAATTCTGGGCCATAGAAAAGGTAAAAAGGTTTTGGAGAGGAGGCAACCATATAGCCCGAAAGTCCAGACAAGAAACACATAGGATTTTTGACTTCCAAACGATGATTCCTAAAGGCATGAACGCCGAAATGGAGCTGTTTGGGTTTTTATAAGACATCGTGGGGCGGTCTGGCGGTGACGGGACATCGAAGTCTGGTCGTCTATCGACACTTCGATGTCCCCTCCCTACCTGACACCCCACCCATTTCCATCATGTCCCCAAACCTCCCTAAGAAAAATCTAAATAAAATGAAATAAAATAGAACATAATGAAAAATAGGAAGAATTACATCACACATGAGCCATTTTCATTCCATTGCAAGTAGCTATGAAACATCTTTCTACATCAGCTTGTTCTTTGATTGATAATCATTAAGAAGGCAAGAAAACGCATCTATATGTGATGCGATTTGTATGCGTTTTTGTTGCGTTGTAATTGTGTTTAGTTTAGAAACATTTTTTATGTTACTATATACTTATTTTTATAGAATTATGCACATAACTGCTGTATTATATGTATCTGTTTGTTTTCATATCCAAATGCACCTTCAAGGCGATGAGTGAAATTAAGAAATCCAATGCAATCCGTACCAGACTTTGTAGGTCACTTACTATTAGTAGGATTATGGGAAAAATGCAACCCCTATTTAAGGGGAGTTAATGCTCACTCATATTACCACTGATGAAGGGGTACAGCACCCCGAAACGCACCTGGCGTACCAAGAGTGAGTATACCTTTGCTGCAGCATTTTAAGGACTATAAAGAAAGGCCTGTATGGAAATCACTACTCAAGATTGAATTTGTGATTAATTATCACCTGCAAACCCAGCTTTGGAATCCATCCCATACTGAGGACTGCACATACTGACTTGTATTGATCGCATCACCCCGCCTCTCTTTGTTGCGAAGCATCCGAGTCACGTGGCACGCCACCTCGGAGCGCAGCATAGAACGTGGGACACCGTGTGAAGGGAGATTGCTGGTCAGTTTAGCTGCCAAAGAGCGGTGAAGAGCGGTAAGAACGCGAACTTTATACGATCTTATTAAGGGATACAAGTGCACACAAATAGGTCTGGATACACCACTATAGCAGAGTGTTAATGTGAATAGAGGGGAGGATGATACAGTAAAACAATATACCCCCACATCACATAGAGACTCAATGCTTCAACCTGATCCAGTGCAATAGCAACCAACACATCAGTGTGGCTCTGCACTTTGGATACAGCGCTACATTTGTCTGAACTGCAACATCAGAAGGACTTTGTGGTGCGACACTTTACTGGTACAGATTGTACCCCTTTAAGGTTTTTTCCCAGTACGGTCCATATGAGTGTGGAACTACAGCTTACACACAGAATTGAACCATAGCCGATATCATTATAAGTAATCACAGCAGTGAATGTGATTTTATTCATGTTTGTTATCTTAGATTTTTATTTTATTTTTATATATAATCTGTATGTACAGTTTCTATATTATTTTAAAGAGAAATAAATTTATATTTCTAATAGATTCATATTGGGTGTTCCTCAGATGTGTGTGCCCCTTGAACTCAATTCACTACAATTTGGCATAAGGGTGGGCCTACAAGGTGAGCACCTATCCATTGAAGAAAAGAGGTTGAGCCACTGAAACATATTATGTAGTCGCTCATGTCTGCCAGGCTGCCCAAAGGCAATGACAAGCTATCCTCTTTGAAGGAGGTATATCGTCTGTATCCTCTGTATCCCAGCGTTCCTCCTACTCCTCTTCCTCATCCTCCAGAACTGTGCCCTGGCTGGACAATTGTGTTCCAGGCCAAGACTTATGTTGGTGCAGATACCCACCCTCCGAGCCACTTGTATATGGTTGGCCTTAGGTTAAGGATAAGGCGCCTATATAGTTTTGTTTCTTCATATGGTTAGTTTAGCTGCCTTATAGCTATTTTATTATGTTTTTAAGTAATTTTGTAAATAGTTTGTTAATGGTTTGAGTGAAAGGGGGGGTGTTAAGTGTGTAGGGTGTGAGGCTGTTTGGGTTTATTTTCCATCCGCTTTCTACACTGTCTATACTGCCACTGTATCTAATTTCATTGTATAATACTGTTGAGGGGGCCCTGACAAAGTCTTTTAGTCCTCCTACTCCTCCTCCTCCTGGATGGGCCCCTTCTCGGTCAGGGACCAAAAACCGTGTACTTCACACTCTTACCTGCAGCTACGCCGCTGGGCAAACCCATCAGTCAGTACGTGTACTCTTCCACAATGTTGCTGAAATGCTGCTTCCTGCTAAGAGGTTCCAGATCTGCTGGTGGTGCAGGTTGTTGTGGCGTGATGACTAGGGATGAGCGAACCCGAACTGTACCGAATTTTGTGGTGTTTGGGACACAGACCCGGACCCGAACATTTTCAAAAAAGTTTGGGTTCGGGTTCGTTGTTCGTCGATTACTTCCCGCTGTCTGAAGGGCTGCACAGCAGCCAATCAGCTAGCGTTTTACTTCTTGCCCTAAGAAGCCATCACAGACATGCCTACTAATGGCATGGCTGTGATTGGCCAAGTGCAGCATGTGACCCAGCCTCTATTTAAGTTGGAGTCATGTAGCGCCGCACGTCACTCTGCTCTGATTAGTGTAGGGATAGGACGCAGCTGCTGTAAAGGGCAAGATTAGGCAGGAAAAACTCAGCAAAAACACCTAATGAAGTGATTGATCTAAAGCTGTGAAACATTCAACTTCTGGTAGTTAATTGCTCACTGGTTTTTAGGCTGCACAGAGCATTTTTCTGTCACTTTTTTCTGGGGTGATCGGCGGCCATCTTGTGTCTTGTGGTGCACCAGCACAGGCTGCCACCAAGTCCATCAATCCATCAATACTAGGGTCTTTTTTGCTATATCCTACATCAGGGGCTTGGCTGTGCTTATTGTCAAATAAACTCCACCTCTCCTCATAAGACTTCTCTAGAGGACAATGCTCCTTGACCACTATCCCAATTATAAACCACACCAAGGGCTATATGTATAAAACGTAGCTTTTAATAACCACTATTAAAAATAGAGAAAAACCTCACCGTGTAAACCAATATTGTGCAAAAAATACGTAGCTTACCTCAAGCCTTCACAATGGTTGCTTGTGTATATACTCACATATGTGTGGGTGTAGATCACTGCTTGTGTGGTAATGTGACAGTATAAACTTGTACCTGTATATCCCTGGTCATCCCTATGTGAATCGGGACCTGGGACCTGTAATGTCACCTGCCTAAACAGCAGAGCACCCGCCCCGACAGGAGCGACCCCACATCGAACCTGACCCTAAATATTGGGCGTTTTCCCTATAATATCCTTCACTAATTCCCTACGTGTCACGTTTCATCCATAGGAATGGACTCATCAGGGGATTTTATCCACACTTAATATCCATCAAAGTCCAGAGATAGATATTTCTTATTACAGCACAATCCTGAAAAACCAGTGGGCTAGTACAGGAATAGCAGGGTCTCAATCGACCCACACATGTATACAGCGAGGCCAGTGAGCGAGCGCTTGTTAATGTTTGTTAATGTAATAAGAAATATCTATCTCTGGACTTTGATGGATATTAAGTGTGGATAAAATCCCCTGATGAGTCCATTCCTATGGATGAAACGTGACACGTAGGGAATTAGTGAAGAATATTATAGGGAATAGGCCCAATATTTAGGTTCAGGTTCGATGTGGGGTCGCTCCTGTCGGGGCGGGTGCTCTGCTGTGTAGGCAGGTGACATTACAGGTCCCAGGTCCCGATTCACATAGGGATGACCAGGGATATACAGGTACAAGTTTATACTGTCACATTACCACACAAGCAGTGATCTACACCGACACATATGTGAGTATATACACAAGCATCCATTGTGAAGGCTTGAGGTAAGCTACGTATTTTTTGCACAATATTAGTTTACACGGTGAGGTTTTTGTCTATTTTTAATAGTGGTTATTAAAAGCTACGTTTTATACATATAGCCCTTGGTGTGGTTTATAATTGTGCTTATTGTCACCCCTAGAAACTCATGATAGAAATTGCTATATTTTATTGAGGGGTTAAATTCAATCTGGTGTTCCAGTTGTTGCTAGCAAAGTGTAATACTGTCTACTATCTGGCAAAGGATAGATTTTTTTCTGTGGTGAAATTCAATTGCCAAAATAGCGATCCCCTAAATCTGGTGTCCCAGCAGTGGCTGGCCAAGTTAAATAGTGTCTGGCAAAGGATTTATTATTTTCTGGGGGGAAATTCAGTTGCCAAAATAGCAATCCCATAAATCTGGTGTTCCAGCAGTGGCTGGCCAAGTTTAATAGTGTCCGGCAAAGAATTTATTATTTTCTGAGGTGAAATTCAGTTGCCAAAATAGAAATACAGTAAATCTGGTGTTCCAGCTGTGACTGGACAAGTTTAATAGTGTCCTGCAAAGGATATATTTTGTTCTGGGGTGAAATTCAGTTGCCAAAATAGCAATACTATAAATCTGGTGACCCAGCAGTGGCTGGCCAAGTTTAATAGTGTCCATCAAAGGATTCATTATTTTCTGGGGTGAAACTCAGTTGCAAAAACAGAAATACAGTAAATCTGGTGTTCTAGCTGTGACTGGACAAGTTTCATAGTGTCTGTCATAGGATATATTATTTTCTGCGGTAAAATTCAGTTTCCAAAAATAGAAATAACGTAAATCTGGTGTTCCAGCTGTGACTGGACAAGTTTAATAGTGTCCGGCAAAGGATACATTTTTTGCTGGGGTGAAATTCGATTGCCAAAATAGCAATACCTTAAATCAGTGGTTTCAGCTGTGGCTGGCCAAGTTTAATAGTGTCCGTCAAAGGATATATTATTTTCTGCGGTGAAATTCAGTTGCAAAAATATAAATACCGTAAATCTGGTGTTCCAGCTGTGGCTATACAAGTTTAATAGTGTCCGGCAAAGGATATATTTTGTTCTGGGGTTAAATTCAATTGCCAAAATAGCAATACCGTAAATCTGGTGTTCTAGCTGTGACTGGACAAATTTAATACTGTGCGGCAAAGGATATTTTTTTTCTGGGGTGAAATTCAATTGCCAAAATAGCAATGCCGTAAATCTGGTGTAACAGTAGTGGCTGGCCAAGTTTAATAATGTCTGGCAAAGGATATATTTTGTTCTGGGGTGAAATTCAATTGCCAAAATAGCAATACCATAAATCAGTGGTTTCAGCTGTGGCTGGCCAAGTTTAATAGTCTCCGGCAAAGGATATATTTTTTTCTGGGTTGAAATTCAGTTTCGAAAAGAGAAATACCGTAAATCTGGTGTTCCAGCTGTGACTGGAGAAGTATAATGGTGTCCGGCAAAGGATATATTTTGTTCTGGGGTGAAATTCAATTGCCAAAACAGCAATACCGTAAATCTGGTGTCCTAGCAGTGGCTGGCCAAGTTTAATAGTGTCCAGCAAAGGATATATAATTTTCTGGGGTGAAATTCAGTTGCCAAAATAGAAATACAGTAAATCTGGTGTCCCAGCAGTGGCTGGCCAAGTTTAATAGTGTCCGGAAAAGTATTTATAATTTTCTAGGGTAAAATTCAGTTGCCAAAATAGCAATACCATAAATCTGGTGTCCCAGCAGTGGCTGGCCAAGTTTAATAGTCTCCGGCAAAAGGATTTATTATTTTCCGGGGGGAAATTCAGTTGCCAAAATAGAAATACAGTAAATCTGGTGTTCCAGCTGTGACTGGACAAGATTGATAGTGTCCGTCATAGGATATATTATTTTCTGCGGTTAAAGTCAGTTGCAAAAATAGAAATAACGTGCGTGGCTGGGGGGAAACAGAGGACGATGACGATACGCCTCTCACAGAGGACAGCTTGTCCTTACCTCTTGGCAGCCTGGCATACATGAGCGACTACATGCTGCAGTGCCTGCGCAACGACAGCAAAGTTGCCCACATTTTAACGTGTGCGGACTAATGGGTTGCCACCCTGCTGGATCCCTGGTACAAAGGCAATGTGCCCACCTTACTTCCTGCACTGGAACGTGATAGGAAGATGCGCGAGTACAAGCGCACGTTGGTAGATGCGCTACTGAAATCATTCCTAAATGTCACAGGGGAACAAGTGGAAGCCCAAGGTGAAGGTAGAGGAGGAGCAAGAGGTTGCCAACGCAGCTGTGTCACGGCCAGCTCCTCTGAGGGCAGGGTTAGCATGGCAGAGATGTGGAAAAGTTTTGTCACCCTGCCACAGCTAACTGCACCACCACCTGATACGGAACGTGTTAGCAGGAGGCAGCATTTTACTAACATGGTGGAACAGTACGTGTGCCCACTCCTCCACCTACTGACTGATGGTTCGGCCCTATTCAACTTCTGGGTCTCCAAATTGTCCACGTGGCCAGAGCTAGCCTTTTATGCCTTGGAGGTGCTTGCCTGCCCGGCGGCCAGCGTTTTGTCTGAACGTGTATTCAGCACGGCAGGTGGCGTAATTACTGACAAACGCAGCCACCTGTCCACAGCCAACGTGGACAAGCTGACGTTCATAAAAATAAACCAGGCATGGATTCCACAGGACCTGTCCATCCCTTGTGCAGAATAGACATTAATAACTACCTCCCCTTAACCATATATTCTTGTACTCCAGGGCTCTTCTTTATTGAATCCTCTTTTTTTAATTTTACCTTTATTTTGCTTGGCAACCCAAAGTTGAATGAACCTCTCCTCTGTCTGGGTGCCATGGCTGTGAATGAGGCAGACATGAATCCTTTTTGGCTGTGATGAGAACATCAACTCCCATAGCATTCCCACCTGATGCCACCCCAACCTCCAATTCCACCTCCTCCTCCTCCAAGTTGCCAATTGATATTGGTTAATTTTTATTTATTTTATTTTATTTTAAGCACATTTGTTTGCAGGGAATTTACCTACATTTTGCTGCCTTTTGCATATTTTGCTGTCATTTTGCTGCCTTTCCTGGGCTATTTTACAGCCTTTTTAGTGCCCAAAGGTTCGGGTCCCCATTGACTTCAATGGGGTTTGGATTCAGGGTGAAGTTCGGGTTGAGTTCGGATCCTGAACCCGAACATTTTCGGGAAGTTCGGCCGAACTTCTCGAATCCGAACATCCAGGTGTTCGCTCAACTCTAGTGATGAGAAAGCTTTCCCACATTTCGCCAATGCTAACCCAGCCTTCTGAGGTGCTGATGCTGACCCAGCTGCCTGTGAGCTGGCTTGTGTGGCACCCTGCTGAGAACACGGTTCCTCCTACTCCTCCTCATCCTACTTATCCTCCTCATCCTCCAGAACTGTGCCCTGGCTGGACAATTGTGTTCCAGGCCAGGGACTATGTTTAAGTTAAGGATAAGGCGTGTAAATAGTTTTGTTTGTTTATATAGTAAGTTTAGCTGCATTATAGTTATTTTAATATGTTTTTAAGAAAATTTGTAATTAGTTTGTTAATGGTTTGAGTGAAAGAGGGGGTGGGAGTGTTGTGTGTGTTCGATTAAATGAATTGATTTTCACTGTCTGGTGTTTAGGAATTTCTGCACCCCAAATTCAGCACATGTGGCAGGCAGGGGATGTGTGTCAAACCGTCTAGGCCCAGACCTGCTAGTATATTTCGCCTATTAGTGCACAACACCAGGCCAGGCTGGAGGCTCAGTGGCACCAACCAATGGTCGGTCTGTTGTTCCATGCCTGTCCACAGCTCCTGCGCGGTGTGGGGTTTGTCCCACAAAGACACACGTTTTAAAACAACCTGCTGTCGTTTTCCCCTGGCTGTGCTGCTGTGGGTGGTGAAGGTGTTACGCTGAGTGGATGAGGAGAGGGTAGAGGAGGAGGAAGCCGAGTAGGAGGAGGAGGAGGAGGTAACAGGATACAAAGAGAAATGCCCAGCAATCCTCGGGGTCGGAAGGACATTCGCAAAAATGCTATCCGCGTTTGGGCCAGCCTTTACATTTACCCACTGTGTTTTTGGTTATGTGGACGTTGCCACAGATAGCGCAGCAAAGTGCAGGGAAGGGATGGCAAAGTGCAGAGAAGGGAAGTAGCGGCGGCTGGGATACAAGTACTGTGGGATAGCCACCGCCATAAGGTTTTTAAAACTGTCCACCAGACAGAATGACAGCATTTCAAAGGACCAGGAACTTTGAAATAAGGCATTCAGAGCCATGGGTAGGGGGGTACTTCCTCTTTCTGTTTCTTTTTCTCTCCACTGTTTGGTAGATGGACAGCTGATAGCTGAACACTTCCATGGGATTGTCACTACCAGAGCTTTGAGACGTTCTCACAGCTCTGTTTCTCCACCCCTGTGATGATGTAACTACTAGAGCTTTGAGACATTCCCACAGCTCTGTTTCTCCGCCCCTGTGATGAGGTCTTTACTTTCTGTTTCCTTCCTCCCAGCTGTCCCTCCTGTGTTTGATTGCTCTGCCTTTAAATCACCTCTCTTCCTTTGTACGGTGCGGATTATACTACTTCATTTGACCTGTATCTCTCGCTTGAGTATCTTCACTGGTGTGATATCTTTTCTGGACCTGTGTTCTGCTGAAGCAAGTACTTCGGACATTGTCTGCTGACTTTGGATCTGTTTTCACTGCTGCTGCAGCTCCTTCAGTTAAGTGTGCAGACATTGTGTGTTTCTGTTTGTTTTGCTGACTGGATCCGAGGCGACCCGGTTCCGTCCATATACTGAGCAGGGCACCGGTGGCCGTGCCCCTTCCACTACTGTAGGGGTTACAGTGGTCATCAGCCTTAGGTACGCGGGCATGTCTCGATCCACCATCTGGATCTGGACATGGGCTTAGCAGCATAGGGAGAGCTTTTAGGGTCTGACAGGGGTCACCCTTTATGTTCCCTAGTTTGGGTCCGGTCAGTAGCTAACTCACTGTGTATGCTCTTGTTGCTCACATACAGCCGTGACATTATAATCCGCCGAAACCGTCCTTTTTGACATGGATCCGCTTTCTGACCTGGTTGACCGCATGCAGGGTCTTTCTTTGGAGGTAGCGGATCTCCGTCAATCTATGATTCAGCTTCAAGCATTGGGCTCGGCTCCGGCCCATGGAGTCTGTTGCGAGCCAAAGGTCTCACTTCCGGAAACGTTCTCCGGGGGCAGTGAGAATTTTGTTCGCTTCAGAGAGGCATGCAAACTCCATTTTTGCTTGTGTCCCCGTTCCTCTGGTAATGAGGAGCAGAGGGTGAGGATTGTCATCTCCTTGCTCAGGGGTAATGCTCAGACTTGGGCTTTTTCACTGCCATCGGGGATCCCTCCCTTCGATCCACAGAAAGATTTTTGTGGCCCTGGGGCAGATATATGATGACCCGGATCGTGTTGCTCTGGCTGAATCTAACTTACGTTTTTATGCCAGAACAAACTGTCTGCTGAGCTTTATTGTTCTGAATTTCGGAGATGGGCAGCTGATTCAGGTTGGAATGATGCTGCACTCCGAGTCAGTTCTGTCATGGTCTCTCAGAGAGATTGAAAGATGCGTTTGCTTTCCATGAGAGACCAACATCTTTAGAGTCTGCCATGTCATTGGCGGTACGCCTTGACAGGCGTCTAAGAGAAAGAAACGAGACCTCTCGGTCCAGCCATTGTCACTCTAGGGGCAGTGGTGCGGACTCATTCAGTGTGCAGGGGTCTCATCCTGTCTCGGTCCCCTCTGAGGAGGAGCCTATGCAGCTAGGTCGACTTGCCCCTGATAAAGGAGGATTTAGTCCTCAGAGAATGGTGTGTTTTTGTTGTGGGGGCATTGGTCATTTGGCAAATGTTTGTCCCTCTAGGAGATTCATGAACTGTACTAAGAGTGATAATAAGAGAAAATCCTCAAAAGGAAAATCATCAAACTCTGCTTCATCTGCTACCTTGGGCAAAGTTGATGTAGGAATTGGGGCTTTTCCTCTGACCTGCAGTTCTCGTTTTCTCCTTTCTGCCAGGGTGGCGCTAGAGAGCAAAGTCATTTCTTGTGAAATTTTTGTTGATAGTGGAGCGGCCGTCAATCTTATTGACACTCAATTTGTAGCCAGGCATGGTTTTCGGGTTTGCACATTAGAAAAAGATATACCTGTTTTGCCATTGACTCTGCTCCACTCTCACAGAGATCCCTGAAGGGCATTGTTCACAATATCCGGTTAGCTGTAGGTGACACTCATGTGGAGGATATATCTTGTTTTGTCCTTAACGGATTGCCTACTCCTCTAGTGTTGGGGTTACCCTGGCTCACTAAACATAACCCCACTATTGATTGGCAAGGAAGGCAAATAAATGAGTGGAGTGAGTTTTGTAGAGAGAATTGTCTCACAGCGACTTTTGCAGAGGTATCTACTAAAACTTTGCCATCATTTCTCTCTGATTTCTCGGACGTGTTTTCCGAGAGCGGTGTGCAGGAGCTACCTCCTCACCGGGAGTTTGACTGTCCCATTAACCTCATTCCCGGCGCCAAGCTGCCAAAAGCACGCCTGTACAATCTCTCACAACCGGAGAGAATCGCAATGCGAACCTATATCTCTGAGAGTCTCGATAAGGGGCATATTCGTCCCTCAAAATCACCGGTCGCCGCGGGTTTTTTTGTTAAAAAGAAAGATGGCTCTCTGAGACCTTGCCTAGATTTTAGGGAGCTGAACCGTATCACGATTCGCGATCCCTATCCCCTTCCTCTGATCCCAGACCTCTTCAACCAAATTGTTGGGGCCAAGGTTTTTCCAAATTGGATTTGAGAGGCGCGTACAACCTGGTCAGGGTCAGAGAGGGGATGAATGGAAAACAGCCTTTAATACCCCCGAGGGGCATTTCGAGAATCTCGTTATGCCTTTTGGCTTGATGAATGCTCCGGCCGTCTTTCAGCATTTTGTTAACAGTATTTTCTACCATTTAATGGGGAAATTTGTATTGGTGTATCTTGATGATATTTTGATTTTTCCCCTGATGTTCGGACTCATCAGGATCATCTTTTCAGGTTCTGCAGATTCTGCGAGAAAATAAATTGTACGCCAAGCTGGAGAAATGTGTGTTTATGGTATCGGAGATTCAATTTCTGGGTTTTCTCCTCTCTGCTTCTGGTTTTCGCATGGATCCGGAGAAGGTCCGTGCTGTGCTTGAGTGGGAGCTTCCTGAGAATCAGAAGGCATTGATGCGCTTTCTGGGTTTTGCAAACTATTACAGAAAGTTCATTTTGAATTATTCCTCTGTTGTCAAACCCCTCACTGACATGACCAAAAAGGGGCGGATTTTTCCTCTTGGTCGGAGGAGGCGCTTGCAGCTTTTTCTAAGATTAAAGAGAGTTTTGCGTCTGCTCCCATCTTGGTGCATCCCGATGTTTCCTTACCTTTTATTGTTGAGGTGGATGCTTCCGAGGTGGGTGTGGGTGCGGTTTTGTCCCAGGGTCCGTCTCCTTCCAAATGGCGACCCTGTGCCTTTTCTCTAAAAAACTCTCACCGGCAGAGAAAAACTATGATGTGGGAGATAGGGAATTGTTGGCCATCAAGCTGGCTTTCGAGGAATGGCGCCATTGGTTGGAGGGGCCAGGTACCCTATAACCGTTTTTACCGACCATAAGAATCTGGCGTACTTGGAGTCGGCCAGCGTATGAATCCGAGACAGGCCAGATGGTCTCTGTTCTTCTCCAGATTCAATTTTGTCGTTACATTCCGCCCTGGGATCAAAAATGTGAAGGCTGACGCTCTCTCTCGCTGTTTTCCGGGAGGAGGAAACTCCGAGGACCCGGGTCCCATTTTGGCGGAGGGGGTAGTTGTTTCTGCTCTGTATTCTGATTTGGAGGCCGAGGTCCAGGCTGCCCAGACTGAGGCACCTGCCCGTTGTCCTTCTGGAAAGTTGTTTGTGCCTCCTGAGTTACGTCACAAACTCTTCAAGGAGCATCATGATACGGTTCTTGCTGGTCACCCGGGAGTAGAGCCACGGTAGATCTCATTGCTCGGAGATTTTGGTGGCCGGCTCTTCGTAAGTCGGTGGAGGGTTTTGTGGCTGCTTGTGAGACGTGCGCTCGCGCTAAGGTCCCTCGTTCACGGCCTTCAGGTCCCCTTCTCCCCTTACCCATACCTTCCCGTCCTTGGACACACCTGTCCATGGACTTTATCACGGATCTTCCTCGTTCCTCAGGGAAGTCGGTGATCCTGGTGGTGGTGGACCGTTTTAGCAAGATGGCACATTTCATACCCTTCCCTGGATTGCCCAATGCTAAAACGTTGGCGCAAGCTTTTGTCGACCATATTGTTAAATTGCATGGCATTCCCTCTGATATTGTTTCCGATAGAGGCACGCAGTTTGTGTCCAGATTCTGGAAGGCTTTCTGTTCTCGCCTGGGGGTTCGGCTGTCCTTCTCTTCTGCTTTTCACCCGCAGTCGAATGGTCAGACTGAACGCGTCAATCAGAATCTGGAGACATATTTGCGCTGTTTTGTTGCAGAGAACCAGGAGGATTGGTGTTCGTTTCTCCCTCTTGCTGAGTTTGCTCTGAACAACCGTCGTCAGGAATCTTCTGATAAGTCACCATTCTTTGGTGCATATGGGTTCCATCCGCAGTTTGGGACATTCTCGGGAGGGGCTCCTTCTGGTTTGCCTGAGGAGGAGAGATTTTCCTCGTCTTTGTCTACCATTTGGCAAAAGATTCAGACTAATCTAAGAAAGATGAGTGAGAAATATAAGCGTGTGGCTGATAAGAGACGTGTGCCTGGTCCGGACCTGAATGTGGGTGATCTGGTGTGGTTGTCTACAAGAAATATTAAACTGAAGGTTCCCTCCTGGAAATTGGGTCCCAAGTTTATTGGGCCTTATAAAATCTTGTCAGTCATCAATCCTGTTGCCTTCCGTCTTGATCTTCCACGGGTTTGGAAGATACATAATGTATTTCACAGATCTCTCTTAAAACCATATGTCCAGCCCACGGTACCCTCCTCTTTGCCTCCTCCTCCGATTTTGGTTGATGGCAATCTGGAGTTTGAGGTTTCCAGAATTGTGGACTCTCGCATTGTCCGCGGTTCTCTTCAGTACCTCGTTCATTGGAAAGGTTATGGTCCTGAGGAGAGGATGTGGGTTCCGGTGTCGGACATTAAAGCCACTCGCCTCATCAGGACTTTTCATAGGGCTCATCCTGAGAAGGTGGGTCCTGGGTGTCCGAGTCCACCCGTAGAGGGGGTACTGTCACTACCAGAGCTTTGAGACGTTCTCACAGCTCTGTTTCTCCACCCCTGTGATGATGTAACTACTAGAGCTTTGAGACGTTCCCACAGCTCTGTTTCTCCGCCCCTGTGATGAGGTCTTTACTTTCTGTTTCCTTCCTCCCAGCTGTCCCTCCTGTGTTTGATTGCTCTGCCTTTAAATCACCTCTCTTCCTTTATGCGGTGCGGATTATACTACTTCATTTGACCTGTATCTCTCGCTTGAGTATCTTCACTGGTGTGATATCTTTTCTGGACCTGTGTTCTGCTGAAGCAAGTACTTCGGACATTGTCTGCTGACTTTGGATCTGTTTTCACTGCTGCTGCAGCTCCTTCAGTTAAGTGTGCAGACATTGTGTGTTTCTGTTTGTTTTGCTGACTGGATCCGAGGCGACCCCGGTTCCGTCCATATACTGAGCAGGGCACCGGTGGCCGTGCCCCTTCCACTACTGTAGGGGTTACAGTGGTCATCAGCCTTAGGTACGCGGGCATGTCTCGATCCACCATCTGGATCTGGACATGGGCTTAGCAGCATAGGGAGAGCTTTTAGGGTCTGACAGGGGTCACCCTTTATGTTCCCTAGTTTGGGTCCGGTCAGTAGCTAACTCACTGTGTATGCTCTTGTTGCTCACATACAGCCGTGACAGGGATTTGTTGGAGATGCTTGGTGACAATGACAGATGTGGTGGCGTTGCCGCCACATCCTCTCTTTGCTGGGTGGCAGGTGCCACTGTCACTCACTTGGGCTCAAGTTTAGAATGTTTATTTATTATTTTTCTGTATTTTATTTTATTTTAAGTCATTTCCCTATTCAAATATGTTTGCAGGGCATTTACCTACATTTTGAGGCCTTTTGCAGCCCTCTAGCCCTTTCCAGGGCTATTTTGCAGCCATTTAAGTGCCCAAAAGTTCAGGTCCCTATTGACTTGGGTGAAGTTCGGGTCGAGTTTGGATCCCGTACCCGAAAATTTTCGTGAAGTTCGGCCGAACTTCTCGAACCCGAGCATCCAGGTGTTCGCTCAACTCTAATCAGGGAAAACTAGGCTCCTGCACAGGGCTGCAATGCATTACGTAAGTACCAAGACCTGTCTTCTAGCACCTGCACTATGTCTTCTGTTTTTAATGATTGCCTAATTGAAATCTGTGCTGTTTGGAGAGAAGCATCAATTCCGCTGTGCAAGCACAGAGGCCAGAAGACATAGCATAGCCACAAAAAGACAGGGCTAGATAAGATATTTAGCCCTGTCAATCCAAGGGAAAGGGGAGGGACAAAAGTTAAAGGGGTGTAACACACTAGTGCTCTGAGGGCTTTGGCTAGTGCGGTCATTTTCATATCAATAAAAATGTGGTTCTCTCAGCCATGGGTCAATAAACAATTATAATCAAGGTATCAACCCTATCAAGCTATATGCCTGGTTTCGTAGGGTTGATTATGCAGACAGATGCTCTTTAAAGGGGTATTCCTATCTTTGACAATGGTGGCATATCGCTTGGAATGGAGCGAGGAGAGCTGTGGCTGGAGGACCCCATATTTCCTGGGGTCTGTCCACCACCAAGCGCTGCTCCCCGCATCTCCCATAGAAGTGAATGGGAGTGCACCATGCATGCGCGGCCTATGCTCCCATTCATTTCTATGGGGCCGACGGAAATAGCCGACCCCATAGAAAATAAATAGAGAGCGGCTGCGCATGTGCATCCTTCACTTTTGGGGCTCTGTTCTTTATATAGGTGAAGGGTCCCAGCGGTGGGACCCGCATCTATCATAAAATGGGGGTCTATCTTAGAGATATGCCCCCATTGTCTGAGATGGGACAACCCCTTTAAGGCTAAAATTAGTTACATCACTAAGGGGTTAAAATGCACTTCAGTCACTTCAGTTGTGCACCAGCTACATTTACTTGAGATAATAATTCAAAATCTACAATGCAAAAAGTGACATTTTTGGGAGAGGTTTTTCCAATTTTTATGTGACTATTGGAGAGGGGGGTGTTAAGGTAGAAAACAAAATGACAACAATCAGATATCATTTCGGACATGACAACGTCTTTCTAACAAAGCTAGAACCAGCCACGTACCTCACATGGATCCAGTTCAAGGGAGTGTCTTTTCTGCTGCAGCTCAGAGGGCGTATCCATACTTTCCCTATCACAACTCAGGAGGCAGTTTATGGCATAGCAGATGGTGCTATACAGATATATTTTATTGAATGACCCAGTAGTTATATGCTACATTTTTAATTACATGCAATTACAAAAGTATTCAGATCTAGGTGTTGGTTTGAAAAATGTAGAATATTTTTTGTGGGACAGCCCCTTTAATGGAGCTGTCTGGGATCATATGAGCATGTGGCAATTGGGTGGGAAACCATAAAACAAGTAATACTTACCTATAACAACCAACATTATAATTATATTGATTGGCTTAAAGGGGTTGTCTAACTTCAGCAAGTGGCAAAGTTCATACAATCCACTTCATTCATTTTTCCATCACATTATACACTGCTCATATCCAGGGGTTATAAGCACCCTGCAATCCAGCACCAGTGGCCACGACTGCACGCTTTAGGAATAGGCGACAGCCTCTCTGGTTATTGGTACTGCGGAAGTGCACATAGGCCATTTGAACCCCCAGCCTGCCTAATTAATCTGATTCTCTCCTGCCTTCCCTGACCATAGCTCAATTCCTGTTGTGACTCATTGTCACATGCCCTGACCTTAGTCTTGTTCTACTATGCCTGCCTTGACTTTTGCTAGTTCCTGACCATGAGTATTGCCTGACCCCTTGATGTTTCTCACAGGTGTTTTTGGCCCCTGTGGATCAGAGGCCAACTACACCAGGACTACTCCAGGAAGTTGATCCCCTGCAGCAAAGACCAGATCCCTGTAGAGGGATTAAATATGACTACCAGGGGACCACTTTGGCCCTTAAGTTTAGGTCAAATTCAAATTGGTTAGTTGGCACATTTGGGTCACTCCCACTGTCCACTACAAGTGAAATGTGTTGATTTGAAGTTAGTCCTTCAGCACAGTAAACAAAGACTGTAAGTGAGCACTGGAGTGCAGAAAATCTCATAAAGTAATGATTTTATTATTTTATGGAATATCCTAGAGATGAGCGAATTTTACAAAAACTCAATTGGGCTGATTCGCCGAATTTTCCGGAATTTATTCGAGTTGAATCTTGTTAAAAAATGACTATTTACGGGCTGCAGAGTGTCTTTATAGGGGTGTAGAACACTGGGCCTTGTAGTAACACGAAAAGAAAGTCTGCTGTGGTAGTGAAATAAAACTGAGTCAGTATGACATGCAGATGATAGGCGTTGCTCTTAGAATCACTGCACACTTCACTTATTTGGGCAGTCAAAAATGACCAAATAACTCAAGTAGTAACTCAGACTTACAGGTCGATGTTCGTGCCTAGAAGAAGCGCATTCCTTTTACACCCTCATCAGCTGATTCCACATAGATGTCTACAGAACCAGTTCTATTAAAACGCTTATACAAGTAGAGCCCCCTCAGCAGAGTAATGAGGATGTCAGCAGTAAGTTTGTGTTGACGTCACTGATAACTCCCTAAAAAACGGATCCTGTCTGCTGAGCATTCGCTTTCACTCGGTCAGCATTTGCTCAATAATCCATCAGTATTGCTCATGCCAAATAAAACAGGAGTGGATCTAAAACAAAGATGACACATGAATGGAATATTTGCATGTCTGCTGTTTTGTACCAACTCTTGCTTTTGGCTACCAAATCATAAGCCAATTCTGATGGGACCATTCAGGCCTTAAAGCTGCTACACAGACAGGATCCATTGTGCGTCTCATTTTTCCTTCCTTCTGACAGATCAGAAGAAAGGTCAAATAAATGATGATGTCAGCCAGGCCGAAAGGCAAAATAGTAGCCCAGTCTTGAAGTGGGAAGAGTAGGAACAGCATGAGAAGTCCACAGAGTGGCCCTATGACATAGTGGTGAGGTGGAAGCAGCATGACGAGACCAAGGAGTGGCCCAATGACAGAGTCTGAAGGTGGTGGCAGCATCAGAAGGAGGCCACAGAGTGGCACAATGACAGTGTGAAGGTGGCGGCAGCATCAGTAAGTCATAGAGTGGCACAATGACAGAGTCTGGAGGTGGCAGCAGCAGCAGTAGAAGCAACAGAAGAAGACCACAGAGTGGCACAGAGAGTCTGGAGGTGGCAGCAGTATAAGGAGGCCACCGAGTGGTACATTGAAAGAATGTGGAGGTGGCAGTAGTATGTGGAGGCGACCGAGTGGCACAATGACAGAGTCTGGAGTTTGCAGTAGTATGAGGAGGCCACAGAGTGGCACAATAGCAGAATCTGAAGGTGGCAGCATCAGGAAAAAAGATGGCCGCACAATACATCTCAAACTAACAGAAAAACAAAAAAGGGGCTTATTCCAGAAATAGGAATGAAGGAAGTTCTTTGCGCACATTTTTGATCAAAAGTATGTCGGGCCCAAATGCCACTTCACGGCGACTTCCGCACATGGGTCCCTAACACTACAGATACTGCCTCTCATGGACTTACCAGTCTCCTTATTTTCAGGGCACTGTAGGAACCAGCTAAATTGCTTTTGTGCTGAGAAGTCCCAGGAACTTGGGCGGGTCTCAGTCCAAAAGAGGCGCCACCCTCAATATACTATAAGACAAAGTTCAGACTAAGCACCTATATTTCTACACTCAGAAGTGCATGACCATAAGGCAAATTAAGTAGGTTAAAAGATGGCCGCACAATACATCTCAAACTAACAGAAAAACAAAAAAGGGGCTCATTCCAGAAATAGGAATGAAGGAAGTTCTTTGCGCACATTTTTGATCAAAAGTATGTCGGGCCCAAATGCCACTTCACGGCGACTTCCGCACATGGGTCCCTAACACTACAGATACTGCCTCTCATGGACTTACCAGTCTCCTTATTTTCAGGGCACTGTAGGAACCAGCTAAATTGCTTTTGTGCTGAGAAGTCCCAGGAACTATAGGTGCTTAGTCTGAACTTTGTCTTATAGTATATTGAGGGTGGCGCCTCTTTTGGACTGAGACCCGCCCAAGTTCCTGGGACTTCTCAGCACAAAAGCAATTTAGCTGGTTCCTACAGTGCCCTGAAAATAAGGAGACTGGTAAGTCCATGAGAGGCAGTATCTGTAGTGTTAGGGACCCATGTGCGGAAGTCGCCGTGAAGTGGCATTTGGGCCCGACATACTTTTGATCAAAAATGTGCGCAAAGAACTTCCTTCATTCCTATTTCTGGAATGAGCCCCTTTTTTGTTTTTCTGTTAGTTTGAGATGTATTGTGCGGCCATCTTTTAACCTACTTAATTTGCCTTATGGTCATGCACTTCTGAGTGTAGAAATATAGGTGCTTAGTCTGAACTTTGTCTTATAGTATATTGAGGGTGGCGCCTCTTTGGACTGGAGACCCGCCCAAGTTCCTGGGACTTCTCAGCACAAAAGCAATTTAGCTGGTTCCTACAGTGCCCTGAAAATAAGGAGACTGGTAAGTCCATGAGAGGCAGTATCTGTAGTGTTAGGGACCCATGTGCGGAAGTCGCCGTGAAGTGGCATTTGGGCCCGACATACTTTTGATCAAAAATGTGCGCAAAGAACTTCCTTCATTCCTATTTCTGGAATGAGCCCCTTTTTGTTTTTCTGTTAGTTTGAGATGTATTGTGCGGCCATCTTTTAACCTACTTAATTTGCCTTATGGTCATGCACTTCTGAGTGTAGAAATATAGGTGCTTAGTCTGAACTTTGTCTTATAGTATATTGAGGGTGGCGCCTCTTTTGGACTGAGACCCGCCCAAGTTCCTGGGACTTCTCAGCACAAAAGCAATTTAGCTGGTTCCTACAGTGCCCTGAAAATAAGGAGACTGGTAAGTCCATGAGAGGCAGTATCTGTAGTGTTAGGGACCCATGTGCGGAAGTCGCCGTGAAGTGGCATTTGGGCCCGACATACTTTTGATCAAAAATGTGCGCAAAGAACTTCCTTCATTCCTATTTCTGGAATGAGCCCCTTTTTGTTTTTCTGTTAGTTTGAGATGTATTGTGCGGCCATCTTTTAACCTACTTAATTTGCCTTATGGTCATGCACTTCTGAGTGTAGAAATATAGGTGCTTAGTCTGAACTTTGTCTTATAGTATATTGAGGGTGGCGCCTCTTTGGACTGAGACCCGCCCAAGTTCCTGGGACTTCTCAGCACAAAAGCAATTTAGCTGGTTCCTACAGTGCCCTGAAAATAAGGAGACTGGTAAGTCCATGAGAGGCAGTATCTGTAGTGTTAGGGACCCATGTGCGGAAGTCGCCGTGAAGTGGCATTTGGGCCCGACATACTTTTGATCAAAAATGTGCGCAAAGAACTTCCTTCATTCCTATTTCTGGAATGAGCCCCTTTTTTGTTTTTCTGTTAGTTTGAGATGTATTGTGCGGCCATCTTTTAACCTACTTAATTTGCCTTATGGTCATGCACTTCTGAGTGTAGAAATATAGGTGCTTAGTCTGAACTTTGTCTTATAGCATCAGGAAAAAGACACCAAGTGGCACAATGACAGAATGTGGTGGTGGCAGCAGTGTGTGGAGGCCACCGAGAGGGACAAAGACAGAGGCCAGAGTTGGTGGCAGCAGCAGCATCAGGAGGAGAACACAGAGTGGCAAGGTGACGTAGTGTGGAGATGGGTGGCTATACCAGTACTCTCTGACGAAGGTGGGTGAAAGAAGGAGCACTTGGCATCAGATGGGTGGGAGTATCAGAGTAGTAGCTGAGGCAGGTAGAAAGAAGAAACTGGTCTATTTTGTCAAGTTTTGGGTGAGGCGGCATGGATGATCTAATCAGATGCATCAGGCATTAGTGGGTGGAAATCCTGGCTGATCCAGGCCTTAATAATCTTGACAAAGGTCAGTCTTTACACATTTTGGGTGGACAGGCGACTTCTTCTTGTGGTAACAATGACCCCCCGCTGCACTAAACACCCGCTCTGATGTCACACTACTGGCAGGGCAGGACAGCTTTTTTAGGGAAAACTCGGCCAGTTGTGGGCACAAATCCAAATTGGATACCGAGTACTACAGCGGATCTTCAACTTGGAGTGGCAGGGTGCTGTCCAAGAATGCCACCACCTGCTGGTTCAGGTCCTGCTCCAGGTCTACCTGCTGCTGCTGGTGAGTAGTTTCTTTACTATTCGGGTGAAGAAAGCTGCTCATCAGCGACTGTAGACTCAGGCTGCTTCTGATAGAGCTGGTACTGCTCCTGCCACCCCACCCCTCCTCAGCAGCCATTGCAGTGGAATGTGAGCACAGAGGGCCCCCTCGGTCAGACCTGCGAGAGGATGGACAATGGCGCAGATAGGCAGCGGCCAACTGACTACATAGGATGTCTCTGTAGTCATTAAGTTTGTCCTCCCTCTCAGTAGGTGTAAAAGGCCCCCATTTTGGACCGGTAGCGAGGGTCCAACAAAGTGAAGAGCCAGAAGTCATCTCTCTGCCGAATGGTGACAATTTGGCTGTCATTGTGCAAGAAAGTGAGCATGCATCGGGTCATTTGTGCAAGTGACTCCCTGCCTCCATCTCCACTGCATACTACCACCATGTGTCTGGGTCCTCTCTCGTCTTCCTCATCTCCCTGTAGCTCCACTGGCTGCTCCTGCCCCTCCTCTCCTGTCAGCGGAGTAGAAAGACCACCCATTTCGCTAAACATTGCCTGTGCTCCAATGTCCTCCTCCCCCTCCTCCTCCTCTTCCAGTTCAGCCCCCATAGGGCTCATGTGACCGTGAGATCTAGGCGCCACGTCTCCTGTCCCCTGACCAGTCATTGTTACCACCATCTGTTCCAGGACATGAAGCAGTGGAATAACGTCGTTCATTCTGTACTCCTGGTCTAACATATGTAGGGTGGATTTCCATGGGGTGAAAACGTCGCATATAAGCCTAGGGATGCCGTTCTGCATCTCAAGGAGGGTGTGCTTTGTGGTGTATGAGTGGCTGAAGTGCATGCAAAGTTTCCTGGCCATTTTTAGGGTGTCTTGCAGATGGGTGGAAGACTTCAGGAACCACTTGACAACCAGATTAAACACGTGTGCCATGCAGGGCACATGTCTCAACCTTCCTTGATGCAGCGCCGACACCATGTTGTTGGTCACCATGGTTACAATTTTTAGTTGTCGGGGAGAAAGCCAGGATTCGATTTCTTGATGAATTACAGGGAGCAGTTCCTCCCCTGTGCAACTCCGTTGACCAACGGCTTGACAACATGGAGGCGGAAGTGGCGGGACCTGGCCAAGTTACTGGTGTGCCTGAACCACCCAGTGGGCGATAAAGGACACATATAGTCCCTGCCGTAGTTACAGCTCCACATGTTGGCGCTGCCGTGTACTTTGGTACAGCCTTTTTCGTAAAGAAATGACGGTTTGGGACTCTCCAAATCGGCTCAGCACAAGCCATTGGTTCTCTAAAAGGTACAGAGTCCACCACTTGGAAAGGGAGGGACTGCAGCACCAGCAACTTGGACAGAAACACATTCATCTTCTGCACCATTGGATGATTGCATATATACTGCTGTCTCTTGGCAAATGCTTCGGTGATCAATTGCTGATGGAATGACTGACGAGGAGTAGGAGGAGCAGGCGCATCTGGACCAGCAGAAGATGGGAATGGCAGACAGCTCCCTTCGGCTAAGGTGGTGGACCCTCGAATGCCTGAAATCGGATGCGTGCCACTGGGTGACGCAGCGGTTGCTGTGGCAGGCTGGACCACCACAATGGAGCCAAGATTCTCCCAGGCCACTTTATGGCAATGCTGCATATGTTGACGCAGGGCCATGGTGCACCCTGACCACGCCTCACCTTCTGCCCACAGATTCTACATATGGTCACTTTCACCTCGTCCAGCAGCTTAACAAAAAACTTCCACACCTCCGAATAGGTGATTGTTTCCCCCAACAGTCCGCACTGACTACTCCCGCCGCTGCCCCCTTGAACCCCTGCACCACTACTTCCCAGGCAGGTAGGCTGTTGCGAAGCAGGTGGTCTACCTCGGGCACGTTTTGCTCCAAACCGCCCATTGCAGCCACCGTGCTTACTCCCAGCCATGCTACTGCCTTGCAGGCTCAGACGCTGCCTAATGGGCAGCGTCTGAGCCTGCAAGGCAGTCATTCTCAAAGTGCAGTCATTCTCAAAGTGCAGCATTTCTAAGTGCACTAGAGATATTCAAGAGACAAACCTAGAACTTTCCACTGTAGCAGAACTTCAGCTGAACTTTCCACTGTAGCAAAACTTCAGCTGAACTTTCCACTGTAGCAGAACTTCAGCTGTGTTTTTGGTGTGCTTTAGAACAGGTAAGGAATTTGTTAGACAGGTGTTGCTATTGTCTGATTGCTAATGAGCATAGGCCCATTAAGGTGTTAAATTTGTTGTTTTGGGAGGGGCTTTTGTAGGAGTGTGTGTATATATAGCCGCATAGTATTAGCTTGCCTAATTCTAGCTTGCATCATTCTCAAAGTGCAGCATTTCTAAGTGCACTAGAGATATTCAAGAGACAAACCTAGAACTTTCCACTGTAGCAGAACTACAGCTGAACTTTCCACTGTAGCAGAACTTTAGCTGTGTTTTTGGTGTGCTTTAGAACAGTGCAGCATTTCTAAGTGCACTAGAGATATTCAAGAGATACTCAGGAGGTAATCTGGAGGTGAGTACAATCTATTAAGTTTTGTTTAACATATCTTCTTGCATTAAAATGGCAGACCTGATTCAGTGCAGGAATTGCTGTGCTTTCATTTCATGTTTCACTCTTCGCAGGTTTGGATGCTGTCTGATCTGCAGACAGTTCTCCATAATGCAGCAGGAAATTGCATTTTTGAAATCTGAGATTTGTAAAGTAACTGTTAGACAAACTCAGGCTTGGCATGTTGCAATGCCACTGCCACAAAGGCCCCCCAGAAATGGAAGATGGGTTACTGTAGGTCCTGGTAGACTTAGAGCTGTTGATAGAAGACATGCCCCACAGTTGGTGGCTCTCTGTAATTCATTTGCAGCACTTTCAGAATGCAAAAGCAACATGGAGGATGGCTCAGGCACAGTGGGAGAGGAACAATCATTTCCTATGCCTAAGGTATGCAAGACTACTGACAAAGACAAAAAGAATATAGTGAGTACTAATAGTAAGCAACTATTGGTGGGCGATTCTATCATAAGAGGTGTGAAGTTTGATGAAAATGGTTTTGTGAGATGTCTCCCTGGTGCTACTGCCAGCAGGGACAGACGACGTATCCTTAACATTATTAAGCAAGCAAAAATGGAAAAGGAGGTGGATGTTATTGTCCATATTGGGACAAATGATCTGGCTTGCAATGAAGTTTCAAAGGTGAAGGAAGATTTTCACACACTTGGTAATGATATAAGGAAAATTGCATCGACTGTCTCATTCTCTGCAGTTCTGCCTGTGCATAACCGTCAGCATGACAAGCAGTTGCGTATTAAGGAATTCAATGCATGGCTTGGTGAATGGTGTTTGAACCAGGCATTTAAGCAACGTTTCGGGCTTTAGTAAGTGTAGCCCTTCATCAGGCTGTTATATTACAAGAGACAAAAAGACAAAAAGGCATACATTAAGTATATCAATGACAGGGGGCAGGTATACATATATAAGCATGATTTGTAATACAAATAACAAAAGCTTTAGATGTATACATGTTTTGCATCAGTAGCATGTAAAATGGTAATAGCGTGGATAGTGCCACAAGTGTGGCCCATCCCATACACACGATGAGAGATTAAGCACATTTACATCCATGAACCTATAATACACATCTATGCTGAGATGGAGTAGTATGGCAGTATAATGCTAATCACTGGTTGTGCAGTATGGCATGTGCAGCGGCTGAGTTTTAAAGCGAAACCAGTGTGGAAATGCAATAGGGTAATGTATGTGTATCCCTTTAAATTTTATAGAATGAGGTTCCCTGGACGATGTGGCTCTCATAGGGGAGAGGATGATGGGTCGGGCACGGAGCTCCCTATGTATAGAGGAAATGAGGTGCTCCAAATAAGTTAACGAACTATATTGGGTAGTCTAGGTAATGCCAGAGTGTCCAAAGGTTATAACAAATAATAAATAAATAATAGTGGAGGTGTGAGTGTCGGAAGTCCTTACCTCGTGGTCTGTCATGCATCAGGGATCATGCCGGCTAGTTGACTGATGGTTCAATGGCGTGCTTATAAGCGCAAGTGGAGCGCGTCATAAGGGAGGTACTGGTGGGCGGGGTCGGGAGTTCCCCATACTAGGCATGTGAGCGCACCGGAAGTACCCGGCTTGTATGGTTTTAAGGGCGGGCCCAGTGGGTGTGCGCCACAGTGTCTAAATCGTGTGTCCCTAATCTAATAGCAGCGCAAGTGTGCGCCGGAGTATGCGTCGGCCATATTGGAAATGGGCAGGGTTGCCCTCACATAAGTAATATGTCTGTCGGCCACATGCAGGTGCGCATGTACGCGCCGAGGCGTGAGTCGGCCATTTTGGAAGTGGGCAATATGCCCTTACATATACTATAGATATGCCGGGCTAGTAGAGACCCCTGTTTTAAGACGTAAGTGGGTGGAGGATTGGTATAGGGCAGAAGTAATGGCTAGAAACAGGAGTTGTGTGATTGACAAAGAGGAAGTATAGGGGGACCAGTGTTGAGTTGTATAGGCAGATAGTAGTGTGTAACGAGTACTATACATTATGAGAACAGAGCACAATATACACATAAAGGTTAGCATTTAACTTGACAATTTTCAGACCAAGTAGCTGATAAATGATTATAATACCAGAACCTAATTGAGGATGGAAGGATCATAGTGTGTGTTGAGCGAGTGTCCCCACATCGCTACCAGACGACACTAGACCTATGGAAAGAAAAGGGGATAACATTAATATACCTTAAATGTTATATCATAAATCATTCCCAACAATAATCTTTATTAAGTCCGCATGGTAGGAGGGTATTAAGGCGTTTGATCCAGGCCATCTCTCTCTCCTGGAGAACAGTCTCACGGTTACCCCCGCGTCGTGGAGGTGGGACCCAGTCGATGACCTGGTATCTGAGTTGGCTAGGTGAGTGTTTGTGGACCTTAAAGTGTTCCACTAATGGTGCGTCCATTTTCTCTAAGCGTATATTGGATTTATGCTGTCCAATACGATCTTTGATTTTTTGTGTGGTTTCGCCCACGTACCCCAGTCCACAAGGGCATTTAATCAGGTAAACCACGTAAGACGTGAGGCAAGAGAAGTGTCAAAACTGCATTCAAAATCAAAAATTGGTGTGCCGTCTCAATTATATGTATTAAGTGTTTAGGCACCTGGAAGTGGAGTCAGGACCAATACGAAACGAGCACCCTACACAATTGCCAATAATCTGTTGAGTGCTGTGATCCTCTGAATACTGAAAGGTGTTTGAACCAGGGATTTGGATTTGTGGCTCATGTTGGCTCTAGCTGGAATGGAAAAGAACTGTACAAGAAAGATGGTTTGCATCTTTCTCTCAAGGGAACGAATGTCCTCAATGAACAGTTCAAAGTTTTTGCTAAGGAACATTTAAACTAGGAAAGGGGGGCACAAAAGAGACAATCCATCAGTTCAGCTGCCCC
Organism: Bufotes viridis; assembly: GCA_033119425.1. NCBI lineage: Eukaryota > Metazoa > Chordata > Amphibia > Anura > Bufonidae > Bufotes > Bufotes viridis. Next base: position 266,502,597 of record CM065590.1, on the reverse strand, counting down.
CCGAAAAAACAATGCCAGAAGATGCCAGGAGCTGATAGGATAAGAAATGACAAGCTGAGAGTCTTGTCTACAAATGCTCGCAGTTTAGGGAATAAGATCAACGAACTTGAGTCTGTAATGGCATCTGAGAATATAGATTTAGTGGCTGTTACTGAGACATGGTTCAATGAAAGTAATGACTGGGACATAACAATACCTGGGTTCTCTCTATAGGAAAGACAGAGAAGGCAAGAAAGGGGTGGAGTGGCCCTATATGTGAAAAATAGCATAAAATCAAATCTAATAGAAGCCAGCGAAACCAATTTAGAGTCAGTTTGGGTTACGTTGCAGCTTGGTAATCATAAGGTAACTCGTGTAGGAGTCATATACAGACCACCAAGCCAAGTCAAAGAATTGGATGATCTACTAGTTGAGGAAATGGCTAAAATGACATTGAAAGGTGAAGTTGTCATTATGGGAGACTTTAATCTTCCTGATATAAACTGGAAAACCAAAATAGCTAGTTCTGCCAGGAGTACAGACATTCTAAATTCCCTACTGGGATTATCTCTACAGCAAGTAGTTGAGGAGCCAACCCGGAAGGAGGCCATTTTAGATTTGGTGTTCACAAATGGCAATTTGGTATCTGATATCACTGTAGGGGAAAGCTTAGGATCCAGTGATCACCAGTCAGTGAGGTTTACTATAAGTACAGTGACTGAGTCACTCCACACAAAAACAAAAGTTTTAGATTTTCGGAAAACAGACTTTTCTAAAATGAGATCAGTGGTATACGAGTCCCTATCAGACTGGAACAATTTCAATGGAGTCCAAGAGAAATGGAACTACTTAAAATTGGCACTACTGAAGGCAACAGAAAAGTGCATTAGGCTTGTCAGTAAAGGCAAAAAGGAAGAGACCACTGTGGTACTCAGCAGAAGTGGCCAAAATCATTAAAAACAAAAAGATGGCATTTAGCAAGTATAAAAACACCCAAAACGAGGATGACCGGGAAATCTATAAGATGAGGCAGAGAGAGGCCAAGCAAGTTATAAGAGCTTCTAAAGCTCAGGCAGAAGAGAAATTAGCTCAGTCAGTGAAAAAAGGTGATAAGACATTCTTCAGATACATAAATGAAAAAAGGAAATTAAAACAAGGAATTACCAAATTAAAAACAAAAGAAGGAAGGTATATGGAAGAGGATAAAGAACTAGCTGACTGCCTCAATGAATACTTCTGTTCAGTTTTTACAAAGGAAAATGAAGGAGAAGGACCTCAGTTAGGAGGAAGACTAATGAATCCTTTGATGCATGTGTCTTTACAGAGGAAGAGGTTCTAAGTCAGCTGTCCAAAATTAATACAAATAAATCACAGGGGCCTGATGGGATACACCCAAAGCTATTAAAAGAGCTTAGAGGTGTACTAGCAAATCCATTAACAGATTTATTTAGCCAATCACTGGTAACAGGTGTCGTCCCAGAAGATTGGAAATTAGCAAACGTTGTGCCAATTCACAAGAAAGGTAGTAGAGAGGAATCAGGCAACTATAGGCCAGTAAGCCTGACATCAATAGTGGGGAAATTAATGGAAACCATACTCAAGGAGAGGATTGTGGAACATCTAAAAACCCATGGGTTGATTGATAAAAACAGCATGGGTTTACTTCAGGGAGATCATGTCAAACTAATCTTATTGACTTTTTTGATTGGGTGACTAAAATAATAGATGGCGGAGGTGCAGTAGACATCGCTTATCTGGACTTTAGTAAGGCATTTGATACTGTCCCACATAGAAGGCTTATCAATAAACTGCAGTCTTTGAGCTTGAGCTCACATATTGTTGAATGGATTAGGCAGTGGCTGAAGGACAGAAAACAGAGGGTTGTAGTCAATGGAGTATATTCAGACCATAGTATTGTTACCAGTGGGGTACCTCAGGGATCTGTTCTGGGACCCATATTGTTTAATATCTTTATCAGCGAAATTGCAGAAGGCCTCAATGGTAAGGTGTGTCTTTTTGCTGATGACACAAAGATTTGTAACAGGGTTGATGTTCCTGGAGGGATACACCAAATGGAAAAGGATTTAGGAAAACTAGAGGAATGGTCAAAAATCTGGCAACTAAAATTTAATGTCGATAAGTGCAAGATAATGCACCTGGGGCGTAAAAACCCAAGAGCAGAATATAAAATCAGTGATACAGTACTAACCTCAGTATCTGAGGAAAGGGATTTAGGGGTCATTATATCAGACGACCTAAAGGTGGGCAGACAATGTCATAGAGCAGCAGGTAATGCCAGCAGAATGCTTGGGTGTATAGGGAGAGGCATTAACAGTAGAAAGAGGGAGGTGCTCGTGCCGCTCTACAGAGCACTAGTGAGACCTCATTTGGAGTATTGTGTGCAGTACTGGAGACCATATCTGCAGAAGGATATTGAAACTCTGGAGAGAGTTCCGAGAAGAGATTCTAAATTAGTACATGGATTGCAGGACAAAACTTACCAGGAAAGGTTAAAGGACCTTAACATGTATAGCTTGGAAGTAAGAAGAGACAGAGGGGATATGATAGAAACTTTTAAATACATAAAGGGAATCATCACGGTAAAAGAGGAGAGAATATTTAAAAGAAGACAAACTGCTACAAGAGGACATAGTTTTAAATTAGAGGGGCAAAGGTTTAAAAGTAATATCAGGAAGAATTACTTTACTGAGAGAGTAGTGGACGCATGGAATATCCTTCCTGCAGAAGTGGTAGCTGCAAATACAGTGAAGGAGTTTAAGCATGCATGGGATAGGCATAAGGCCATCCTTCATATAAGATAGGGCCTGGGGCTATCCATAGTATTCAGCATATTGGGCAGACTAGATGGGCCAAATGGTTCTTATCTGCCGACACATTCTATGTTTCTATGTTTCTATGTTTCTGACACACCCTTCTCCTGATGATGATATGATGATGAAGCCCCTTCTGCACCCGGCTCCCAAGTGTGATCGGCTTCATCATCATCGAGCAGTGTCTGCACGTCACTGATGTCCTCCTCAACGGTCTCTGGGTCAGGAGCCTGACTGCTCACAACACCACCTCCCACGCCACTCTCTTCATCACTATTTGTCCTCCTAGCAGAGGAAGTGGCGGATGTCTCCTCCAGATCTTGGCTGGGCAGTAGCTGCTGACTGTGGATGACTGAGTTAACCAATCATGAACCGCTGGGTTGCTGTTCAAGACACGACCGCTAGATGACACCGGGAGCTCAGGCCTCTCACTGCAACTCCTGCTGCCACGCCCCCTTACTCTGCTGTGACCTCTGCCTTCGCTAGAAACATTTAGGCCTCTGCCACTCTTGTGTGCATGGCCTGCCACTTCTCTGTCTGATATACTGATAGCTGAACTAAATAAATTAAAAGCAAATTAAAACACCCCTAAAAGCGAAGAATATATTTTTCTTTTTCTACTGAAATAGGCCACTAAATGCTTTTACCACAAATAACTGCAACAGCGAAGTGCATATATATTTTTCTTTTTGTACTGAAATAGGTCACTAAACGCTTTCACTAGTGTTGAGCAAACCTTAACTGTAAAGTTCGGGTCCGTAGCAAACTTTACAATTTTTGGTACACGGACCCGAACCCGAAGTTTGCCGTAAAAGTTCGGGTTTGGTGTTCGGGCATTTAATAAAGCTTGTTGAAAGGCTGCAGGGTGGCCAATCAACAAGCTTTTAAGCTGTGGGCCCTTAGAAGCCATCACAGCCATGCTTACTAATGGCATGGCTATGATTGGCCGGTGCATCATGTGACCCAGCCTCTATATAAGCTGGATCACTTGTAGCACCGCCCATTATCTCTGAGTAGTGCAAGGACAGGAAGCAGGCAGCTGAAGTGAGGGAGAGGGTTAGGAATCTCATCTGACTGTTAATCCTGTGGGTGTCCTTCAGCGATTTTTTTGTGGGTGCAACATCTTTGTACCCCTGACAAACAAATATAGTAGTTAATCCGTCTGTTAGTTAGGTGGGTGACATTTATCCATTTATTGTGTGAAGTACAACTGCACTGTATACGTGACAGGAAAATAAATATAGTTAATCCGTCTGTTTGTTAGGTGGGCGACATATACCCATTGTGAGAGGGCACAGGGATCCGTCATTGACGGAAGGTACGTGTCACCGAGTTTCCTGGCCTCGGTGAGGTAAGAGCCTGTTCTTTTAGGTCAGCAGCAGCTAGTGCTGCTGGACACAGCTTGTTTAGCTAGTATGGCTGTAAAGCCAATCTGGGCTGGCTCTTACTGGAAGCAACTAAAGTGTAGGGTGGGTAGTTGCTTCCCGCGATCCAGGTCTGGTTTTTGACTGGGTTTAAAAGCCCAGCCAGCACTGTCAGCTGGGGGAAAAAATCCTCCATCAAGTGGAGTTTGTAGCTGAGCCTGAGTCTGGAAGCTGCTAGCAGGCGTACAGCGTGCACAGAGGCCTGCCGTGGACATTTGGCTGTGACCCAGCTTTCAGGAGCACAGGCGATCGCTCCTGACCTGCAGTGTGTGAGTGTAACACCTGAAGGACTTTTGTTTTTGTTTACTGTGTAAACCTGCACCAAGGACTGTTGTTTTGCTGTATCAAGAGTGTGAATAAAACACTGTTGAATGATTGAAAATCCGCTTCCTTCGCCTCTATACTGCACCCGCACCTATCTGCCAAGAGCAAATCTCCACACCATTTATTGTGTGAAATACACCTGCACTGCATGCATGACAGGGAAATAAATATAGTTAATCAGTCTTTTAGATAGGTGGGCGACATGTACTCATTTATTTTGTGAAGTACACCTGCACTGCATACATGACAGGGAAAATAATATAGTTAATCCGTCTGTTAGTTCAGTGGGTGACCTCAAAGAATGAGCAGAGCAGGGCTGGGACAAGGTCCACCACCAACAGAGGCTAAGCTGCCCAAATGCGCCAAACCCCCCCCCTTCCCTTCCGACTTGAGGATGACACTGCTATGGGGGATCTGTGATGGATGACACTGTTATTGGGGAATCGGTGGGGGGTGTAGTAGAATACAATCACACTGCACGAGCCCTGCTGTCATTATGAAATAGCATATGTGACCCCCACCTCTTTTATTGGTGGTCATTCAGTAAATTAACCCTGTTTTGGGGGGGGGGGTGTCTGTGGATGACAAATATGTGTCATCCACAGATTCTCCCCATAACAGGGTTCATTTAGTGAATAACCACCCAAATTGTGGTGACCCAAAACATGGGAGTTGCATCTGCAGAGCTTTTCTATAATGCCACCCCACACTGTAGTGTCCCCCACACAGTAATGTCCGCCATACTGCCCCCCACACAGTAATGTCCGCCACTCTGCCCCCCTCACAGTAATGTCCGCCACACTGCCCCCCACACAGTAATGTCCGCCACACTACCCCCCACACAGTTTCAGCTGCAGCATGCACGGGTGAGTTGCTCTGTGGAACAGCACCACTTCACCCCCAATGAGTGGTCCTCCAAGGGGGATGTGTGTGCCATGTTGCGCTGTTTCGAGTACTCCACAAACATGGGCCGTCCTCAGTTTTACTATCCCACTTCTATGTCTCCTTGAAAAAATGCTTCGGACGATGATGGAAGAGGAGGAGGAGGGATCATTTCTACGGTTATCAGGCCAGTCATTCACAACTGGCTCGGAGGGTGGGTTGCTGCACCAACAGAGGCCAGGTACACAATTGTCCAGCCATGGCACAGTTCTGGAGGATGAGGAGGAGGATCATGAGGAGGAGGAACCGTATTCACAGCAGGGTGGCACCCAAAGCAGCTCATGGGGATCACTGGAGCATGGCTGGGGTGGATACAGAGGACAGAGACGATACACCTCCCACAGAGGACTGCCTCTGGGCAGCCTGGCACAGATAAGCGACTACATGCTGCAGTGCCTGCGCAACGAATGCCGAGTTGTCCACATTCTAACCAGTGCTGATTACTAAGTGGCTACCCTGCTGGATCCCCGCTACAAGGACAGCGAGCCGTCCTTAATTCCGTCACTGGAGCTTAATCGGAAGATGCGCGAGTACAAGCGCTTACTGGTAGACTCGCTGCTAATGGTTTTTCCACCTGACACCGGAGGCTTAGTGGAAGCACAAGCACCTCAGAAGGGAAGGTTAGCATGGCCAAAATGTGAAATAGCTTTGTCAGCATGCCACAACAACCAGTACCACCAGCTGATATGGAATGTCTTAGCAGGAGGCAGCATTTCAGCAACATGGTGGAACAGTACTTGTGCACATGCCTACACAGACTGACTGATGGGTCTGCCCTATTCAACTTCTGGGTCTCCAAATTGGGTACCTGGCCTGTGCTTGCCCTTTACGCCTTGGGGTGCTGGCCTGCCCTACGGCCAGTGTATTGTCCGAAAGTGCGTTTAGCATGGCAGGTGGGGGGGGGGGTGATAACAGACACGCGCAGCCGCCTGTCCACAGCCAATGTGGACAATCTCACGTTCATTAAAATGAACCAGGCATGGATCCCACAGGACTTATCCGTACCTTGTGCAGAAAAGACAAGTGTACCAGCCGCACCCAGCCATTGTTATACTCCAGCGCACTTTCTCTTTGCATTCTCTTTTCTATTTCCCAATGTTTTGGGGTCTTCCCAAATTTATAAAAAAATAAATAAATGAAAAAAATTTAAATAAAAAAACTACAAAAACATTGTTGGCTACCTCCTCCACCCCCACTTCAACCTACACCGCCATGTCCACCGCCTCCTCAACCTCCTACTCCACTTTGACCACTGTCTCCTTGTTCAAGAACATTATTTTTTACATTTTTTTATTTTATGTTTTTTAAGTAATTTCCCTATCCTCATTTGTTTGCATGGCAATTGTCCTGCTCTTACCGCCATTTTGCTTCCTTTTGCAGCCCTCTAGCCCTTTCTATGACTTTTTTTAGAGCCATTTTAGTGCCCCAAAGTTCGGGTCCCCATTGACTTCAATGGGGTTCGGGTTTGGGGTCAAGTTCGGGTCCCGAACTCAAACTTTAAAGGGCTTCTGTCACCCCCACTGACGAATTTTCACTAGCTGACATTAGCTACTTGCTAATGTCAGCTGAGTTCAAACATGTGTTTTATATCTTTTTTTCTTTTTTCAATCTTCTAAATAACTTACTTTTGTTATATGTAAATTAGCTTCGCTACCAGCAAGTTGGGCGGGTACTTGCTGGTAGCCGCCGCATCTTCATGGCCTTGGAACGCCCTCTTCTTTTTGATAGACAGGGCCAGCGCTCTCCTCCTCTCGCTGGCCCTGTCTGCAGCTGCAATCCAGCGCCTGCGCCGTCTCGGTCTTTAGTCGGCGCAGGCGCTCTGAGTGAGGACGCTCGCTAGGCGCTCCGTCCTCAGTGCGCCTGCGCCCGATGGCGTCAGCGCTACACCCGGAAGAAAAGACGCCGGCATCGCCTGCTCTTTACCAGGGATGCCGGCGTCTTCTCTTCCGGGTGTAGCGCTGACGTCATCGGCGCAGGCGCACTGAGGACGGAGCGCCTAGCGAGCGTCCTTCACTCAGAGCGCCTGCGCCGACTAAAGACCGAGACGGCGCAGGCGCGGATTGCAGCTGCAGACAGGGCCAGCGAGAGGAGGAGAGCGCGCTGGCCCTGTCTATCAAAAGAAGAGGGGGCGTTCCAAGGCCATGAAGATGCGGCGGCTACCAGCAAGTACCCGCCCAACTTGCTGGTAGCGAAGCTAATTTACATATAACAAAAGTAAGTTTTTTAGAAGATTGAAAAAAGAAAAAAAGATATAAAACACATGTTTGAACTCAGCTGACATTAGCAAGTAGCTAATGTCAGCTAGTGAAAATTCGTCAGTGGGGGTGACAGAAGCCCTTTAAGGCGAAGTTCGGCCGAACCCAGTGAACACGAACTTCCAGGTGTTCGCTCAACCCTAGCTTTCACCACAAATAACTGCAACAGTGAAATGCGTGTATATTATATATATTTTTCTTTTTGTACTGAAATAGGCCACTAAACGCTTTTACCACAAATAACTGCAACAGTGAAGTGCGTATATATATTTTTATTTCTGTACTGAAAGAGGCCACTAAGCACTTTCACTAGAGATGAGCGAATCAAAGCTGACGAAGTGGAATTCGATCCGAATTTCAGGAAAAATTCGAATCGCAATGAATGCAAATTTCCTCACACTTCGTGGTAAAGAATCGCATTTTTCCTAAAATGGCTGCTGCACGTGTGAGGAGAAAGGAAGTATGGGAAAGCGAGATCACCCAGACAGACATGCATGATGCAGCCAATCAGCAGCCAGTCAGTCCTGTGATGTCACAGCCCTATAAATACGGTGGCCATCTTAAAATCTGAAATTTTCCAGCGTTCTGAGTGCAGGGACAGATGTGAGAAGGCACTAGGGACAGCAATTGGAAAAACCTAATTGTAATAAAAAAATTACTGAAAAAACGATTTATAAGTCCAGGGAAAGAATAGGGAGGAATCATTTCACAGCATCTTAGTGAAGGGAGAGACATCAGAAGGTGCTAGGGACAGTGCTATTAAAGCGATTTTGAAGTGCAGTGAAAGATAATTATACAGCCTTTATACAGCTCTGTCATTCTTTGTTCTTGGGGTGTAAGTGCTATGTTGAAAAGCTTTTAGTGGCTTATATCTGAGGAAAAATAAAAATATATACGCAGTTTACTTCTGCAGTTATATGTGGTAAAAACATTTAGTGGCATATTTCAGTACAAAAAGAAAAATATATTCTTAGTTCACTTCTACAGTCATATGTGGTGAAAGCATTAAGTGTCCTATTTCAGTACAAAAAGGAAAAATATATACGCACTTCACTGTTGCATTTATTTGTGGTGAAAGAGTTTAGTTGCCTATTTCAGTACAAAACGAAAAATATATATGCACTTCACTTCCGCAGTTAATATTTCAGTACAAAAACAAAATATATTCAGAGTTCACTATTGCAGGCATATGTGGCAAAACCTTTAGTGATGTATTTCGGTCAAAAAACTAATTTTAGTCAGTGTTCAGCGCTGTAGTTATATACGATAAAATAATTTGTGACATATTTTGGTCAAAAAACGAATTTTTTTTCAGCATGCAGCGCTGCAGTTATGTGTGGTAAAATCTTTATTGAATGTATTTAGGTGGAAAAACTAATTTTATTCAGCATTCAGCGCTGTAGTTACCGTATTTTTCGTTTTATAAGACGCACTCCCCCCGCGTCTTATAAAGCGAATACTAATGAGCGCTTTTATTATGGAAGCGCTCATTAGTACTGGAGGACCGGGAATCAGTGAAGGCTCTGTACTCATCGCTTACTAGTCCTCAGCTGTCGGCTGTGCTGTGGCTGAGCACAGACTGAGGGCACTCTGTGACCTCACACTATGTGCGTCGGGTCACAGCACAGCCACAGCCGGAAGAAGACGCGCAGGAGGTGTGGAGCAGCAGCATCCAGGAGCAGGAGGAGTGTTTTTTATTTTATTTTATTAAGTCTGTGGCACTGGGGGCTCATAATGGGGGCTAATAATTTGCACTGGGGCTGATAAATGGCATGCGAGCTCATAATGGAGGCTCAAATGACACTGGGGTTTATAGATGGCATGGGGGCTCATAATGGAGGGTCATAAATGGCACTGGGGCTCATAGATGGCATGGGGGCTCATAAATGGCACTGGGACTCAAATGGTATGGGGGCTCATAATGGGGGCTGATAAATGGCGTGGGGGGCTGATCTGAGGCATGGGGGAGCTGATCTGAGACATGGGGGCTTATCTGAGGCATGGGAGGCTGTTCTGAGGTCTTATTAACATTGGGGGTCTGATCTAAGGTCTGATTGAGTGTCAACAATAAGTGTCTGATTGCTGGCCTGATCTGAGGTCTAATATAAAATATTATCATCGGGTGCGTCTTATAAAGCGAAAAATACGGTATATGTGGTGTGGTAAGGTGCAGGGTGCCGTCCTAGATGGCAGGTACGTGTCACCGAGGTTCATAGCCTCGGTGAGGTAAGAGCCGTTTGTTGATGTCAGTAGCAGGTAGTGCTACTGACACATTTGCTAAATAGCATGGCTGCAAAGCCGATCCGGGCCGGCTCTTACCGGGAGCAGCTAAAGTGTAGGGTGGGTGGCTGCTCCCCACGACCCAGTCCTGGTTTTGGGCTGGGTTTAAAAACTCAGCCAGCACCAGCAGCTGTGGGAGTGTTTGTCCTGGAGCTGATCACAGTGCTGTGGAGCTCTCTGACCTGGAGGAAGGAGCTCAGCCAAGTGGGGTTATTCCTGGAGGCCTGACGGTGGATTGTCCTGCGGCTGGGCTGACAGCCAGGTGCGACCCCGCACCTCAAACCTCCCAGGTGATTGGAACCTGTGTTTGGACTTTTTGTTTTCCACTCGTTTTCTGATGTGTGTGTGATTTAACACCAAGTGACTGTCTGCTGTTAATTTGATGCAAGTGTGAATAAAACACTGTTTTCCGCACATTCTGGACTCCCTTGTGCCTCTATACTGCACCCGCACCGCTGTCTACCAGAGCGACTCCCCACAGTGGTAAAATGTTTATTGACGTATTTCAGTGGAAAAACAAATTTTATTGAGCGTTCAACCCTGATGTTATATGTGGTAAAACCTTTAGTGACATATTTCTGTAGAAAAACAAAATATATTAGGCGTTCTCTGTTGCAGGTATATGTGGCAAAACCTTTAGTGACCTATTTCAGTCTAAAAACAAATTTTATTCAGCATTCAGCGCTGCAGTTATACAGTATGTGGCAAAATCTTTATTGAAGTATTTCGGTGGAGAAACAAATTTTATTCAGTGCTATAGTTATATGTGCTAAAGCTTTTAGTGACGTATTGCGGTCGAAAAACACATTTTATTTAGTCTTCAGTGCTGTAGTTATATGCCGTAAAGTCTCCATGATAAATATGCAGCGTGAGGCTCCGTGTGTCTTCTACACACTCTTAAAATAATCCTTCAGCAGGGCGAACACATGCCAGATGACGGGAGCAGCAGTTCATTTCTAAGACGTCCGTATAGTGCGGGGGGAATACGAAGACCCTTTCAATCTCCGTGCTCCATTATATTTGGTACAAAGTGCTTTGGTGCTCGAGTAGAACAACTCGGGATGTTCGGGTGCTCTACCAAGCACCCAAGCACAATGGCAGTCAATGGGAGAACCTGAACATTAAACCAGGCACTCCCTGCTCTGAAGAGGGGAGGGTTTATGATTCACAGGAAAAGGTTAGAAATTGATGGAAACACCACTGAAATGGTTTGGGAACAGCATGGTAAGGATGTCTTGATGCATCTTTAACTCCCAGGTCGCTGCTGGGAATGATATTGTCCGAGTAGTAGCTAAATTTACAGACTGACAATGCAGCTGAGCTGACCATCAAAAAAATTATGGTTGAGGGTCTGCTGCGGAGCTGACTCTCTAAAACATTAGGGGTGAGTGCCTACTGCTGATCTGACCATGGAAAAAAATTATGGGCGACGGCGCATGCTGCTGAGATGAACACGTAAAACATTCGGGGCGAGTGCCTGCTGCTTATCTGACCATCAAAAAAATTATGGTTCAGGGCCTGCTGCTGAGCTGACCCTCTAAAACATTAGGAGGGAGGGCAGCCTAATAAGCATGTTGATATGATGATGGAGGAAGATGAGAAAAGGAAGATTGAACCATATACCCTTTTTTGTGGTGGAAGGGGTTCATGGGAATACAGTGTATTCAATACACATACACAGTGTATATTCAAGCCACATTTAGAGTTCCTTTATGTTCAGCCGCTTTCCTCTGGTGGAGTAGAGAAGTCAGGGGCAATCCAGGCCATGTTCATTTTTATAAGAGTCAACCGGTCAACATTTTCAGTTGACAGGCGGATGCGCTCATCAGTTATTATGCCCCCAGCAGCACTAAATACCCGCTCTGACAAAACGCTGGCAGCAGGGCAGGCCAGCATCTCCAAAGCATAGAGAAGCCAGTTCATGCCACGTGTCCAGCTTGGACACCCAATAATTGCATAGCACAGAGGGATCATTGAGGACACAGACACAGTCTGCTACATACTCCTTCACCATCTTCCAAAATTTTTCGTTCCTTGTGACAGTAGGCCGTTCATCAGGGTGAGGGTGGTGGCGGGTTGTCATGAAACTGTCCCAGGCCTTAAAGAGTGCTGCCCTACCTCTGTTGGAACTGCTGTGTGTTCCCCTCGTTTCCATTCCTCGGTTGCCCAAGGAACTACGTACTCTGCCGTCAATGATGTCAGCTGGAAATTTTGGGGGCAATTTTTCTACAAGGAAAAATGAGACACACAACGGATCCTGTCTGTGTACTAGCTTTAAGGCCTGTATGGTCCCATCAGAATTGGCTTATGATTTGATAGCCAAAAACAGGAGTGGGTAGAGTAGAACAACTCGGGATGTTCGGGTGCTCTACCAAGCACCCAAGCACAATGGAAGTCAATGGGAGAACCTGAACATTAAACCAGGCACTCCCTGCTCTGAAGAGGGGAGGGTGTCTGATTCACAGAAAAAGGTTAGAAATTGATGGAAACACCACTGAAATGGTTTGGGAACAGCATGGTAAGGATGTCTTGATGCATCTTTAACTCCCAGGTCGCTGCTGGGAATGATATTGTCCGAGTAGTAGCTAAATTTACAGACTGACAATGCAGCTGAGCTGACCATCAAAAAATTATGGTTGAGGGTCTGCTGCTGAGCTGACTCTCTAAAACATTAGGGTGAGTGCCTACTGCTGATCTGACCATGGAAAAAATTATGGGCGACGGCGCATGCTGCTGAGATGAACATGTAAAACATTCGGGGAGAGTGCCTGCTGCTTATCTGACCATCAAAAAAATTATGGTTCAGGGCCTGCTGCTGAGCTGACCCTCTAAAACATTAGGAGGGAGGGTAGCCTAATAAGCATGTTGATATGATGATGGAGGAGGATGAGAAAAGGAAGATTGAACCATATACCCTTTTTTGTGGTGGAAGGGGTTCATGGGAATACAGTGTATTCAATACACATACACAGTGTATATTCAAGCCACATTTAGAGTTCCTTTATGTTCAGCCGCTTTCCTCTGGTGGAGTAGAGAAGTCAGGGGCAATCCAGGCCTTGTTCATTTTTATAAGAGTCAACCGGTCAACATTTTCAGTTGACAGGCGGATGCGCTCATCAGTTATTATGCCCCCAGCAGCACTAAATACCCGCTCTGACAAAACGCTGGCAGCAGGGCAGGCCAGCATCTCCAAAGCATAGAGAAGCCAGTTCATGCCACGTGTCCAGCTTGGACACCCAATAATTGCACAGCACAGAGGGATCATTGAGGACACAGACACAGTCTGCTACATACTCCTTCACCATCTTCCAAAATTTTTCGTTCCTTGTGACAGTAGGCCGTTCATCAGGGTGAGGGTGGTGGCGGGTTGTCATGAAACTGTCCCAGGCCTTAAAGAGTGCTGCCCTACCTCTGTTGGAACTGCTGTGTGTTCCCTCGTCTTCCATTCCTCGGTTGCCCAAGGAACTACGTACTCTGCCGTCAATGATGTCAGCTGGAAATTTTGGGGGCAAATTTTCTACAAGGAAAAATGAGACGCACAACGGATCCTGTCTGTGTAGTAGCTTTAAGGCCTGTATGGTCCCATCAGAATTGGCTTATGATTTGATAGCCAAAAACAGGAGTGGGTAGAGTAGAACAACTCGGGATGTTCGGGTGCTCTACCAAGCACCCAAGCACAATGGAAGTCAATGGGAGAACCTGAACATTAAACCAGGCACTCCCTGCTCTGAAGAGGGGAGGGTGTCTGATTCACAGAAAAAGGTTAGAAATTGATGGAAACACCACTGAAATGGTTTGGGAACAGCATGGTAAGGATGTCTTGATGCATCTTTAACTCCCAGGTCGCTGCTGGGAATGATATTGTCCGAGTAGTAGCTAAATTTACAGACTGACAATGCAGCTGAGCTGACCATCAAAAAAATTATGGTTGAGGGTCTGCTGCTGAGCTGACTCTCTAAAACATTAGGGGTGAGTGCCTACTGCTGATCTGACCATGGAAAAAAATTATGGGCGACGGCGCATGCTGCTGAGATGAACATGTAAAACATTCGGGGAGAGTGCCTGCTGCTTATCTGACCATCAAAAAAATTATGGTTCAGGGCCTGCTGCTGAGCTGACCCTCTAAAACATTAGGAGGGAGGGTAGCCTAATAAGCATGTTGATATGATGATGGAGGAGGATGAGAAAAGGAAGATTGAACCATATACCCTTTTTTGTGGTGGAAGGGGTTCATGGGAATACAGTGTATTCAATACACATACACAGTGTATATTCAAGCCACATTTAGAGTTCCTTTATGTTCAGCCGCTTTCCTCTGGTGGAGTAGAGAAGTCAGGGGCAATCCAGGCCTTGTTCATTTTTATAAGAGTCAACCGGTCAACATTTTCAGTTGACAGGCGGATGCGCTCATCAGTTATTATGCCCCCAGCAGCACTAAATACCCGCTCTGACAAAACGCTGGCAGCAGGGCAGGCCAGCATCTCCAAAGCATAGAGAAGCCAGTTCATGCCACGTGTCCAGCTTGGACACCCAATAATTGCACAGCACAGAGGGATCATTGAGGACACAGACACAGTCTGCTACATACTCCTTCACCATCTTCCAAAATTTTTCGTTCCTTGTGACAGTAGGCCGTTCATCAGGGTGAGGGTGGTGGCGGGTTGTCATGAAACTGTCCCAGGCCTTAAAGAGTGCTGCCCTACCTCTTTTGGAACTGCTGTGTGTTCCCCTCGTCTTTCTTCCTCGGTTGCCCAAGGAACTACGTACTCTGCCGTCAATGATGTCAGCTGGAAATTTTGGGGGCAAATTTTCTACAAGGAAAAATGAGACGCACAACGGATCCTGTCTGTGTAGTAGCTTTAAGGCCTGTATGGTCCCATCAGAATTGGCTTATGATTTGATAGCCAAAAACAGGAGTGGGTAGAAAGCACAGAATTTCCGTGTCATCTCTGTTTTGGATCCACTCCTGTTTTTTTGGGCATCAGTAATACTGATGGATTATTGAGAAAATGCTGACTGAGTGAAGGAGTATGCTTCACAGACAGGATCCGTTTTTTTTTGGGTTATTTTTCTGAGGCCGGAAATAGACATTTTTTATATTTAAACAGATTTTATTGGTTTTGATGTTAAGACAGTGTAAAGTACAAACATCAGTCAATAACAAGTTTCAATATACCAGATCACATAGGCCAAGATAGTAAGATGAAGAATCAGGTGCTCCAGGTACCCGATTTAATGTTGATAAATATAACAGTCTATGCGACATAACTCACAAAGTCCGATATTTAAACATAAGAGAGAGAGTCAGAGGAAAGAAAGTGGTAGAGAAGATTGGGGGACAGGAAGAAGGGAGGGAAAGAAGAGAGAAAAAAAAAAAAAAAAAAGGGGGGGGGTGTTTGCCACACACCCCATTGGTCTATGAGGCAACCAATGCCAAGAATTCGGCCTTGTCCTGCGCTGCAATCCACTCAGACCAAACTCTGTGGTACTTAGAGGAAGCATTGGACATTTCTGCAGAAATCTCCTCCATCCTCGCTATATGCTGCATTTCCTGGAGCCATTCTCGTAAGGAAGGAGTATGTACTGACCTCCAGTGTCTAGGGATCACCAGCTTAGCTGCTGTAATACAAAATCGCAAAATGTCTTTTTTGCGGGAGGCAATAGTGCCCGGCAGGATGGAGAGGAGCGCTATCTTCGGGGAGAAAGGAACCGTTTTCTGTGATACCAAGCGGTAAATATCAAAGATTTTCTTCCAGAATAGATTAATCAAGGCACAGCCCCACCAGATATGGAGCATAGTACCCCGTTCCATGTTACAACGCCAACACGTTGCTGGAACTGAAGGAAACATTCTATTTAGTCGCACAGGGTCTCTGTACCAGCGGGACAAGATCTTATAATTCTTTTCCTGAGCAATACAGGACATAGACAGTTTGTGGGTGAAGGTGAATGCCTTCTGCAATTCGGTTGTCTCAAAAGTGGTACCTAGCTCTGCCTCCCAGCCTTTTACAAAGCCTGGAGGGTCTTTGCATTTATCAGCTAGCAGAATCTGGTACAACTGTGAGATCAGGTGAGTTGGTGAAGACGTTAATGTGAAAAGCTTTTCCATGTCCGTCAAGGACGCACTGAAGGAACACTGCTCCCCCTCAGAGGCGATGTAAGACCTTAACTGTTCATATTCTAGCCATGATAACCTCGAGTTTGGATATTTGGCAGAAAGGGCTTCCAAGGACATGAGTGGATTTCCAGACAATAAATCTGGTCATCTTTTGCCCGAAGGCCTAAGAAAAAGTCTCTATCTGATCCAGCCAAAAAGGCAGGATTATCGAAAATCGGTGTAAGAGGACTAGACCTAAGTATGCTATGTCCCTGTTTCGATAGAGAGTCCCACACCCTAAGAGTGTGTCGAAGTATGGTATTACCGCCGCATATGAATGGGCGAACTTCTGGGTGGAGCCACGGGGCATGTTTGAGGGGAAGAGGATATTGGGTTTGTTCCAGACCGACCCATTGCTTGGTACCCTGATTATATGTCCAGTCTAATAGTCTAGTTATAGATGCCGCTGCTTGGTACATCTTAAAATCTGGGAGACCTACCCCTCCCTTAGCTTTGGGTCTGGTTAATATCGAATAACTGATCCTGGGTCTCAATCTTCCCCAAACAAACCTTGTGCAAGCTGTCGTCAGTTTACTGAAAAAGGCTGATGGAGGGGATATAGGGACGGACTGGAATATATATAAGAATTTGGGGAGAATATCCATTTTTAGAACATTCATGCGCCCAAACCAGGATAAGTCCTTCTTATGATATAGCGTAAGATCCTTTACTGTTTTATTTAGGAGTGGGAGATAGTTCAGTTCGTAAAGATTTTTCCCGTCTGAGGGTATGGAAATACCTAAGTATTTTAGCGCCACCAGCTGATGTTTAAATGGGAAGCTAGTTAAAATACGAGTGAAATCCGAACTTGGGATACTAATATTAAGAAGCTCTGATTTAGAATGATTAACTTTGAAATTGCTTAACAGGCCAAATGTCTTAAATTCTTGGAGAACCGAGGGAAGGGATATATGAGGTTGTGAAATGTATAGTAATAAGTCATCAGCATAGAGTGCTGTCTTGTATTGGACTTCGTTAACAGTCAGCCCATGAATGGAGGAATTTCGCCGCAACGCAATCGCCAAATGCTCCATTACAAGGACGTACAACAATGGGGAGAGTGGACATCCCTGCCTCGTGCCATTGCCTATAGGGATAGGAGACGACATGAGGCCATTGACTTGAACCTTCGCCGTGGAGTTTGTGTAAAGAGCTTGTATCCAATCCCTAAACCTCTGACCAAGCCCAATTTGCTGGAGAGAAGCCGCCAGAAAGTCCCAATGGACTCTATCAAATGCCTTTTCGGCATCTATAGATAAAAGACATAAAGGCTGAGAGTTCAATTTAGCTAGGATAGTGAGTATTAGGGATTTGATCGTATTATCACGTGCCTCCCTCCCTCTCACGAACCCCGCCTGATCCGAGTGTATCAGGCCGGGCAACAAAGGAGCCAATCTATCTGCCAGAATTTTAGAATACAACTTAATATCAATATTAATTAGCGATATTGGTCTGTAATATGACACTATAGAATGGTCTTTTCCCGGCTTAGGGAGCACACTTATGCGGGCTTCTAGAGATTGTTTCGGGAAAGGAAAATCAGGGCCTACTTTGTTAAAGACTCGGACCAAAAAGGGTGAAAGGACATCCGAGAAACGTTTATAAAAGGCTATTGCAAACCCGTCCGGACCTGGGCTTTTCCCAGATGGGGAATTGTTTATGACCCGTTTGACATCGCTTTCAGTTATGTCTGAATCTAATAAATCCCTATCATCAGTTGGTAATTCGGGTAAAGCGGTTTCGGTGACGTATGCGTTAATCCGATCCTGTAGCGAGGTCAGAGGCATATCTGAAAAATTCCCTTTGATATTGTACAACTGAGTATAATAATCTCTAAAGACCGTCAAGATGTCAGTCGGATTATGAGTACTGGAGCCTCCCTGTGTTTTAATCTGGGAAATGAACGTTTGAGCAGATCTAGGGTGTATGGCCCTGGCCAAAGGTCTGCCACATTTATTCGAGTATTCATAAAAGAAGCGTTTGCCTCTGTCCCTAAACCATTTGTATTTTTGATCTATTAATTGGCGTATAGAGTCTTTTACTTTCAATAATTCGACGTGTGTGTTCGGGGATAAAGTCCTCTTATGTCTGATTTCCAATGTGTGTGTCTGGGAAAGTAGATTAGACAGTGTAATTGCCTCTTCTCTTTTCAAACGGGTACCATGTTTAATGAACACGCCCCGTAGAACGCATTTTAAGGCTTCCCATTGGGTCGGGAGGGGTGTATGGTCAGAATCATGGATATGTATGAACTCCTGAATCGACGTAAGGATGTCGGCAGAGCACACTACGTCCTTAAGTAGATTATCGTTAAGCCTCCAGTTCCATGGCTTCCTAACAGTATCGGGTAAAACAATCGAGAAGTACACTGGGGCGTGATCGGAGAACAGGATATCTCCAATCGAGGCCAAAGGCCGCCAATCTAAAATATGATGACTAACTAAAAATACGTCTATCCTACTATATGATTTGTGGGGCGAAGAGAAGAAAGTGTAATCCTTACCTTGCGGATTAAGGACCCGCCATACGTCGACTAATTGTGCCATGTGTAATTGTGAACGGAGGGCCCGTAATTGTCGACTGGGAGCAGTGAGCCTTTGTGCCATGGAGTCAACGGATGGATCAAGAGTAAAATTTAAGTCTCCACCAATAATCACCTGACCTTCCACAAAGTTGTCTAGAAGACGCAAGAACGCTCTGCATGTGGAAATCTGTTGTTGATTAGGAAGGTACCAGTTGACCACTGTGAACAAAACAGAGTGAATCTTAAGTTTAAGAAATATATAACGCCCCTCTCCATCCATCTCCACATCAACAATCATCCCCTGTAAGGAATTATGCAAAGCTATAGAGACCCCTTTAGACCTGGAGTCAGGACCGGGATTATGCAACCAACGAGAGTAATACCTATCGCGAAAACTCGGGACGTGGTCCTTCTTGAAATGAGTTTCCTGCAGCAACAATATCTGGACCCTCTGTTTATGCATATGGTAGAGGATCTGCGACCTCTTCTGGGGAATATTAAAGCCCCTAACATTCAATGATCCAACTTTAAGTGTTGCCATAATGAGGAAATGGGAGAAGAAAAAAAAAAAAGGAAAGGGAGAGGGGTAGAAGAGAAAGGGGGGTGGGAGGAGGAGGAGGAGGAAGAAGAGCAAGAAAAGCTAGAGGGAAGGGGAAAAGGGAGTAGAAGCAGCAAGTAAAGGTTATAGAAAAGAGTGAACGTATGTGAAGTAGTGGAATAGAAGAAAGAGACAGACCAAAGTCAAAGATGCTCACATTAACCGTGAGCTATAGGAAATTAAAGTGTCTGCGAAAAGGAGGGAAGTGAAAAATCACATCGGGAGATGTGAATCCCTGTCAGGGAGCGAGCTTTCAAGGGAGGGACTCCCCCCCCAGCCCCGCGAGAAACCCAAACCCAAACGCCCAAAAACAAGTAATAGATATCATCTAGAACCGCCTAGCTAAACCTGTGGGTGTTAATAAACCCGTGACCCTGAAGGATCAAGGGTTCAACAACCCTTAACCAGATATCAGAGAGAAGGACCAAGTAATAAGCCACCCCGGACTATCAATCCAAGGAAGCTGTATCCAAACAACTCACACTGTAAGAGGCTATATGTCTGGGTACACCTCCAAGCCCCTCCCCATGAGAGGAGACATGGAACCGAGGGTTCCCACCCCACACACGGAATAAGCGTGAAGGGTGAGACCCCCCAGGACCCATAGTAATAGCAGTGATGCTCTCAGAGCTAGGCTCACAACACCCAGAGAAACATAAAATAGGAACGATTATCAAATGGTTAACACAGCATAAAGTTTGGGAGATCTGCTCCCCGCCGCCCAATTGCACGCCAGGGGATTAGGCCCCCAAACAGATAACATTTGAGAGAACAAATACAACAAATATAATCCACAACATAAGGTCCCGGAGAGAAGAGAAAACCCCAGGAAATAAGAATAAGAGAGCCAAAGGCACAGATAATGCTAATATTGAATGTCCCATTAGGAACCGATCAAAAAGAAAAAATCAGAAGGGCATTTCAAAGGCTCTATAACGTTATGCCTCAGGTGGCATTGACACACTCTTCCAGCAGCCTATCTGGCGACTCCTGTCTGCGGCGAGGTTTACGGTGCGTGGCCCTTGCTTCTCTTTGTGGCAAAGGACCCGGAGGAGTCTCTGAGGAGGACGGAAGAATCGGCCAGTTCTTAATATCAATCAAGGGGATGCCTAGTGCAGATGTAAATGCTGGCAAATCTCTTGGGTGGCGTAGTGTGACCAGCTGTCCGTTCAGGTGGACTTGCAGGCGAAATGGGAAACCCCAAGAGTAACTGATGTTATGGTGTTGAAGCAGTGACAAAAGTGGCCGTAGAGCCTTCCTTTTAAGCAGGGTGTATCGTGATAGGTCAGAAAGGATCATCAGGGGCGCATCATGAAATAAAACTTGATCCAACTCCCTTGCCTTCTTCATTATGGCCGCTTTCAGCTGGTAGCGGTGAACCCTACAAATGACATCCCTTGATTTTGAAGAGTCGGATGGTTTAGGGCCCAGAGCGCGATGTACCCTATCCAGCTCTAAAGGGGTATCCTGCTCCACCTCCAAGATGCCATTGAATATAGTGCGGATATGTCACGGCTGTATGTGAGCAACAAGAGCATACACAGTGAGTAGCTACTGACCGGACCCAAACTAGGGAACATAAAGGGTGACCCCTGTCAGACCCTAAAAGCTCTCCCTATGCTGCTAAGCCCATGTCCAGATCCAGATGGTGGATCGAGACATGCCCGCGTACCTAAGGCTGATGACCACTGTAACCCCTACAGTAGTGGAAGGGGCACGGCCACCGATGCCCTGCTCAGTATATGGACGGAACCGGGGTCGCCTCGGATCCAGTCAGCAAAACAAACAGAAACACACAATGTCTGCACACTTAACTGAAGGAGCTGCAGCAGCAGTGAAAACAGATCCAAAGTCAGCAGACAATGTCCGAAGTACTTGCTTCAGCAGAACACAGGTCCAGAAAAGATATCACACCAGTGAAGATACTCAAGCGAGAGATACAGGTCAAATGAAGTAGTATAATCCGCACCGTACAAAGGAAGAGAGGTGATTTAAAGGCAGAGCAATCAAACACAGGAGGGACAGCTGGGAGGAAGGAAACAGAAAGTAAAGACCTCATCACAGGGCGGAGAAACAGAGCTGTGGGAACGTCTCAAAGCTCTAGTAGTTACATCATCACAGGGTGGAGAAACAGAGCTGTGAGAACGTCTCAAAGCTCTGGTAGTGACAGTACCCCCTCTACGGGTGGACTCCGGACACCCAGGACCCACCTTCTCAGGATGAGCCCTATGAAAAGTCCTGATGAGGCGAGTGGCTTTAATGTCCGACACCGGAACCCACATCCTCTCCTCAGGACCATAACCTTTCCAATGAACGAGGTACTGAAGAGAACCGCGGACAATGCGAGAGTCCACAATTCTGGAAACCTCAAACTCCAGATTGCCATCAACCAAAATCGGAGGAGGAGGCAAAGAGGAGGGTACCGTGGGCTGGACATATGGTTTTAAGAGAGATCTGTGAAATACATTATGTATCTTCCAAACCCGTGGAAGATCAAGACGGAAGGCAACAGGATTGATGACTGACAAGATTTTATAAGGCCCAATAAACTTGGGACCCAATTTCCAGGAGGGAACCTTCAGTTTAATATTTCTTGTAGACAACCACACCAGATCACCCACATTCAGGTCCGGACCAGGCACACGTCTCTTATCAGCCACACGCTTATATTTCTCACTCATCTTTCTTAGATTAGTCTGAATCTTTTGCCAAATGGTAGACAAAGACGAGGAAAATCTCTCCTCCTCAGGCAAACCAGAAGGAGCCCCTCCCGAGAATGTCCCAAACTGCGGATGGAACCCATATGCACCAAAGAATGGTGACTTATCAGAAGATTCCTGACGACGGCTGTTCAGAGCAAACTCAGCAAGAGGGAGAAACGAACACCAATCCTCCTGGTTCTCTGCAACAAAACAGCGCAAATATGTCTCCAGATTCTGATTGACGCTGCTCAGTCTGACCATTCGACTGCGGGTGAAAAGCAGAAGAGAAGGACAGCCGAACCCCCAGGCGAGAACAGAAAGCCTTCCAGAATCTGGACACAAACTGCGTGCCTCTATCGGAAACAATATCAGAAGGAATGCCATGCAATTTAACAATATGGTCGACAAAAGCTTGCGCCAACGTTTTAGCATTGGGCAATCCAGGGAAGGGTATGAAATGTGCCATCTTGCTAAAACGGTCCACCACCACCAGGATCACCGACTTCCCTGAGGAACGAGGAAGATCCGTGATAAAGTCCATGGACAGGTGTGTCCAAGGACGGGAAGGTATGGGTAAGAGGAGAAGGGGACCTGAAGGCCGTGAACGAGGACCTTAGCGCGAGCGCACGTCTCCAAGCAGCCACAAAACCCTCCACCGACTTACGAAGAGCCGGCCACCAAAATCTCCGAGCAATGAGATCTACCGTGGCTCTACTCCCGGGTGACCAGCAAGAACCGTATCATGATGCTCCTTGAAGAGTTTGTGACGTAACTCAGGAGGCACAAACAGCTTTCCAGAAGGACAACGGGCAGGCGCCTCAGTCTGGGCAGCCTGGACCTCGGCCTCCAAATCAGAATACAGAGCAGAAACAACTACCCCCTCCGCCAAAATGGGACCCGGGTCCTCGGATCCGCGGCGAGAGCCACGGGGGTAAGGTAATTTTGCTTCTCTTGTGTGCAAAGGACCGGAGGAGTCTCTGAGGAGGACGGAAGAATCGGCCAGTTCTCAATATCAATCAAGGGGATGCCTAGTGCAGATGTAAATGCTGGCAAATCTCTTGGGTGGCGTAGTGTGACCAGCTGTCCGTTCAGGTGGACTTGCAGGCGAAATGGAAACCCCAAGAGTAACTGATGTTATGGTGTTGAAGCAGTGACAAAAGTGGCCGTAGAGCCTTCCTTTTAAGCAGGGTGTATCGTGATAGGTCAGAAAAGGATCATCAGGGGCGTATCATGAAATGAAAACTTGATCCAACTCCCTTGCCTTCTTCATTATGGCCGCTTTCAGCTGGTAGCGGTGAACCCTACAAATGACATCCCTTGATTTTGAAGAGTCGGATGGTTTAGGGCCCAGGAGCGATGTACCCTATCCAGCTCTAAAGGGGTATCCTGCTCCACCTCCAAGATGCCATTGAATATAGTGCGGATATGTCACGGCTGTATGTGAGCAACAAGAGCATACACAGTGAGTTAGCTACTGACCGGACCCAAACTAGGGAACATAAAGGGTGACCCCTGTCAGACCCTAAAAGCTCTCCCTATGCTGCTAAGCCCATGTCCAGATCCAGATGGTGGATCGAGACATGCCCGCGTACCTAAGGCTGATGACCACTGTAACCCCTACAGTAGTGGAAGGGGCACGGCCACCGGTGCCCTGCTCAGTATATGGACGGAACCGGGTCGCCTCGGATCCAGTCAGCAAAACAAACAGAAACACACAATGTCTGCACACTTAACTGAAGGAGCTGCAGCAGCAGTGAAAACAGATCCAAAGTCAGCAGACAATGTCCGAAGTACTTGCTTCAGCAGAACACAGGTCCAGAAAAGATATCACACCAGTGAAGATACTCAAGCGAGAGATACAGGTCAAATGAAGTAGTATAATCCGCACCGTACAAAGGAAGAGAGGTGATTTAAAGGCAGAGCAATCAAACACAGGAGGGACAGCTGGGAGGAAGGAAACAGAAAGTAAAGACCTCATCACAGGGGCGGAGAAACAGAGCTGTGGGAACGCCTCAAAGCTCTAGTAGTTACATCATCACAGGGTGGAGAAACAGAGCTGTGAGAACGTCTCAAAGCTCTGGTAGTGACAGTACCCCCTCTACGGGTGGACTCCGACACCCAGGACCCACCTTCTCAGGATGAGCCCTATGAAAAGTCCTGATGAGGCGAGTGGCTTTAATGTCCGACACCGGAACCCACATCCTCTCCTCAGGACCATAACCTTTCCAATGAACGAGGTACTGAAGAGAACCGCGGACAATGCGAGAGTCCACAATTCTGGAAACCTCAAACTCCAGATTGCCATCAACCAAAATCGGAGGAGGAGGCAAAGAGGAGGGTACCGTGGGCTGGACATATGGTTTTAAGAGAGATCTGTGAAATACATTATGTATCTTCCAAACCCGTGGAAGATCAAGACGGAAGGCAACAGGATTGATGACTGACAAGATTTTATAAGGCCCAATAAACTTGGGACCCAATTTCCAGGAGGGAACCTTCAGTTTAATATTTCTTGTAGACAACCACACCAGATCACCCACATTCAGGTCCGGACCAGGCACACGTCTCTTATCAGCCACACGCTTATATTTCTCACTCATCTTTCTTAGATTAGTCTGAATCTTTTGCCAAATGGTAGACAAAGACGAGGAAAATCTCTCCTCCTCAGGCAAACCAGAAGGAGCCCCTCCCGAGAATGTCCCAAACTGCGGATGGAACCCATATGCACCAAAGAATGGTGACTTATCAGAAGATTCCTGACGACGGTTGTTCAGAGCAAACTCAGCAAGAGGGAGAAACGAACACCAATCCTCCTGGTTCTCTGCAACAAAACAGCGCAAATATGTCTCCAGATTCTGATTGACGCTGCTCAGTCTGACCATTCGACTGCGGGTGAAAAGCAGAAGAGAAGGACAGCCGAACCCCCAGGCGAGAACAGAAAGCCTTCCAGAATCTGGACACAAACTGCGTGCCTCTATCGGAAACAATATCAGAAGGAATGCCATGCAATTTAACAATATGGTCGACAAAAGCTTGCGCCAACGTTTTAGCATTGGGCAATCCAGGGAAGGGTATGAAATGTGCCATCTTGCTAAAACGGTCCACCACCACCAGGATCACCGACTTCCCTGAGGAACGAGGAAGATCCGTGATAAAGTCCATGGACAGGTGTGTCCAAGGACGGGAAGGTATGGGTAAGGGGAGAAGGGGACCTGAAGGCCGTGAACGAGGGACCTTAGCGCGAGCGCACGTCTCACAAGCAGCCACAAAACCCTCCACCGACTTACGAAGAGCCGGCCACCAAAATCTCCGAGCAATGAGATCTACCGTGGCTCTACTCCCGGGTGACCAGCAAGAACCGTATCATGATGCTCCTTGAAGAGTTTGTGACGTAACTCAGGAGGCACAAACAACTTTCCAGAAGGACAACGGGCAGGTGCCTCAGTCTGGGCAGCCTGGACCTCGGCCTCCAAATCAGAATACAGAGCAGAAACAACTACCCCCTCCGCCAAAATGGGACCCGGGTCCTCGGAGTTTCCTCCTCCCGGAAAACAGCGAGAGAGAGCGTCAGCCTTCACATTTTTGATCCCAGGGCGGAATGTAACGACAAAATTGAATCTGGAGAAGAACAGAGACCATCTGGCCTGTCTCGGATTCATACGCTTGGCCGACTCCAAGTACGCCAGATTCTTATGGTCGGTAAAAACGGTTATAGGGTACCTGGCCCCTCCAACCAATGGCGCCATTCCTCGAAAGCCAGCTTGATGGCCAACAATTCCCTATCTCCCACATCATAGTTTTCTCTGCCGGTGAGAGTTTTTAGAGAAAAAGGCACAGGGTCGCCATTTGGAAGGAGACGGACCCTGGGACAAAACCGCACCCACACCCACCTCGGAAGCATCCACCTCAACAATAAAAGGTAAGGAAACATCGGGATGCACCAAGATGGGAGCAGACGCAAAACTCTCTTTAATCTTAGAAAAGCTGCAAGCGCCTCCTCCGACCAAGAGGAAAAATCCGCCCCTTTTGGTCATGTCAGTGAGGGGTTTGACAACAGAGGAATAATTCAAAATGAACTTTCTGTAATAGTTTGCAAAACCCAGAAAGCGCATCAATGCCTTCTGATTCTCAGGAAGCTCCCACTCAAGCACAGCACGGACCTTCTCCGGATCCATGCGAAAACCAGAAGCAGAGAGGAGAAAACCCAGAAATTGAATCTCCGATACCATAAACACACATTTCTCCAGCTTGGCGTACAATTTATTTTCTCGCAGAATCTGCAGAACCTGAAAAGATGATCCTGATGAGTCCGAACATCAGGGGAAAAATCAAAATATCATCAAGATACACCAATACAAATTTCCCCATTAAATGGTAGAAAATACTGTTAACAAAATGCTGAAAGACGGCCGGAGCATTCATCAAGCCAAAAGGCATAACGAGATTCTCGAAATGCCCCTCGGGGGTATTAAAGGCTGTTTTCCATTCATCCCCTCTCTGACCCTGACCAGGTTGTACGCGCCTCTCAAATCCAATTTGGAAAAACCTTGGCCCCAACAATTTGGTTGAAGAGGTCTGGGATCAGAGGAAGGGGATAGGGATCGCGAATCGTGATACGGTTCAGCTCCCTAAAATCTAGGCAAGGTCTCAGAGAGCCATCTTTCTTTTTAACAAAAAAACCCGCGGCGACCGGTGATTTTGAGGGACGAATATGCCCCTTATCGAGACTCTCAGAGATATAGGTTCGCATTGCGATTCTCTCCGGTTGTGAGAGATTGTACAGGCGTGCTTTTGGCAGCTTGGCGCCGGGAATGAGGTTAATGGGACAGTCAAACTCCCGGTGAGGAGGTAGCTCCTGCACACCGCTCTCGGAAAACACGTCCGAGAAATCAGAGAGAAATGATGGCAAAGTTTTAGTAGATACCTCTGCAAAAGTCGCTGTGAGACAATTCTCTCTACAAAACTCACTCCACTCATTTATTTGCCTTCCTTGCCAATCAATAGTGGGGTTATGTTTAGTGAGCCAGGGTAACCCCAACACTAGAGGAGTAGGCAATCCGTTAAGGACAAAACAAGATATATCCTCCACATGAGTGTCACCTACAGCTAACCGGATATTGTGAACAATGCCCTTCAGGGATCTCTGTGAGAGTGGAGCAGAGTCAATGGCAAAAACAGGTATATCTTTTTCTAATGTGCAAACCCGAAAACCATGCCTGGCTACAAATTGAGTGTCAATAAGATTGACGGCCGCTCCACTATCAACAAAAATTTCACAAGAAATGACTTTGCTCTCTAGCGCCACCCTGGCAGAAAGGAGAAAACGAGAACTGCAGGTCAGAGGAAAAGCCCCAATTCCTACATCAACTTTGCCCAAGGTAGCAGATGAAGCAGAGTTTGATGATTTTCCTTTGAGGATTTTCTCTTATTATCACTCTTAGTACAGTTCATGAATCTCCTAGAGGGACAAACATTTGCCAAATGACCAATGCCCCCACAACAAAAACACACCATTCTCTGAGGACTAAATCCTCCTTTATCAGGGGCAAGTCGACCTAGCTGCATAGGCTCCTCCTCAGAGGGGACCGAGACAGGATGAGACCCCTGCACACTGAATGAGTCCGCACCACTGCCCCTAGAGTGACAATGGCTGGACCGAGAGGTCTCGTTTCTTTCTCTTAGACGCCTGTCAAGGCGCACCGCCAATGACATGGCAGACTCTAAAGATGTTGGTCTCTCATGGAAAGCAAACGCATCTTTCAATCTCTCTGAGAGACCATGACAGAACTGACTCCGAGTGCAGCATCATTCCAACCTGAATCAGCTGCCCATCTCCGAAATTCAGAACAATAAAGCTCAGCAGACAGTTTGTTCTGGCATAAAAACGTAAGTTAGATTCAGCCAGAGCAACACGATCCGGGTCATCATATATCTGCCCCAGGGCCACAAAAATCTTTCTGTGGATCGAAGGGAGGATCCCCGATGGCAGTGAAAAAGCCCAAGTCTGAGCATTACCCCTGAGCAAGGAGATGACAATCCTCACCCTCTGCTCCTCATTACCAGAGGAACGGGGACACAAGCAAAAATGGAGTTTGCATGCCTCTCTGAAGCGAACAAAATTCTCACTGCCCCGGAGAACGTTTCCGGAAGTGAGACCTTTGGCTCGCAACAGACTCCATGGGCCGGAGCCGAGCCCAATGCTTGAAGCTGAATCATAGATTGACGGAGATCCGCTACCTCCAAAGAAAGACCCTGCATGCGGTCAACCAGGTCAGAAAGCGGATCCATGTCAAAAAGGACGGTTTCGGCGGATTATAATGTCACGGCTGTATGTGAGCAACAAGAGCATACACAGTGAGTTAGCTACTGACCGGACCCAAACTAGGGAACATAAAGGGTGACCCCTGTCAGACCCTAAAAGCTCTCCCTATGCTGCTAAGCCCATGTCCAGATCCAGATGGTGGATCGAGACATGCCCGCGTACCTAAGGCTGATGACCACTGTAACCCCTACAGTAGTGGAAGGGGCACGGCCACCGGTGCCCTGCTCAGTATATGGACGGAACCGGGGTCGCCTCGGATCCAGTCAGCAAAACAAACAGAAACACACAATGTCTGCACACTTAACTGAAGGAGCTGCAGCAGCAGTGAAAACAGATCCAAAGTCAGCAGACAATGTCCGAAGTACTTGCTTCAGCAGAACACAGGTCCAGAAAAGATATCACACCAGTGAAGATACTCAAGCGAGAGATACAGGTCAAATGAAGTAGTATAATCCGCACCGTACAAAGGAAGAGAGGTGATTTAAAGGCAGAGCAATCAAACACAGGAGGGACAGCTGGGAGGAAGGAAACAGAAAGTAAAGACCTCATCACAGGGGCGGAGAAACAGAGCTGTGGGAACGTCTCAAAGCTCTAGTAGTTACATCATCACAGGGGTGGAGAAACAGAGCTGTGAGAACGTCTCAAAGCTCTGGTAGTGACAGGATAGTGGAGTCCAAATCTTTATGCAGTACAGTCTCAGGAAGACCTCTGACTCTAATATTATTGCGCCTCTCCCTATTTTCGTTATCGTCAAGCATGTCTGCCAGATGGTGAATTTGAAAAGAGTGGCACTCCAAGGTGGTGTCTTGTGAGTCCTGCCTTGCAGAGAGAGATAATATAGATTGCTCCATTGTTGTCACTTTTTCTCCCATGGTAGTCAGTTCAGATTTGAGGTGGTTCACCTCCTTTCTATATGCCTCCTCCAATCTGGTAATGTATACCTCCATATCCTGCTTTGTAGGGATAGAGGAAATCATATCATGGATCCCCTTCAGTGCTGCTGAAGCAGAGGTGGCTGGGACTGCTTCTATAACTGGCGTTGCCCCATTGCCCGGAGTAGGAGGCGGGGGAGGTACCATAACGATTGAAGTGCCAGAGTGATCAGCGCCATAGATGGGAGAATTCTCCCACCTGTCCTCCCCCCACTCTCCCTCTACAACATCCACAATGGCGGTTTCCCGCCTCTCACCCGGGGAACCTGGAGGCCGCATCATGGTGGTTGTCGACTCCACTGCCTGGGAGCGGGAGGTTGCTGCTCCCTCGAGCTGTGATCCGCTGGTAACCGGAGGCGATCTGCTGCACGTTTCAGCTGGTGGGGAAGGCGGCTTCTCCATGTAGGATCCCCCTGACTCTGGGGAAGATGGCGCCCGAGGTGAGTGCTGGGAGCGTGGTGCAGAGGGAAACCTCTCGATGCCCGGTGTCGGCTGCACATCGGAGGAGCTCCGAGGCATGGAAACTGTTCTCCTCTTCTTCGGACCCATTCTTGTGTGGTTTGCTGTGCACTGTCACAAGGGTTCGGGATATCTGCAGGGCCGGGGCCGGGAGCTCAAGTGTAGCACGTCTCTATCCCTCCATTGCCAGGCCACGCCCCAAATAGACATTTTTTAACGCCATTCGCCGCAAATAAATTTGGATTGAAGCAAATCTTTCCTGAAATTTCGGCGAACCGGCCGAATCGAATTTTTGAAAAAAATTGCTCATCTCTAGCTTTTACCACAAATAACTGCAACAGTGAAATGCGTATATATTTTTCTTTTTGTACTGAAATAGGCCACTAAACGCTTTCAACACAGCACTTGCACCCCAATAACAAGAACAAATTGCTGGAATGACAGCTGTATAATGGCTATTTGGATCTCCAAATAATCTTTCCCTACACTTGTAAATCGATTGTCTAGCACTGTCCCTAGTGCCTTCTGAAGTCTCTCCCTGCACTAAGATGCTGTGAAATGATTCCTCCCTATCCTTTCCCTACACTTATGAATAGTTTTTTTTTCACAATTAGGTTTTTCTTATTGCTGTCCCTAGCGCCTTCTCACGTCTGTCCCTGCACTCAAAATGCTGGATAATATCTTAATCAAAGATGGCCACCGTATAGGGCTGGCTGGCTGCTGATTGGCTGCATTCAAGGCATGATGGGACCTCCCGCCTTTCCAGAGTTCCTTGCCCCATGTCCTCACACATGCAGCCGCTATTTTAGGAAAAATTGCGATTCGTTGCAACGAAGCGCGAGTAAATTTGCATTCATTGCAAATCGAATTTTTTCTTAAATTCATAGCGAATTCTAATTGGTCAGCTTTGATTCGCTCATCTCTAGCATCTCCCAGTATTGCTGGTTTTTGGTTGATCCAGACCTGCAGAAAACTACGACTGCCTTTGTACAATGCCAGCTCAGAAGTTGCACTGTGAAGTAGCCACTAAGCTTTACTAGACCTGCAGTAACTATGACATATCCTCAACTTATGCCAAGCTTCCAATCATCAGCAAACCACTTTTACTTTAGTCTAAAATTACTAAAAAAAACTTTAAGCATACTTCAAAATGTACCACAATCAGAACTATACAAGCAAAATAAAGATCAATACTAAATGTTCTAAAGCAAAGCAGCAGAGCAGCAATAGATTACCTACTGCAGATGGCATATTAAGCATTGTGGCCACATGTGAGCAGTAAATTAAAACTACCTAAAATTTTCATTGTACTTTATCAACCTTCTTCAACATCTAATGAAGACAGAGTATTGTGTTAGAATGTTCTTGAGAGAGGATAAGTTATTCAGAGGCAATATATTCATCCTCTCAGTTTCAACTAAATTATATGGTTCCAGAGACCCAACTAGACTGATTTCACTACATAAATTAGTCATTGAACTTTAAAGGTGAACTCTATAACCTTTCCCAGTGAAACTTTTTACACAAGAATAGGACAGTAAAGCTCCGTATAAATGATATGTAATATACAGTATGTAAACAATTTATGTTGTGCTGATGTACAATTAAAACTATAGCATATATTATTAATCCATATCTGGCTTTTTCATGATGCAGAATTCAAAGTAAATCTTGAATTTATTTATAGTAGTAGTCTAGAGGGAAACAAAGCATTTTCTGATTAACTAGTGGCCTATTCGAGCAGTAGAAGGTGGAACAGATTGAAGCACATGAAGTAACATCTTTACCGAAGGTGTGCTTTCCCAAAGGCACAGGGTACCCTTTTTGCTTGTGCTATCCATCTTTTAAGCCTGATGTAGTCTCTACTTCATGAAATAGATGTTTGATAGAAGTAGAGAATATATTTGTTCATATTTACTAATACGTTTCCGTTTTTGGCATAAACTGGACAAAAAAACATGAAATCATTTACAATAAAATATACAAAAAAAATTGTGTTTTCATTAGCGGAATAAGTTGTACTTTGTAATTGTCTCATTTAATATTACATACGCTGTAGTGGGAAGGTGGAACAAAAATTCCAAATGTGGTACAATTTGGTGGTGGTGGTGGGGGGAGCTAATATACCACAGGGTTCACTGTGCAGTAAAACTGACCCATGCCCTTAAATTTCTTGGTCAGTACATTTACAATACCACATTTATATACTTTTTCTTGTGCTTTAATATTGAAAAAAATAACTTTGGGAAAAAAATTAGTTTTTTCTTTTTATTGCTATATTCTGACTCCCATAACTTTTTATAGTTATGTCTATGGATCTGTGTGAGGGTTCATTTTTGGGGGGAATTTAATAATACCATTTTAGGATGTGTATGACTTTGTGATCACTTTTTATTCAATTTTTTTTCGTAGGAGAATAGGCCATTTTGATTTTTTTTTTCTGTTAGGCTACTTTCACACTGGAGTGTGCATAATTTTGGAAGTCTCATCTGTTATCATCTGGTTTCAAATGGAATAATGGATCCGGTAAATTTTTCAAAGATTAAAAGAACCAATTTCAGATGAAAATTGTACAGTGGCTATAAAAGACAACCGAAAGTCACATACTCCTCAGATGCTGCCTCAGAAGATAACAAAGATGATGCCGGACCACATTTAGTCTGGATTTCAGGCTCTAATCCTTGTTTCCCGCTGGAGGAGACGTATTCAAGCCAGCGCGTCACTATTGGGTGCATCCGATCACTTCTGCCCGAATGTGAAGGGGAGCATTTGAAGTTCTTTTTCCCGAACTGCAGAATTATCCAGATAAGTTTCTTAACTACCTATGGATGAGGGTCCCCAGTTTTGACGATCTGCTACAAAGGGTGTCTCATCGCATCGAAAGACAGGACACCATTTTCCGTCTAAGTATTACACCTGAATAAGGGTTAAGGCTTACCATAAGGTAATTATTAATTTTTTTAAATTTTTATATTTTGCTAGTAACTGTTATTTTTGTATACTTTTTTAACTTAGCTTTTCCGGGTTCAAAGCTGAACCCAGACACATTTCCCTACCCCATGGTACGAAAATTTTCTGTATTTGATACTGTACTCTTCCTAGCGCAGCTTTTGATTGTGCAGGCCAAGGGCTTTGAAGGCTCTGCATTAGTATTGTTTACTGTGACTTCACCAGCTCCTATGATCTGGCTTTACCCCTATCTCGACCATTAGAGATGTTGACTTCACTGTAAGCAATGCTAGCCAGAAGCATATGCCTATTGTTATCCATGGAGAGCCCGTTCCATTACTGGATTTCCAAAAAATAAGGTCCAGTTTAAGGTCCCAAACCAGGCCAATGAAATTGTATAGCTTGTATTGTTTTTGGGGGATTTTTTTTTACATATTTGCTCATTTTTTTACACTTTATTTTTTATTTTTTTCTGATAGATTTCTGGCAACAAGAGAAAGTTTGACATCCCTCCATTATCAGTTTCGTCTAGGAATATCCACAGTTTTCTTGATTGTTAAGGATATGTGCCGTGCTTTGTGGGAGCAGCCGCATGCAGAATTTATACCACATCTAAGTAGGTAACAGTGGATCGAAATTTCTGAAAAATTCTGACATGGGGTGAAGGCTATACAATAGACAATTTGATTTTCCACCACCTCAACCTCTAACAGGTACTGATGCTCCCGCCCCTCCCCCATGCCCTACTTGTTGGTTGGTGATGAAGCGTTTCAGATGTGTGGTAATCTAATTAAACCTTATTGCAGCCACGGATTAAGCAGGAGCAAACACATATTTAACTACCACCTGACTAGGGCCAGAAGAATAGTGGAATGCACATTCGGCATTCTGGTGGCTAAATGGTGGATTTTCACCAAACCCATTTAACTAAAAATAGAAACTGTTGATGAGGTAGTAAAGACATGTGTGGTGTTACAGAACTACCTCCTCATAAAAGAACCGCTACCTGTTGAACAGATCCCTGAAGACAGCGATTTGGCAAGTATTGAAAGTTTTGGACCAAGGACCACTGTAGCAGTTTCCACGATGAGAGACTCCTTTGCTGAATATTTCTACTCCGCTGCAGGAAGAGTGGACTGGCAGGACTAAATAATTTAAATTATTTGTATGTTTTTTCATGAAAAATTTATGTAATTTGAATATATTCTAGATGCAGTTTGGTTGCGTGGTTATGTGGGTGGGTGGATACAGTAGTGTGTTTATTGATTTTCAAAACCTGTTTTAAAAAATTAGTTTCAGTTTATTAAACTTTTTTTTGTCACAATATACTAAGTCTTTATGCATATATTGATCTCCCCACGCTGGAGGAGTGACAAATAATTGTGCCGCTTCGCCAGCGTTGGAAGATTATGTCAGGCCCCTCTTCTCTACACTAGTCCTCTTTTCAACATACTGTCTACACGCTGGAGGAGCGACAAATAATTGTCGCTCCGCCAGTTGCCTAAAAACAGATCTAAGGGGACTAGAAGAGTGGGGGGGGGGGGTGGAATGCATTGCACGGGTTGGGACCCCTCTGTCATGTTGCTGTTCTGCCACTGTGGACTAATACGTGCACGTTGGGGCAAGTGCAACAGTGGGAGTATTTAAAGTGGAGGATGGGGTAGGAGATGGAGTTTGCTGAGCTAGGGAAGAGGGAGTAGTGAAAGAGGTTGGGGGATAGTAATGAGGAGGAGATGCAGTACCTAGGACTACTACTCTTAGCATCCCCTATGTACTTATACTACCTGCAGTTCCAAGTTACTATTGCATAGTGACTGCAGGTAGTATAAGTACATAGAGGATGCTAGGAGTAGTAGTCCTAAGTGCTGCAACTCCTAGCATCCCCTATTTACTTATACTACTTGTAGTCACTATGCAATAGTACATAGGGACTGCAGGTAGTATAGGTACATAGGGGATGCTAGGAGTTGCAGTACCTAGGACTACTACTCCTAGCATCCTCTATGTACTTCTACTACCTGAAGTCCCTATGCAATAGTACATAGGGACTGAAGGTAGTATAAGTACATAGAGGATGCCAGGAGTAGTAGTCCTAGGTACTACTACTCTTAGCATCACCTATGTACTTATAACACTCAGCTCCTATGTATAAGTACATGGGAGCTGCTTATATTTCATTTTTTGTATTGCTGCACAAAAAAAACTAAAAAAACATTATACTCACCTTCAATGGTGTGCTGCTGACCCCCTCGCAGGCTGGAGCAAAGAAGCAAACAAGCAAGAGCGGTATTGTTCTGGAATTTTAGCCGGAAAAAAAATGTACAAGTGACTGAACGGAAGACATCCTGATGCATACTGAACGGATTGCTTTCCATTCAGAATGCATTAAGACAAAGCGGATGCGTTTTTTTTTTCCAGTATTGAGAACCTTTACCAGATTTCAATACTGGAAAAGAATAACGTTAGTGTGAAAGTACCCTTACGCCATTCTCCATCTGGGATAAATATATTAGACTTTAATAGTATGGGCATTTTCAGATGTGTCGATGCCTATGCTGTTTATTTTTTGATTGTTCGATTTTTTGAAACCTTTTTTACATTTTTTAAAGTTTTTTTTAGGCCCCCGAGGGGACCCCAACATGCAATCATTAGATTGCCATTTGTATTCAATAATGGAATTTTATCCATTACAGAATACAAAGATCAGTATATTCCAATGCAGTGCTACCACCTGCAGGCCTGCATTGGAATATACCATTAATAGGCCTAGAAGCCTTGTACAGGCCTATTACTGATAACGAACACCTTGCCCGATCTCAGAGAGTTAAAAAGTGTTATACTTCTTGTACAAATCCCTCCAGCTTGTAAGAGGGTTGGTAACAGACTTGCCCCCTTTCAAGAACAATGAGTATCCTCTACAGTTAACCTGTTGTGGTGTCCACTCCACCTCAGTTAAAACTGTTAAAGTATTATATGAGTGTCACATGCTGCACCACTGAAGACTTCACTTTATGTACAGGTTATGTTATTGTATGCCATTATATCGCCCTGCACTTGAATTTTCCATGTACTTGCATTTATCATGATACATCATGTTTGACATGTAATGGAGGAGATTTATCAAAACTGGTGTAAAGGAAAAGTGGCTTTGTTGCCCATAGCAACCTATCAGATTCCACCTTTTCAAGGAGCTTTAAAAAAATGAAAGGTGGAATCTGATTTGTTGCTATGGGCAACTAAGTAAGTTTTCTTTTACACCAGTTTTGATAAATCTACCCCAATGCTGTGTTACATACAGTACATGCCATGTGGGTTTCATAAGCTCCAGCTAGGGTACCAGAAAATGGTCTTGTATTAGTGTGAGTAAATATTGAAAGTGAACTGCACTGGGAAAGTAGGAAACACAGTGTAAAGTATGCTGTATTGTGGAACGTAAATATGAGTTGCATTGGTGGAACTAAAAGAAGGGTTAGCTGCCTGGATTATGTGGTATGGACTGGGCTGAGGCATTAGGTCATAAGGAGCGCAATGCTACTGGCTTCCACACACTAGCTGCACATCCAGAGAAGGGATAAATCACAGTGCATGGAGGCCTCATCGCAGAAGCAAGAGATGGAGATCCAAAGGATTTTTGGGAGCTAGCTAGTAGTAGTGGTGGTGAGTCCATCTTGCCTATAGGGTGCACAACCTTAGGGCCAAGATGGCAAATTATAGCTAGCATTGCAGAGTGGTTGAGGCCGAAGTGGAGGGAATGAATGGAGATACCTACTGTGAGCATCCTAAAACCCGCCAAAGCCTGTAGAGGACTGAGTCACGAGGAGAGATACTTCCATCTGAATTAGGACTCATGCACACGAACGTATTTTTTTTCTGTGTCCGTTCCGTTTTTTTTTGCTGACTATATGCAGAACCATGTGTATTCCGTTTCTGTATGTCCGTTTTTCCATTCCGCAAAACAATAGAGCATGTCCTATTTTTTTCTATTTTACAGACAAGGATAGGCATTATTACAATGGATCCACAAAAATAACGGATCCGCAAAAGAAACGGATGCCATGCGGAACATCATCCGTTTTTTTTGCGGACCATAAAACACCTATGGTGGTGTGCATGAGGCCTTAGACTGTACAATGTAGCACTATACAGAGAGAGATAGCGGTGGTGATTACTGCAGAAATTTACATCCTCAATGCTGCCACTCTCAGGAGACTGCAACCAGAGAGCTAATGCCCCCGAGTTGGGTGCAATGCAAGTCATAGGGGTGCTGTCTCTTAAAATACTTGTTCTCTATTTGTCCATTGCCACTTTTAAAACTGTACCCTTAGGCCTCACGTTTACGTTCCGTTTTTTGCGTTCCATATACAGAACCATTCATTTCAATGGATCTACAAAAAAAACACGGAAGGTACTCTATATGCCTTCCATATTTTGGTTTTTTAGTTCCGTTCAAAGATAGAACATGTCCTATTATTGTCCGCATAACAGACAACGGACAGGGGCCAGCTGTTCCGCAAAAAAATGCACTACTACATACTTTATACGGAATACTACTACAAAATACTGAAAGAGCCATACGGTCGAGTGCATGAGGCCTTATTGAGAGACTTAAAACTACTAAGTGTGTGCCTCTTGTAGCCTGCAACCACTACTGTATGCTTGTTGTCTTTTGTCTGTAGCAACAAATATTTTTGTCCCACGTAAGAACAGTAAAACCACCTTCTGCTATTCTAGAGTGCGGACCCACCTGTACCACTCAGGGCTAGAACAATTCTGTATGTAATATCTGACCCCTTACAAACTACCTCCTTAAAGGGAACATGTCAGCTCTACTATGCTGCCCTCACTAAGGGCAACATAGTATAGTGACAGACCCACTGATTTCAGGGAGCTGTCACTTTTGGGCTAGTATTCAGTACTTTTACAGTACTGACAAATCGAACCTCGCAGCACGCACCAGGGCCGCTAGGGAGACGAGTCCGATGAGACTCATGGCCCCACATTGCCCCACTTCTTGCCCGTGACTAGAGGTTTCTTTCCTGTTACACATATGAAAGAAACCTGCCACTCATGGCTGGAAGTGGGGAAATTCATCATCCTTGCAGCACTGGCACATACTGCAAGGTTCTTCCCGTCAGTACTTTAAAAGTACTGAATACTAGCCTAGAAGTGACAGCTCACTGAAATCTCTTAGCGAGAGCAGTATAGTAGAAGTGACATGTTCCCTTTAACTTACAATGGCTTACCTGACCATGGGCATTTGTGTTTTCAGGATAATAACTATGTCAAAATATATCAGGGGTCAGTAAAGAGATCTCTCCCATCATCTATTTATCCCCAGGACCGTGACTGTGACGAGGGGACATCCTCTGTGTCTGGAGGAAAGAAGGTTTGTACACAAACATAGAAGAGGATTCTTTATGGTAAGAGCAGTGAGACAATGGTACTCTCTGCCTGAGGAGGTGGTAATGGTGAGTTCACTAAAAGATTTCAAGAGGGGCCTGGATGTATATCTGGGGTGTAATAATATTACAGGTTATAATTACTAGAGATGGGTCGTTGATCAAGGGAGTTATACTGACTGATTGGAGTCGGGAAGGAATTTTTTCACCGTAAAATAAGGACAATTTACTTCTACCTCACAGTTTTTTTTTGCCTTCCTCTGGATCAATTTGCAGGATAACAGGCTGAACTGGATAGACAGATGTCTTTTTTAAGCCTTAGGCCTCTTGCACACGAACGTTCTTTTTTTCCGTTCCGTTTTTTTCGTATACCGTTTGCGGTCTGTATGTGGAACCATTCATTTCAATGGTTTCGCAAAAAAAAAAACGGAATGTACTCCATATGCATTCCATTTCCATGTATCCTGCTCACTTTCCATAAAGCTGTCACCAGAAAGGTGATTCTCCTACTTAGACAACTTTTTAAAGTAAAAATAGGAATTATGCAATATTAGTCTGCTCGTTAGTAGAAACTACTACATCAATTCCTACCAACAGAAAGGATCATTTTCAAATCCATTTAAGTAACTAAATTATTATTCACTAGGATTTATTCTGTTAAACACTTATGCATTATAAAATTAAATCTCAAGAATACCCAGACATCTAGAAATTCACATAGTAATCCTTTTACTGCTTACAGGGACACCTAAAAAAGTTAGGGTGGGTTCACACTAGCGTTAGGGATTCCGTTGTGGCTTTCCGTTATAACAGAATCCATAAGACTGAAGGATGGATCCGTTCTTCTGCCCATAGACTTGTATCATGACGGAATGCAAAACGGAAGCCTTTAAAAGGCATTCCGTTTGCATTCCGTCCTAATAGAAGTCTATGGGAATCAAAACGGATCCGTCTGGTTCCCGTTATGCAAGACAGAAAACAAAGTCTTTGTTTTACGTCTTGCATAATGGGAACCCGGACGGATCCGTTATGCTTTCCCATAGGCTTCTATTAGGATGAAAAGCAAACGGAATGCCTTTTAAAGGCTTCTGTTCTTGCATTCTGTCTGGGCATTCCATTTTTTTCCATTATAACCATGTTATAACGGAAAACCATAATGGAATCCCTAACGCAGGGGCTGACTGGCAACTTTTGGCCCAGGGGGCAAGTAACACCCAGAGGCCCACTGAGCCCCCGTCTACTTCCTGATTCGCTGTCACAAGAGGCTGGGCGGGGAGCTGCGGGAGGAGAGCACAGCCTCCTTTGACAGCATTGACAGCTATCTCCGCCCCCACACCTCCACTCTCCTGATCTGTCACAGGAGGCTGAGCATTGCGGAGAGGATAGATGTTGGCCACTCACATCGCTTATAGCCCCCCCCCCCTTATGTGCCAGTAGCCGTCCCCCTTATGTGCCAGTAGCCGTCCCCCTTATGTGCCAGTAGCCGTCCCCCTTAAGTGCCAGTAGCCACCCTTATGTGTCAGTAGCCGTCCCCTTATGTTCCAGTAGCCGTCCCCTTATGTGCCAGTAGTCCCCCTTATGTGCCAGTAGCCGTCCCCTTATGTGCCAGTAGTCCCCCTATGTGCCAGTAGTCCCCCTTATGTGCCAGTAGCAGTCCCCCTTATGTGCCAGTAGCAGTCCCCCTTATGTGCCAGTAGCCGTCCCCTTATGTGCCAGTAGCCGCCCCTTATGTGCCAGTAGCCGCCCCTTATGTGCCAGTAGTCCCCCTTATGTGCCAGTAGTCCCCCTTATGTGCCAGTAGCAGTCCCCCTTATGTGCCAGTAGCCGTCCCCTTATGTGCCAGTAGCCGTCCCCTTATGTGCCAGTAGCCGCCCCACTTATGTGCCAGTAGCCGTCCCCTTATGTGCCAGTAGCCGTCCCCTTATGTGCCAGTAGCCCTCTTATGTGCCAGTAGCCCCTCTTATGTGCCAGTAGCCCTCTTATGTGCCAGTAGCCCTCTTATGTGCCAGTAGCACCCCTTATGTGCCAGTAGCCCTCTTATGTGCCAGTAGCCCTCTTATGTGCCAGTAGCCCATCTTATGTGCCAGTAGCACCCCTTATATGCCAGTAGCCCTCCTTATGTGCCAGTCGCCTCCTTATGTGCCAGTAGAATCCCCCTTATCTTATGTGCCAGTAGATTCCCCCTTATCTTATGTGCCAGTAGATCCCCCTTATCTTATGTGCCAGTAGATTCCCCCCTTTATCTTATGTGCCAGTAGATTCCCCCTTTATCTTATGTGCCAGTAGATTCCCCCTTTATCTTATGTGCCAGTAGATCCCCCTTATCTTATGTGCCAGTAGATTCCCCCCTTATCTTATGTGCCAGTAGCCCCAAAAACACAAAAACAAACAAATAAACAAACAAACATACAAATAACAGTTATACTTACCTCCAGCGATGCGATGCAGGCCTCTTCTGGCCTGTGTCCCTTGCTGTACCGCTCCGGCGGCGCGATGATGTCATCGCGCCGCCTGCACCAGCCTCTGATAGGCTGCCGGCCTAGTGCTGGCAGCCTATCAGAGGAACAGGGAGGGGACACGCCTCTCCCTGCTCTGCCGCAGCACAGCCATTTGTATCGCCATCCTGAGGACGGCGATACAGATGACTATGGAGATGAACGCTTCCACAGTGGAAGCGTTCATCTCCCTGTGCCCTGCCGCCGGCCGCCCCCACTTGTCACCAGGGCCGCGGCAGGGCACATGCACTACAGAGGGGCCCGTTTACAGAGGCAACAGAGGGGCCCGGGGGGCAATTGCCCCCCTGCCCCCCGGCCCAGTCCGCCCCTGCCCTAACGCTATTGTGAACCTACCCTTACTTTGCCTTATTCACTATAGTGATCATATAAAGAGCCCACCTACATTAGCCCTGGTTTCAAAGCCTGAAAAAGATAAGGAATCAATACCACACATGAAGAACTAAAAATAACTCCAATAAGGCCTCTTGCACACGAACGTTGTGCATCCGTTCCATGCAGTGGGGACCACAATTTGCGGTCCCTAATGCATGGGTAACGTCCATGCGACGGACTGGACGGATCGAGACCCATTTAACTTGAATGGGTCCGTGATCCGTCCGCACTACAGACAAGTTGAATTTTTTTGTGGTGCGGAGGCACAGACAGAAACGCCACGGAAGCACTCCATAGTGCTTCCGTGGGGTTCCAATCCGTGATCCGTTCCACATCTCCATGATTGCGGATCCATTCAAGTGAATGAGTCTGCATCCGTGATGCGGAGTGCACACGGGCCAGTGCCCGTGTATTGCGGACCTGCAGTATGGGGGCCACAATACAGCCACTGGCACACAACGTTCATGTGCAAGAGGCCTAAAACAGATTCTATATCATTGATACTTAAATGTTTCTAGAAGTTTGCGGAATGATATATGGGAGATAAAGCACCCAAAAAACTGAGAAATGGCCATTTTGACTTTTTTCCCGTTTTGTTGTTTGCCATGTGGGATAAATATTTTTATATTTTATTAGTATGGGCGTTTTCACACACAGCGATGCCAATGAATGTTATTTTTCTAAATTGTTTATGTATTTTTATTTTTATTTTGGAGAAAGGGGGGTGATTTGAATTTTTACATTTTTTCTTTTTGAACTTTTTAATAGTTCTCCTAGGGAACTTCAACAAGCAATCATAAGATTGCTTCTCTCACAGACGTCAATACATTAGCATTGGTGTCTATGAGGATTACACTGTGTTCCTGTGGAGCTCTGCCAAAGCAGGATCTCCATAGGAACTAATGTGGAGCACTCCGGAGTACAGAGGCTGTCGCAGACCCCATCTGGATCCCCCGTTCATTGCTAGGGGGAGCCGGTGCATGGCCTGGAGCACGTTCTCCAGTTTTTTTCCTCCCAGCTGCCATGGTCATATTTGACCACGGCATCTAAGAAGTTAAATGTATGCGATCAATATCGTATATATCAACACAATATCCCGGGTGTCTGCTGTTTAAAACATCTGTAAATCCTTACCCACTAACATAATATTTTGTTGGGCATTTTCAGCTGTCACCATTCCTACTGAAGAATACTTTATAAAATGCTGCCTTTTTTTTCATTTGTGGATCATGTATAGGACCAAGGGTTAAAGGAAACTGTCATGTGTGTTTATAGTATAATGTACCTTTAATTCCTCATAGTTGTGCTTTGTCTTCTGCTTCCCCGCCAAATTTCTTTCTTTAACAGTCTCGTGTCAGATGCTAATGAGCTGAATGGAGTCCAGAATGATGTTTTACTCGTACTTGAGTCCAGCGTTTTTTCTACTCTCTGCTATAGCCACTCCCCTAATAGCTCCAATGGATACACCCTATTTACTACAAATCCCACACATGCACACAGTAGTACTAGTCTCCCAGCGTCCTTTCCACCTTCCTACTATACAAAGCGCATGCACCAGTTCTTTCCCTCTTGTAATTTTCTAGGCTCCATGTCATCACTTCCTGGACTCACATCGGAGCGTAGGGTTATCTTGCTGTGCTCTGCACTGGAGCATGTGCTGTGTACACTAGGAGGATGAAAAAGTTGCCAGGATACTGGTACTACTGCACACATGCGCAGGATTACGATAATTGGGAAACTTAAAAACGGATGTATCAATCAATACAAGAAAAGACGAGGAAAAATAGCGCTAAGGGCTAAACTACTGCCTAGAGGTAAAAAAAAAAAAAATTGTGCTATATGCTGTTCTAGTTGTGAATTAAACAAAGGGCAAGATGGTTCATGGTGTAAAAATGACATGACAGGTTTCTTTTAAGCTGTTTTACATGTTTACCAATACCACATTAAAGAGACTGTCTGAGCTCATTAAAAAGGTAGGGAACCTACTAGAATAATGAAAAATGTTATAGTTACTGTCTCGAACCCCCTCTGTTCCGGCACTGCTGCTCCCATACTCCCTGCCACTGTAGCCGGGACGTCATATTTTGGCCACGGCAATGATATGCATATATACTGCATATGACTGCTGCAGCTAATCACAGGCCTCAATGGT
The DNA here is from genome assembly GCA_033119425.1 of Bufotes viridis. NCBI lineage: Eukaryota > Metazoa > Chordata > Amphibia > Anura > Bufonidae > Bufotes > Bufotes viridis. The sequence goes on along the minus strand of CM065590.1, from coordinate 266,459,480 downwards.
ATATAGCACAAGACTGCTGAGGCCAGTGATTAGCTGCAGCAGGTCACATGGGTTATACGGGCATGTCACCACTGCAGTCAGGAAAACAAAACCTGGGTAGGGGAGGATAAATCTGTGGTGCTGGAACAGAGGCAGTAAAGACAATAAGTGTAACATTTTCTTATTATTCTAAAAGGTACGTACCTTAAATAATTTGGACAACCCCTTTAACTTATTTTTCACTGTACTGATTTATCCCTTTGGTATTTCAAGAGCTGCTACCTTAGGCTACTTTCACAACTAGCGTTATTGTTTTCCGTCATAGGGTCTCAATACCGGAAAGAAACGCTTCCGTTTTGTCCCGATTCATTGTCAATGGGGACAAAACGTAACTGAACAGAATGGAATACTCCAAAATGCATTTTGTTCCGTTCTCATACCGGAGAGCAAACCGCAGCATGCTATGGTTTGCTTTCCGTCCTGAGATGCGGAGCAAGACAGATCCGTCATGATCCACAATGCAAGTCAATGGGGACAGATCCAGTTTCTCTAAAAAATCTGACACAATAGAAAACGGATCCATCCCCTATTGACTTTCAATGGAGTTCATGACGGATCTGTCTTGGCCATGTTAAAGATAATACAACCGGATCCGTTGATAATGGCTGCAGATGGTTGTATTATCAGTAACGGAAGATTTTTGCTGAACCCTGCCGGATCCAGCAAAAACGCTAGTGTGAAAGTAGCCTATTTAATTCCCATTGAATTAGCTAAGAGCTTGTATTTTGATGTACAATTAGTGTTTTTCAATGGCATCATTTTGGGGGTTTTACAACTTACTGATTCACACTTATTTACTATCATACTCAATTTGTGGTGAGATATAATAAAACAGTTGCAAGAAAAATTAACTTACCTGGATTTCTTCAACGATTAATAAAATGTAGTCTGTGTTAACTATGTCATAATCATAGACAAACACAATTGAAACCAATAACGTTGTACTATTTGTGTCTTTTACGGAGCACATTGAGTAAACATCCGCAGTGCATTAACAGAGAGAAATATACGGGTATTACGGACTTCTAATTGGCAAAATGTTTTTTGTTTGTTTTTTAATTAAGGAGATGAGATTTAAAGTGTGAGTGTGCTTTGCTCATTAAATAAAGGCACACAACATTCGGTTACTTACAAATTTGTTCTTCCCAAGAAAGGCTGGTTAGTGTGAACCATACTTCAATGCCAACAAATTTCTGAATACTTCACAGGATGTGTTATAGAGATGCACGAAGCTGGAAAAATCTACAAAAGTATTGTTTAAATTTCGGTGTACATTTATCCACAGTTTTGTACAGGACTAATGCTACTCTCCCTAGAAGTGGGTGTTCTGTTTAGATCACTCCAATGTGCAATCCTGAAATCTGTGAAAAAGAACACAAAGGTAACAGAAAAAGGCCTACAGAAGACTCTGCAAAACTACAATAACATATATAGGTGGTCTGCCCAACTCGGCAGATTCCCAGTGGGTCATGCTGCCTAATAGCTTTGTGGACCACTTATCCCTGCACACAGAATCTCCTACTTCTGACGCAATAGGACCTCCTGTGTGGGCAGAGCTAGCACTGATCTTCTGTGTAGTGTTGTATCTGCCCCATCCCTCCTCTCTCTCTTCTTCCAGCACTTGCTGCTCCTTCTTGTGGATGATCTAGACCTCAGTCTGCTCCAGTCCTCTTCCAAACAGCTCCTGCAGGCAGGACTGGGTAAGTCTTTCACTTCATAATATACTGCTGTTCAGGTTCAAATCTCCCCCAGTCAAGGGAGCAACAGCATCTTCATCATTTTAGGAGCTCAGTGGCTTCCAGTTTCCCGCCCAGAGATTTCCCCACATTCCACCAAAAGGACCCTATGAAAACTGTATCCACCGATAGCAATACGAGCTCAGTGTTAAGGACTCCCATTACTTTGCAGTCCTCCATGTGGAATCAGCGTAGTGGGCTGCAGAAGCTTTCTCAGCTCCCAGCATTCAGCAGTAGTGGGGGAAAGGTTGCAAGTGTAGAGGACTGTGCACTGATTGCAGATGGGAGATTTTGTTTCATATTTGGGAGCTGAATTGTCTTGTAAAAGAGAAGTCCTACAGACCTGTTCTCTGCTGCTAAACTGACAGAAAGATCACTGAAGACAGTTGTCCCCTGTGGCCCTACTGAGAACTGGGAGTTGTGGAAGAGCCCTGCAGGGATCTGTCTATTGACTTCTTTAGACCATCATGGATGTCTATTAACCCCCTTACTGCCCTGTACCAACAGCAATGTCCCTATTAACCACCTTACTGCCCAATACCAAAAGCAATGCCCTATGCCCTTTTATGAAATGGCACCATGGCAAGAGCCTGTAGACTAGTGGCATAGAGCAAGCACAATGGATTACTTGGTATGTCTGTCTGTGCTTATAAGTGTGTATGCATTTATCTGCTTCTATATGTATTTACATGTATAGTAAGGTATGTGCATATACACTATAGGCAAGTGAACATTGCTATGATTTTTTTAGGGGCAAGAATTTTAGTATTGAATAGCACTGAAACTGAGCACTAAAGGTGGTTATTGAAGCATAGTAATTAGGAAGCATTAAAGGGGTATTCTCACGTGGGACACTGATGACATATCACTAGTATACACATCAATGTCAGATAGGTGTGGGTCCCACCTCTAGGACCTGCCTCTATCTCCAAGGTAAGCCTCTAAGTAATGGGAGAGCTACCACACATGTGTGGTTACCTCCATTCACTGCTATGGGACTGCTGGAATTAGCTGAGCCAATGCTGTCCTTTTGTCGGGACTCCCATTGCGGTGAACAGAGGTTAGCAGCACATGCATGGCTGTTCTGCCTACATTTTGGGATTTAAAAAAAATACTGACCCATTTAATACCCAGCCATTCTGGTGGTTCTTGCTGGTCTTTGCTTACTTCAGTGCTACTGATCACATGCTCTCTACCTATGTGATTGCTGCAGCCAGTCAGTGGACTTATAAGTCTTAGGCTACATGCACACTACTGTATGTGTTTTGCAATCCGCAAATTGCGGATCCGCAAAAAAAATAGATGACATCCGTATGCCATCCATTTATTTATTTTTTTGCGGATCCATTGTAACAATGCCTAAAACGGACAATAATAGGACCTGTTCTATTTTTTTGCGGAGCTACGGAACTGACATACTGATGCGAACAGCACACGGTGTGCTGTCCGCATTTTTTGCGGACCCATTGAAATGAATGGGTCCGCAGCCTATCCGCAAAAAAACAGAATGGACACGGAAACAAACAGCGTTTGTGTGCATGTAGCCTTATACTGTACATATTGTATAAACAAAACCCTTAAAATCAGCCATTTGCCTGCAGTGGTCATGAGGGTAGGCAGCATTTGATCAGCTGCATGCAATTGTTGGCGCTGCAAAATGTACACCCGTCACATTTCATGCTTCTAATGCTTCTCAAATGCACAATGCTATCTTTGGAGGAAAATAAATACTGCTTACAACACCAAAACTTAATTCCAACATTGAATTGTGGTAGAGGGAGCTTCATGGTTTGGGGCTGTTTTGTTGTCTCAAGGCCTGGATGACATGTGATCTTTAAGGAAACATTTAATTCTAAGGTGTATCAACATCATTTACAGGAGAATGTCAGCAGTCCATGACCTCAAGCTGAAGAGAAACTGGATAATGCAACAAGACAAGGACCTGAGGCACACAAGGAAATCAACAAAAGAATAGTTTCAAAAAGAACATTTGTGAAAATACAATTTAGAATTATTGGTTACTTATAATTAAGGACTGGATAAGTCTGAAACATATTATTTGGGGGTGATTGCCTGGACCAAGTTCAGACCATATTGCTGTTTAAAATGCATATATTCAAAGAAGAAACAAGGAAGCAGGCCCTACTTTTCTCCATCTGTGCTGTATATCACAAACATCATAGCAGTAACGCTGGGTTCAGACCTGAGCGTTTCTGAGACGCGCGTTTTCCGCGCGTTTTTGTGCGCGTTTTTGGCAATAGTAAACGCCTGTTTTACGTGCGTTTGTGTGATTGACTGCAGTGTTGTCCAATGACCAAATATCACTATCTATATGAAGTTTGGCCTTTCCAGCATGTTGCAAATTCATAAACGCGCGTTCGAACGCACGTTTTCAGTGTCAAAAACGCGCAAAATACAAGCGTTGCGCGTTCCCATTGAAGTCTATGGGCCAAAACGCGCGACAAACGCCCCAAAAAAAGCTCAAGTACTTGTTTATGCGTCGGGCGTTTTTCAGCGCGTTCGAACGCGCTGTAAAACGCGAAAGTGTGAACCAGTCCCATAGGGAAGCATTGGTTTGCATCGGTTATGCGTTTTACAGCGTGTTCGAACGCGCTGTAAAACGCGCAAGTGTGAACTGAGGGTAAGTCTCTGCCCACTCAGGGAAAACTGACAATTAGAGATAAAGCCTGCACAAACTTGTGAATAAAGTTTCTGTTTTTATGCATTACAACTTAAATATAGAATAGATTTTAATTCAGTTTCAGTTTATGTACGTTTATGTATATAATTTATGTTTATGTAACGGACCTGTCCAAATTGTTACACTGGGAGAAAAAATACATTGTTTAAAAATAAATGGTAAATCGTCATTGCATATGTATTCACCCCTTTTTCTATGATGTCTCTAAATAAGTTTTGGTCCAACCAATTAACTTTTAAAGTCACATAACTAGCAGGCAACAGGAAGATCAAGGAGCTCTCCTAACAGGTCAGAGACAAAGTTTTTGAGAAGTATAGATCAGGGTTGGATTATATCCCCAACTTTAAATATCTCATAGAGTGCTATTAAATCCAATCAACAAAATGAAAAGAATATTGTATAATTACAAACCTTACAATAGACAGCCACCCACCAAAACTAACGGGCTAGGCAAGGAGGGCATTAATCAGAAATTCAAAAAAGGCACCTATGATAACATTAAAGGACATCCAAAAGACCATTTTGGAGATGGACGTATGTGTTCCTTGGCCCACTATAAGTCATATACTTCGATGAGTGGGGCTTTATGGAAGAAAGGGCAGAAAAAAAAAACATTGCTTAGAGGAAAACATAAGTATGTTTGGAGTTGAGCAACCAGCAAGTGACTCTCCAAACATATGGACGAAGGTTCTCTGGTTAGATGAGACTAACATTAAAGTTTTGGCCTTCGTGGAAAACAGTGAAAAATAATGTTGGCAGCAACATTTTCTTTTCTTGAGGAAAACCTGTTTCATAAGTCTACCAGAGATTTGAGACTGGGAAAGAGGTTCAACTTCCACTTGGGCAATGACCTTGCTAAACCTACTGGTGTGGTTTAAAGGGAAACATTTAAATGTCTTGGAATGGCGTAGTCAAAGGCCAGATATCAATCCAAATGAGAATCTGTAGTATAACTTGCGGTACACCAACATTAACCCATCTAATTTGAAGAAGTTGGAGCAGTTTTGCCGGAAAGAATCGCCCAAAAATCCTGTCTAGATGTACTAAACTAACAAAAAAGTACCCTTAAAGACTTCTGTAATTGTAGTAAAAGGTTTTTATGGGGGGCGAATACTTTTAAATTTCTCTTTTTCACTCTTCAATTAATGTTTGTGTCACAAAAGTATGTTTTGCCTTCATGTTGTGTAAGTATGTGACCCCACAAAAATCCATTTTAATTCTAGGTTTTATGCAACAAAACAGAAAAAATACCAAGGAGGTGAATATTCCCCCAAGCACTATAATGACCTGACCTGTAATAACCTTCTTTACGTATACAATGGATAATTCTATGAAATCACTGTTAGATTAAGTTATGAGGACCCCATACTCATGATCATGTGGGCCCAGCAGTAGGATCCCCACCAATCTAATATTTATCCCCTATCTTGTGGATACAGGACAACTTAATCTAACCGGAGTACCCCTTTAATTAAAAGAGTTGTATGTAAGTGGAATATATAACCATTTTGCTTCAGAAACAGCACCAGTCCTGTCCACAGGTTGTGTCTGGTATTACAAGGCAGCCTCATTCACTTTAGTGGAGCTGACCAGGAACATCTGACACAACCCAGAAAGAACTATAAAGCTGGAATACAGCCAGCCACATTTTTCTAACCCTGTATAACTGCTTTACTGTCTATTTGCACATTTGCAAATGATTTCTGCATTATATTAAGCCATCTAAATTAAAATATTAACTACATAGAAATTGTCTGTTTGAACCCCAATAAAGCCTGATTCTGAAGCCATGTGCTTCTCTGCTCCCCCCATCCTATGACAAACTGTTAGCAAACACAGAAGACAGAAACAAGTGAGTAACATTCTGCGAGGCCTGACATGTATATTGTAACCAAAGTCGCATATATTGGTGTAGAAGCTCTCTACACAAATATGGTGAATCATTTTTATTCCCTTAACGCATTATGCCATGCATGTACGGCGGGGAATGTTGTGCCAGACCACACTCCGCTGTACATGCACGGCATTGATTTAAATGCTCCGCAGCTGTGATTGTGCGCCTGAAGCTCCACTTATCTTACTGTTTAGGGGACCGAACAACTCCCGCTTGATGGCCAGGGACCAATCAGCTGTGGTCCCGGCCACAGATCACTGTGAAACATCTGTTCCTCGTTGCAGACGAATCACAATGCATTTAATTTGTATTTAAGCGATCATGTGCCCAAAACTCCACTTACTCCACTTGTGTCCATGATCAAACATCTCCCGCTTGCCGGCCAGGGACCAATCAGCTGTGGTCCCTGCTGCAGATCACTTTGATTGGTCTCTTCCTCCCTGTCAGCGATTGTGCGCATGTGCACAAATCTCCTCCTGTAGTCCCATCCAGCTATCATTGTGATCGGTCCACTGTCAGGAACGGACCAATAACAATCAATTATGAAACTGAAAGCTATCTCTCAGCTTTGATCCTTTCATTTCTGCGAGGGAATTGATCAAAGCCAGAGCCAGAAACCTGTAAAAAAAAAAAAAACTAAAAGTGCCCCATCATCACCCCCTCATTTGCCCCTACTACAGTATATGACCTGTCACTGTGTTCTGTCAGTGATTTATCAATAGTGACAGTACATCATCAACCCCAATTACCCTTCAATAAACCCCCCAGTCCCTGTCATCCATATCAATGACTTGTTCCGGTCAGTAACCATGCCAGAAAGCTTTTTGTCTTAGCATTAGGAATTCATTAGGGTTAGTTAGGGATTTATCAGGGTTAGAGCTCTAGTTTGTTAGACTAACGTTTATTGTAAAAAAAAAAAAAAAAGTAAAAAGTAACCAGTCCAAAAGCAGATCCACTGCTTTTGGAGAACTTTTTTTTCTATTAGCATATTGGGGATAAAGCGTGTTTGTTTCCTTATCTTAGTATTAGGAATTCATCAGGGTTAGCGCTCTATTTTTAGGATAGAAATAAAAAAATTAAAAAAATTACATTCCAAGTTAGTATTAGTTGTTAAAGTTACAAAATGTCTCAACTGGTGTACAGCGCCGAGGAGGCTTATGCCATTCTAGCATCAGAGTCTGATTCTGACAGTGGAGAACATGAACCTTTTCTTATGTATACCTCTTCTTCTAATTCATCAATTGACGAATCCTCTTACAGATGTACTAGAGTTAGCAGCGAATCAGCTTCTACAAATGACCCAAGCTAGACTTCTGCTAATAACTTTGTACCTCAGGTGCCGGCCACTACAGGCATTCATGTGAACACTGCAGGGTTCAAGGAAGCTGATTTTTCCACCTTTTTTTTTCTAATGAATTGATAAGCATGATGGTAGAGCAAACTAAAATTTATGCCAATGAATTTTTAGCTGCCCACCCCAACTCATACTATGCCTTACAAGACCCCTTCAGTGGACTCCCACTATCCCTGTGGAAATTAACATTTTTGGGGGTCTAATACTTAATATGGCGATAGTAAAAAACCAACACTACGGTAATATTGGAGTAATGACCTTTTACATCACACGCCAATATACCGCACCATTTTGTCCAGGGCCCGATTCAACGTTCTCCTGAAATTTTTACATTATAACAATAATGCAGATTGTCCATCCCTAATGACCCTGGATATGATCGTTTATACAAAATGTGTTCCATTATAGATTATTATAATCTCAAGTTTGGGCAGGTATACACCCCCCAAAAGCATCTGTCCATTGATGAATTCCTTGTGCACTTCAAGGGCAAACTGCATTTTTGCCAATACCTACCCAACAAACGGGCCAGGTATGGCAACACAAATTCAGAGTTTATGAGGGAAAAGATTCAAAAATCGAAACCCCAGAGTGCCCCCCGTCCTTGGAATAGCAGGCAAAATAGTTTAGGACTTGATTCACTCACTGCTAGGTCAAGGGTAAAACTTGTACCTTGAAAACTTCTACACAAGTGTCCCACTACTGCAGGCATGTCAAAACTGCGGCCCTCCAGCTTACAGCCTACAGCTATTAGGGCATGCTGGGAGTTGTACTTTTGCAACAGCTGGAGGGCCGTAGTTTGGACATGCCTACACTACTGAAATGCCTGTTTTCCGGAGACACTTTTGCATGCAATGATTGCCTGGCTCAATCAAATCTGAAATCAGAGATGGCCAAGAATTAATTTTGAAAAATAATGCCTTCATGTTCGGGGATGCCTGGTTTTGACAAAATGTGGGTACCGCGATGGGGACTCCCATCGCTTGTACTTTTGCCAACCTATACCTGGCACGGTTTGAGGATCGCTATGTTTACTCCCTTTCAAGCCCCTTTTTACGATATATTCATACCCTCTATAGGTTTGTGGATGATATCTTCATTATTTGGTCGAGAAGAGAAAAATGATTTGGGGAATTTGTAGAATATCTCAACAAACATAACGATATGAATATGTGATTTACATACCAATTTAGGGGAAATAAGATTGAGTTCCTGGACGTGGTGATCTCCATGTCTGGGGGGGAGTTGGTGACCGAGGGCTACTGTAAGCCAACAGCGACCAACTCCCTCCTACACTTCTGCTTATATGAACGTTTCCGGGAACAGTTAAATTCCATAAGAACTGGTAAAGGTGTACCGCGACTCTTTGAGCACATAAACGCCTTACATAACGGTGATATCAGCGTATTGAAGTTCGCTGGTTTAGAAGTAGTTAATCACACGGCACGGGGCGGTGATAGGGAACGAGGACTTCTGGGTCTAAATGAAAAATTAGATATGAGTGCTTTTTTATAAGTTTATATAGTGACTGTTTGTTTATATGTGTGCTAAATGTTTCTTCTTAATAACGATATCAATACAATGCATTGCAAGGAGGCTGCCAATAAAGAATTACCCCGAGTTCAGAGTTCAGATGACGGGGCTGTTCACGTCATAGTAATGCGCCAAGTTAGGTGCGAGCGGGCGCATAAATTTGATTGCGCCAGGCAACCTCATTACAAGTGAAAGGCCAGACGAAGTGCGGCAGCGTGAAACGGCCGTTGCCTTTTCCATGTGAGTCTGTACTGTATGTCTCCCCCTCCTGCTTCGAATAAACGCGAATACTGTAATGCAATGGTGAGTGCCGTCACAATTCTTTTTTTTTCATGGATATGTCATCAAGACTTTTGTTGGACAGAGAACCACTGTGTTACTAGCGTTGATGTCCTGATGGGTGAGTGGACTGAAGAGTTGGATTTTTTAACATCAATTTTAGGATGTGTGTAGTGCCACTATATAACTGTTTCTAAATACTTGTAGATATTGAGTTTAGTTAGACTGTTATCCCTTGCTGTGTTACAGGAAAAAAATTATTAAAATGGAAAATCTGCCAAAAATTTTGACATTTCATCTCCATTTTCCTTCTAAAATTGCTTCTAAAATTCTAACCCTTCTAATGTCCTAAACAATTTAAATTACATTTTCAAAATGATGCCAACATAAAGTAGACATATGGGAAATGTAAAGTAATAACTATTTTATGAGGTATCACTATCTGCAGAGATATTCAAATTTTGAAAATTACAGATTTTTCAAAATTTTCAGTAAATTTGGGATTTTTTTTATAAATAAAGGTGAAACATGTTGACCCACATTTACCACTAACATGAAGTACAATGTGTCACAAGAAAACAATCTCAGAATGGCTTGGATAAGTAAGAGCGTTCCAAAGTTATTACCACATAAAATGACAGATGTCATAGTTGCAAAAATCAGTCTGGTCACGAAGGTGCAAAATGGCTCGGTCATTAAGGGGTTAAACAAAATTATTTGCACAGTTGTTTCATTTTCATTATTACTGAATCAATTAAAATTGGTTTGTCATGCCTTTTTATAAGTATATAAACATTTATACATTATTATTGTTATAACATGTACTCATGGCCTATAAGCAGCCATGTTGTACTTATGTTCACCTTCCTGTATGAACCTTCATTATAAAAGAGAAAAATGGGTTCAAGGAAAGGTCCTTCCTGGCAGATGTGGGCCTATCTAAGGGAGTGAAGTTACCTCATCACTAGGCTATGAGCCGAGATAAAGTAACTTTCTGGCACTCGTCTGGCATCTCTTCATAATGAGATGTATTAATGAGACAAACATATAATGTTTGTTCATATAGTGGATCGTATTTAGTTTTGACACAAGTTAATCGATATATCACATATGGGTTGTTTTATGCTTCATATATTGCTTTTATTTTGTTACATGTTATAATCATATACTAACATATATATATATCCTGTGTGTGTATCACCAGAAGCGTGTATTCCTGAGGTATGTGGGAAAGCATGCTCAGTTGGATTTCTCTTAATGAGAAGTTGTTAATGAGAAAGTTGTGTTATTTTCATAAGATAAGGCACCTGTGAAATTCAAAACCCACACATTTGTTGTCTAACTTTGAACTTTATGACATGAGAACAGTTATACTAGTTTCTAGGAATCTAAGTTTTTAATTGCTTCAAGTGTCAGGGGGTATTTCTCCCTTTTGATGTATGTCCCAGGTGGTGGATGTTTAATACTTAACATGAAGTCACATTATATAAATTTAACTCTTAAAAACTTCACATTTATAGGTTACACAACATTGCCGCCTAGGTATCAGCAGGTAACAGTACATGTTCACCACAAAGCATTTTGGGTAATGTATGATCTCACAGTACCATTACTATATGTGCACACCCTCTGGTTTGGTTGGAAGACCGTTATCTAAAGGGGTGTATGCTTTTGATAAGTCTGTGAATATTAATCATAGACGGGATGAGAGAGATTCCAAAAGAAAAAAAAAAGTTCTACAAACAAAGGACTAAAACAGAACGTGGCAAAACTTTGGATTTTATCCTGGACCACGGGGAACACTCTGGAGAGCTGACCGTCCCTCCGGAGCCCTACTCACCTTTTGACCCTTGGTAACGTATATCTTGTTTATTGCTTGTGGTATTGATAAGTTACTTAGCCCGGTATATAGTCAAAGGTCCCTATTTGTGAATCTGTAATTAATAAGGCTCCTGATCAATTTTGATCATTCTTTTAGCAAAGATGCATATTGCTAACTGAGGATCAGACATTGGTATCTAGTCCTTGGGAACTTTGATATTCCCTAGCCTGATACCGAGCTGGTAAATTTATAGTGCCGCCATATACCTCAATTGGTAAAAAGGTGATAGGAAGGGGTTGATATCCCTACTCTTCTTTAATTGGAATTGTTGCATATCATTGCATTGATTGGCGATATTCAGTATTGATTGAAAGTAGTGGTATTGTATTTCATTGTCTATCATTGTACAGGTTGTATCATCGATTTTGTATTTAGCTCTTTCTAATTGCACAAAATAATTAAGGTTCTCGTCAACGAGCTGAGAGGTTATTATGTCGCCCTCTCCTCAATAGGATCAATAACTTTGAAAAAAAAAAATCTTTTATTCTTTCTTTGTTTTTTTTGTATATAAAGCATTTTTGTGCTTTATATCTGCGACAGGTTGCAGCAAGGTACAGAATATGGATTAATGATAGTCAAACTTTTATATGTTTCAACCCTGCATATTTTATTGTGTATGGTCTTGTAGTTGATTATTGATGATGATAATGATTATTATTCACAGATTTTTTTATTATTGATTTTTGCATGTCCTATGTCCTTTTTGCATTTTAATATTATTCATCATTAATCTGTTCTATTAGACATCCCAGATATAACACAGGAAAATGTATCCTACATGGTGTCCTTTCAATTCAAACAATTTACATGTACTTTTATTAATAATAAAATGCTTATTTTTATTCTCTAGGATTTTCTTTGAAGTATTGCCGGAGATGGATGACAGACTGCAGACTAATGGGCAATGTGCTCACATCCCCAATTTCTGCTGAACTGTAAGACTCTAGACAGCCTAACCTATATGGCTGTGTTACAGTCCACTGATTCATATTTTCAGTTGTTCTGCATGATATTGATGATTCAATGTATATTTTAGTCTGTACGGCACATATTGTTATTTACAGTCAGCATACCAACTAATGTAAATTAAAGGGGCTTTCAAGTAGAATGCAAAAAATTGGTTTGCACAAGAATGGGCCAGATCATTTTAAAAATAAGTAAGTAGAAATAAGCAAGCTTTTGAAGATTCAGCTCGTTTCAGGTTCGCCAATTTTTAGCAAAAATTTGTTTCAGACATGAATCACACAAACCAAAGTTAGAGAGATAATGTTGCCAATCAAGGCATTTTTTTCTTGAGATATTCTGGTTAAATGGCAAAGTGGATTTGCTCATTCTTAATTCTAACACAAATATTATCTAACAAATGCCCAGATGGGCAGTAAACCTATCTTGACCCAGGTTATTTTAAAACATCACTTTTATTTGACATGCATTAAAAGTTAAAGTGTGAGACGAATGCAACTTTAATAAACCAAAAAATATTTATTAAAAGTACAGTCAACACTCCACCTATGGATAGGGGTATTATTCAGAGAGAGAGGGTAGGGAGATGTGCATAATCTCCCACCCTATCACTGCTAGATATAGCGTACTATGATGTCACTGTTTGCAGAGCAAGTTGCTAATAAGGTATATCTGACACCTTTGCCGTATTTTGTGGTGAAGACTTGTGTACCTTCACACTACTGTCAGATTAACACAGCCACCATTAGCATGTGTCTAAACCAACATTGAGCCTGAGGGAGGTTAGCCCTGCAAACACAGGTAGCTGCAGTTAAGTACTGCGGCTCACATCAGTACACTAAAGTGCCAAGCATTTGAACAAAGTACAACCAGACTGTTATTAGTTGATTGCTAGTGGAGTGAGAGGCCGCATTTAAAAACTAACACAGCCCCCTGACATGTTTCACCAGACTTCTGGCTTCTTCAGGGGTAAATGGGCAGCAATGAGTGTCCCCATCAAGCTGGAGAGTTAAATAAGCTGTGTTCTGATTGACAACCTTGTCATCCTATCGCATTGAAAGGAGCAAAATAGACAGCCAATACCACTAGTTCCCAATTATTTTCAAGTTAGGGAAGCCACCAATCACGGGCATCCCTACATTTGTAATCAGTGACATCCTGCGCACTAGAAAGATGCGCATGGAGTTAGAACCGCGAACTATTATTACTTAAGAACAAGAGCAAGTATAAGGAGACAAGCCGCACTCACCATCCATTAGTAAATCTTCATACTTTATTTGCAGAGTATCACAGGGGTCGAGACTCGCATGGAAGCATAAAACATAGCGACGGCTGTTTCGCGGTCACCCGCTTCTTCCGGCTACTAACTACTAATGGATGGTGAGTGCGGCTTGTCTCCTTATACTTGCTCTTGTTATTTATGGACTTTTTAAGCCAGCACCAAGCACCCAGAAAGAAGGAGTGTGCTGAGGCCACGGACTGTTAGTTCTATTCAAAAAAAGTGGTGCATTGGGGTAGTGCTGTCAGTATCTCTTGCATGTTATTATTACTTAAGATGCGCATGCGCTGCGCAAGACTAAGATGCGCACAGACTTGTGCAGCGCATGCGCATCTTAAGTAATAATAGTTCGCGGTTCTAACTCCATGTGCATCTTTCTAGTGCGCAGGACGTCACTGATTACAAATGTAGGGATGCCTGTGATTGGTGGCTTCCTTACCTTGTAAATGATTGGGAACTGGTGCTATTGGCTGGCTATTTTGCTCCTTTCAATGCGATAGGATGACAAGGTTGTCAATCAGAACATAGCTTATTTAACTCTCCAGCTTGATGGGGACACTCATTGCTGCCCATTTACCCCTGAAGAAGCCAGAAGTCTGGTGAAACATGTCGGGGGACAGTGTTAGTTTTTAAATGCCTCCTCTCACTCCACTAGCAATCAACTAATAACAGTCTGGTTGTACTTTGTTCAAATGCTTGGCACTTTAGTGTACTGATGTGAGCCGCAGTACTTAACTGCAGCTACCTGTGTTTGCAGGGCTAACCGCCCTCAGGCTCAATGTCAGTTTAGACACATGCTAATGGTGGCTGTGTTAATCTGACAGTGGTGTGAAGGTACACAAGTCTTCACCACAAAATACGGCAAAGGTGTCAGATATACCTTATTAGCAACTTGCTCTGCAAACAGTGACATCATAGTACGCTATATCTAGCAGTGATAGGGTGGGAGATTATGCACATCTCCCTACCCTCTCTCTCTGAATAATACCCCTATCCATAGGTGGAGTGTTGACTGTACTTTTAATAAATATTTTTTGGTTTATTAAAGTTGCATTCATCTCACACTTTAACTTTTAGTGCATGTCAAATAAAAGTGATGTTTTATAATAACCTGGGTCAAGATAGGTTTACTGCCCGTCTGGGCATTTGTTAGATAATATTTGTGTTAAATAACCTTACCCAGGCTAGGTCCCATAGATGATTATTTCTTAATTCTAACCAGCTAAAATATTTTGCAATTTATTTCAGACAAATAGAAACATTGACACATGGAAACCATGTGTAATTCTGTTTTCTTTCTAAAATGATTAGAAAAAAAGCTGAGTGTTTGACAACTACAGCATATCATTTGAGTCACAGCCTAACATTTGCAACTAGCTCTTTTAGGAAAAAAGCTCTTTATCTGAATAAAGCCAATATAATCAGCTTGTCTAGTTAAGAGGCCTTGAGGGGACCTCTGGGTAGGTACTATTTCTATTATGGAGACAAGTTAATACACTTGATGACTATTGTAGGCTAGGCAATGGTCATATGGGTTTCTGGGAAAAATATATAAAAATTAGCACATTGTACATTTGCTGGCTTAGGGAAGCTAGTTTGAATATCTTTCCCAGAAACCCAGAAGGGTAGAGAATAAAAGCATTGGGCTTAGGCCTGCAAAATACTTAATTTATGTATTAATAAAAAGTTATTTTTCAGAGGAACAACACAATGGAGAAACATAAATTATTGTCTTGCACAGTATGTATTATATCTGGTTTAATAGAGTTGATTCTGCTGACTTATGCTATTTGGTTTCCTCACTGATTTTCCTCCATTGAGTTGCTTTCAGTCACCTGCTGAGCAGGGAACTACAACAAAGCCCTATTCACTTGCAACAACTGTGTTTCCTAATTTGTCCAGATTGACATATTCAGGTGATAGTCTATAGCATGCAAGGATATGCTAAAATTCCTAGCTACTACTGAATTGGAACAAATATTAAAAGTATTTGTCCTTCTCAGACACTGATGGAATATCACTAGGATATGCCATCAATATCATATAGGTGTAGGTCCCATCTCTGGGACTTGAACCAATTTCCAGAGTTGGACCCCAAAGTCAAAAAAAGCATATCACATATGTGTGGCGTGCTTTCCATATACTGGTATCAGAGTTCCCAAAATAGCTGAGTGATCAGCCTCAGCTATTTTTGGAAGTCCCATAGTAATAAATGGAAAGCGCACTATACATGAAATGAGAATGTCAAATATAGCCGAGCCAATGCTCAGCTATTTTTGAAAATCCTATAGCAGTGAATGGAGCGTGGCTGCACATGCGCGGTTGCTCTCCTTCACTCCAGGGGGCCCGTTTTATTCTGTAGGAGTGGATGCCAGAGGTTTGACCTATGCCTATCTGACATTGATGGCATATCCTAGCCATACAGTATACGATCATGTATGAGATGGAAACCTTTAAGTACCAACAGCATGGTTATTTAAGGGGTTAAAGCATCATTCAGTGCATTTATGTGTTAGATACATTTAAGCTCTCTTTTCTGCTGAATATCATGTCTACCATTCCTAATAACATATCCCTTTACTTTTTCATCCATGTCCATCATATAAAATTAAATTAAAGAGAATGTGTCATTAAAAATTACCTATTGCTTAAATTGTGTTTTTATGTTAAACATAGTTTCAAAGAATTTGTGGTGGTTATTTTTAATTTTCTGTATTCTGTAGTTTTTGCAGTGGCCACTAAACTTAATAATAGCCACCACTTCTTGGTCTGTTCACATCACTTTCAGCAGTCGTCACATTCTCATCACAGGCAGATTTACAATGAAAGATAACAGCTCTGTATATAGATAACACAGGATCCAGCATTCAGAATAGAATATGGTCACAGTTTACCTACTCCATCCTGACTTCTGTACAGGTCAGATAGCATATCTAGAAAACTTTCCCATAGAAGTAAATAAAGCCCTCTCCTGTATTCTGTGTCTATGTGCAGTGACCAGGCCACAGAGGCATGTGTGAGATTGAGTGGCCAGATGGGTGTAGTAGTTGTGCTCACAGTTCTGAAGCTCCCTGGGCTGTTTATGGAAGGCTATTCTCTTTCCTGTTTTGATCCAACAGTGCAATCTTTCCTTTACCAGCCTAAGAGGTGCAATATTTCATTCTCTGGATACGCTTTGGTGCCCCAGTATCCTCAATGGAAGACAGCCTCTGGACATTGTGTCCTTGTATCCTGTTTGAAATGGGGGTAAACTGGAGCCTTTGTTATTCTCCCACCACATGCAGAGATGACTCTAGCCTCAGTTTAAGTGCAGGTACCCTTCTCTTATGTGAGGGATGAGAATCTATTTTGTATAAACATGTCCTCCATCTTGTGCATATGTGGAAATTTACTGAGCAAGCTGCAAAGGATGTGGGGGGGTTCTGTAAATAGACAAAATGTTCTAGGCCAGGTAAGCAGCTCCCTCGCTCCACTTATCAGAGTTTGATGTCCAAGAAAGTTTTGTTTTGTTTTCTCAGTTTCGGGATGTACTGCTGAAGAATGTTAACTTTGAAATAAGATGCTGCAGAAACTTTTTAATTAGAATTCTGTTAGTATAGTGCAGAAGTATTGCCATTTATGAATAACAAATCAAATTATTAGTTTTGATTTCAACCCCCTTGGTGCTGGGCCAGATTTGTCTGCGATTATCTGTAGTGTTATAAAGATGTATACGTGTGTGCAATAAAGGAGAGAATCGGATTCAGCAGTGTGTCGGTGTCAGCTCTCTGAGCGCTCATAAGGACACTTCAATTGGGACCCCAACAATTATAGAAGAAGGGGGTTTTGCCTCAACACTGACAAAGTAGTCCGCAAACCCCTTTAATATGACCTGTAAAGTCTCTTTCTTTATAATGGCTAGCAGATAAGTTGGCCCTTTTTACTCTTGTTATCCACAGGAGAAAGGCAAGCTCTGTGACTCTGCGCCACATTGCCTTCTGCACTGAACTATTAAAATATGAATGTATTTAATCCGTATGGTAAACGTCGATTCAACATTTTTTTGTCACTTCACCTCCCCAAAAAATTGAATTAAAAAGTGATCAAAAAGTTATACACACCCCAGTATGGTATCAATATAAACTAGGGCTCAACCAAGAAAAGAGTGAGCCCTCTCACACCTCTGAAGACATAACTATAAAAAAGTGATGGGGGTCAAAATATGAGGATGCGACTTCCGGTTCCGGCGCAAGCATGGTTGGGGGCAGAAGCTGATAGCTCCGCTACCCAAGCCACCTAAATCAGCAAAATCCCCAGACATCCGAACTTCAAACCAACCAAGTGGGTCAGAAACATCTGCCTGACACGGTCCGAGTGGTTTATGGACCGCTATTTGGTGCAAATGGGTAGCAGATCGAAGAGAAATGTGAAACCTGGAAAGGCTCCAACAGAGACCAGCATGGCGGAAACTGCAGAGACTGACGGCGGGGAATCTCCCCGATCATGCGCGGATCAAAACTCAGAATCCGGTGATATGGGAGAGGACAAGATTAATATAGATTACAAGCAGTTAGCAGTGGCGGTAGCCACACGCATACTACCCGATCTCCAAGATGCACTATCTTCTACTGTAGCACGCTCATTGAAGAACTTGCAGGCGCAGGTAACACAGCATGCGGCCCGACTAGATGACAAAGAGCGCAGGATGGCGTCGCTAGAAAGTGATGCCACAACAGCAAATAACCGTCTCAGACAAGCCTTGGAGGAGAACTCACTACTGTGGAGCAAGGTCGACGACCTGGAAAACCACTCCAGGAGGAGCAACTTACGAGTAGTTGGAGTGCCTGAAAGTGTCCCGGCAAAGGATCTGGTGGCAATTTGTGAAATCGAGATCCCGATGGCCCTTGGAGTTTCTGCACGCTGTAAGGTTGAAAGAGCGCACAGAGTGGGCCCGGCGCCACAGATTAACATGTCTGACAACCAGGGCACGAAGAGAACAGCCTCGCTCAAGAATAGCAATAAAACGGCAATCCTGCGAGCATATAAACAAGGCGGAACCCCGATTATGCTGAGAGGGCACAAAATCTTACTATTCGGGGACTACTCGGCGGAAGTATCCAGGAGAAGAAGAGCGTTTTCCCCTCTCTGTTCAGCCCTGTACAAGGCACAAATGCGGTTTGCACTACTCTTCCCAGCCACATTGGGGGTGTACTATCCTAATGGCAATACAGCATAATTGACAGATCCGGAGGAAGCGGCGCAAATCTTAAGACCACATGGAGCAGATACAGAATTCCTCCCGGCCATTACCTACACCAGAAGTCCCACGGTGTCCCTGGACAAGCAGGAAAGGCAAAAGACCCCTGACAGATACACCAAAGAATTCTCGAGCCAAGAAGCGGTACCCCGAAGCTCTATTCCCCAGGACGTGGGATGAATTTGCAAGTATATTGTCTGAACGGATGATGTTTTCTCTTAACTGAAAAATCTAGGGGGGAGAGTGGGAAAACACACTCTGCCAAATGGTTTATTTTGTAGTTTATGTTCTTTTGCCACATGCATTTAGCCTACTGCGGATTCGCGGTGGTTTATGCCTACTAAGATGGCGATGAAAAGACGGGCGGGGAAAATTAACTTCAGCCTCCGCGAGCCCGTAGCACGGGTCTCTTACAGTAATGCACATGTTATGATAAAAGTTACGTTTATATTCTTGTAATGCATGCCTCCATGTGTTGCGGGTCCACTGTAGGCCATGCCTACAAAGATGGCGACGAGATGGCAGGCGGGAAAAAAACCTCGGCCTCCATGGGCTTGCAACACAGGTCTTCTCTGAAAATGCGCAGGCAATGATAAAGGTTAGCTAGCGGGGTGCATTCACCTCTTAGTGGATAACTAGTTTATTAAGTAGTTAATGTCTTCTTACTGCATTTATGTACTGTGCTGCGGGCCCGCGGTGGTAAGTGTCTACAAAGATGGCTACTAAATGAAAGGCGGGAGGCGCAACCCTGGCCTCCGCGAACCTGTAGCACAGATTTATTTTTTTTTCTCCTTAAGATGTACATGTGGTACAGCTAATGGTTACTGACAAGGTGCATAAATATTCCAATAGAAAATAATATGGGAGAAGAGAGAGAAAAATTAGAATAGTAATAGAACATAGGGGAGGAGATTGGTCCAAGGCCTCCAGGTTTTCCTATAAAGAAAAAGGGAGGGAAAAGGAAGAGAGAAAAAAGAAAAAAAAATGTATCTTATTTCTATAACTCTTCGTTAGTTACTCGGACAAGTTCTTTTTGTGGCGAGGGTATGTGGGTAGCCCTTGTGGTCTAGAAAAAAGAGAAGTCTGGAGAAAGATGATAACCCTGTTAGCCCACATAGGGCGAGCTGTTCAGTTGGTTGTTCAAGGTTCAGTTAATGGGCGGAGGGGGGGGGGGGAGTTTATTAGTGCTCAACCAGACATATCCCTAATTGATGTCAAATTCACACCACCACCATGACAAAATCAGATGATATCAAAATAGTATCCTGGAATGTAAAGGGTTTAAGATCGCCAAATAAAAGACGAATGGTCCTGAAACACCTTAAACGCCTGGGAGCAGATATAGCACTCTTACAAGAGACTCATCTGTCTCAAAATGATTTTAATAGGATGAAACAAATATGGGTTGGGGAGGTTTATGGCTCTGAAGCCGTGGGGAGAAAGGCGGGAGTTATGACTTTGATAAAGCGGGGTATTCCATACGCAGACTAAACATGAACATGATGACAAGGGGCGCATATCTAAGATCATGCTATCTTCGGACAGAGGGAACATCATTAGCTACAATGTTTATGGTCCAAATGACGGCAATGTTGGATTTTTCCGGGAACTGAGAGATAGGCTAGTCAGGGACACTGATTACACGGTGATAGTGGGAGGAGATATGAACGAGGTAGTTAACTTTGAACGAGGTAGTTAACTTTGATGAAGATAGGCTGCGAGAAACAGCCAAAATCATAAAGGGTACCCTGTCAGAATTCAGACTTAAATATCTAATGGAAGATGCCAGTTTAGTGGACTCATGGAGGTCAGCTAACCCAGAAGGGAGGGAGTACACACATTTTTCACATGCGCACCATTCGTGGTCCTGATTAGATTACATATTGTTTGATAGAAAAAGTAGTGGAAAATTCTCACAACCTAGCATTGAAGAACTAGCTATCTCAGACCACTCCCCTGTATCTATTTTCCTTAGGAATGAGATTCCAAGAGGTAAGGATTTCTTATGGAGATTCCCTACCAATCTAGTCAAGGATGAGGAATTCACTAACTTAATGCGCGGCTGGTGGTGGGAATACAAACAGGAAAATGAGGGCTCGGTGGGAACTCAGACTTTCTGGGAAGCAGGGAAAGCAGTGCTCAGGGGTAAAATTCTGGCTTACACGCTCAACAAAAGAAAAACACTCTCACAGACGCTGGCAAAGCTAAGTGAAAACCTTAGAAAGGCGTATACGGAATTTAGAAATAAACGGACCCGTATCCTCCAGGAGCATTGGCAAAGGGCTAAGAAAGAGTACGAAAATTGGTTGCAGAAGTGGGAAGAATTACAAAAACATTGGGAAGTGCAGCTATACAGATATGGCAATAAAGCGGGCAAACTACTAGCACGATTGTCAAGAGGCCAGAGACCCTATACTAATATCATGGCTCTCAGGGATAAAGAAGGTATAGTGAGATCACACCCTGAAGAGATCACTGAGATCTTGAAGGAATACTACCAAGATTTATATAGGGGTCACAGTATACCTCAGGATAAAAGGAAACGTTGATTAGACTCAGTATCAATGACTCCTCTGTCAGAGGAAGAAAAAGCTCTCTTAAACGCCCCGGTAACTGCAGAGGAGGTGGAACATACCTTCAAGCACTTAGCATTAGGAAAGGCCCCGGGACCAGACGGCTTTGGTGCTGAGTTCTACAAGCCGCTGGTGAAAGAATTAGCCCCGACATTAGCTAAACTATACTCAGAGTACATGCAGGGTTCGCAGATTCCCCAACAGATAAATACGGCCTACATCAAAGTCCTCCTCAAACCAGGGGAAAATCCATTAGATCCAGCCTCTTACAGGCCAATATCACTTATAAATCTTGACCTTAAAATAGTCTCTAAAATATTGGCGGATAGACTAGCATCCATATTGCCAAGGATTGTGTCTCAGGCGCAGGTGGGCTTTGTACAGGGAAGATCAGCTGTCACAAATGTGAGAAAATTACTTACGGTGCTGAATGAGATCAAACTCCGACCGGGTGCCCATCCATCCCCGGCCATTGTTTCTATTGATGCCGAGAAGGCATTTGATAATGTGAACTGGGGATGGATGGACACTGTCCTAGGCGGCCTTAAATGTGTGGGTCCCTTTAGAAACTTCTTAGGTGGTATATATTCCAACCCTCAGGCAAGGATTCACATCCCAGGTTTTCTATTCAGCCCTATAGACATAGTCAAGGGCACCAGACAAGGATGCCCGTTATCTCCGCTTCTATTTAACCTAGCCCTAGAGCCCCTTTCTCGTAATATCGACAAAGACGATAAGATAGAAGGCATAATGGTGGGCAAATTAAAACTAAAACATGCTCTGTTTGCTGATGACATGTTGATGTTCAGACAGCCACAAAATCCATAAGATACTTAGGTGTAAATATAGGGGCTGTACCGGAATCCCTCTATACACTAAACTATCCTCCCATGCTCAAAAAAGTGCTAGGAGATTTGGACAGATGGATGACCTTACTGCTCTCTCTGGGGGGTAGATGCCTATTACTGAAGATGGTCTGCATACCTAGACTCCTGTATCTCATGCAAACCATCCCTCTATTAATAAAGCATTCAGACATCTCTAGACTGGAGGCAGCTTTTAGGTCATTTTTATGGAGAGGAAAAAAGACCAGAATAGCACTCAAAAAGTTAAAATTACCCAAACATCTGGGAGGCCTGGCATTCCCAGATATACGGTGCTATAATTTAGACAGCCTTATGAGGCATTGTATAGATTGGTTGAAGGGATCTAGTGTCTATTCAAATAGATCTTTAGAGACCCAACTGGCGAATCCATGGGGACTAACCTCCCTCTTGCACACTAAATTTAGAGCGATCCCGCACCCATTAAGGCAGAGCCTTATAATTAAAGATACGATCGCTGCGTGGAAGGCTACAAGGAAAACCTTTAACTTACCATTTAGTGTGTCCAAGTATATGGAGATCAGAAATCACCCAGAGTTCCCAGCTGGAGTAGGACCCTCCCTTTTTGACCAGTGGAAATCCCTAAGGATTTTAAAAGTCAGTGACCTATGGAATACCCAGCACAACAGATATTACTCCCTGTCAGAATATTGTGACAAATATAATCTTAATATGTCCCAACACACGTTAGCCTTTATGCAAATCAAAAGCTTCTTACAAAGGAGAGTACTTAATTTATCAAAAGAAGTGTTGCATAATGACTTTGATTCGCTGATAGGTCAGAGCTCCCAAAAGAGATCTCTCTCGGAATTGTATTATCACTTGAGAGACAAGTACTTAAAAGGAGTGGCTGAGACAGTATTCAATGGGTGGAACACAGACTTTCCGTCAATAGAAACGGACAAAGTTATCCTGCAAGGGTGGAATAAGATAAGGAAAACAACCCCAAATGAAATTTGGCATGAGACCCACTTGCGCATGATACATAAGGCAATATCAGCAAGCATCAACAAGCGCAGGACAGAATGGTAAATTGTCCCAAATGCAACAAACAAGGCACAGATATGTTACATGGGATATGGCATTGCCCTGAGTCACAGAGATACTGGAAATCTGTTAAAAGTCAAATTAAGACCCATTTGAAAATCATCACCCTCTAATCCAAGAATTCATATTGTTCCATGGAGAAGCTGAGGGGAGGTGTGTACCTTCATTAGTGCACCTAGTGATTTTGGCAGCCAAGAGGTGCATGTTTCGTAGTTGGTTGCAACCTAGGGTTCCCTCAATGACAGATATATACAATCATACCAAAACGTGTTTTGACATGGAACGGAGTGAAGCGGAGCAATACAAAGGCAGACTCATACACACCTTCTTTAAGAGGTGGGAAGTGTTTATTGCCGTAGCTTTCTCAGAAGCAAAAATAAAAGAAATAATGAGACCCTTTACACAATCAGAATGGTACTTAAAAATGAAACATGCTAATAGGTTAGGGAAGCTATTAGTTGATTGAGGTGATAGTTTACAATAAAAGATATGGAATGGTGGAACACGGGGGGGTGTTATTGTTACCCTTATATTGCTCTTATGTTGACAAAGACATACTTGAATCGTTCTTCTTATGTTATGTATCCAGCAATGTTTATTAATATGACGTAATAATAATCGAATAATAACTTGATGCTATCCAACAACATGCGGAAATGTGTTGTGAGAACTAATACCTCGATGTAATTGTTTAATTTTTGACATGCTCATTGTATGGTACAATGTATGATTGTAGTAAAATGATATTGGGAAAAAAATATGAGGATGCAAAAAAAAAAATTTTTGCTTATTTATTTATTTATTTATTATTACTATTATTATTAAAAAACAAGAAAACCTATGGCATCACTGTAATTGTAGTAACCTCTGCTATCTGAGGCTATCAGATATGTATAAATAAGTTTAAATATTGATGATGTTGCACTATTAGAGGACTTATCCCTTTATAATCCCTTTATTACCTTCACACTAAGCAGCTATTAACTTTATTATATATTTAAGGGATTTTAAAGCTTACTCTTTAGAATAGCCTTTTTCTTGGGCACCTCAGATTGCTTTTAAGATAACTGCCAGGTCCTGTTACACAGTTTAGCAGATCTATTTCCTTATGAACAGATAAATACCTTTGTCTGTCTTTGTAAACTTTTATCAAGCATCTCACATCAGCTACTACAAGGAAAATAAATAACCTACACAAACGTGCAGAGATGTAATAAATGGAAATGCCACAAGATACCTGATGTATTTAGTGAGAAAACAAACAAGCACCTACTAGTATAGACAGCAACAAATAAAAGACAATCTTAATATAATTAAATGGGACATAATATATTGGCTAAGCACATAACAGAGATAAGTGATTTGATAGAATTTATCATGATATCGAGTTAAGCCTCATTCCCATGTCAGTGTCTGTGCTTAAATCCGTGAGCAGGTGGTCAGTGATGCATCCGTGAAGCTGTCCATGAAGGATCCATGTTGGGTCCGTGTGTCCGTTTTTTGTTGTCCGTGTTGCATCTGTGTTTCACTGACACTGAAGAGCTGAAAAATAATTTCCAAAGAATCTCTTCTTAATGATCCGTGAAACACTGATGCAACTCGGATGGCATCTGTGGTTTTCATGGATCCCTAGACTATAATGGGCGTGATGGATCCATGAACACAGCCAAAATAGAGCATGCATCCGTGCTAAAAAGAAGGACCCACGGACGGTGCTAAAACACTGATGTGTTAATACTCACATTAAAATGAATAAGGACATGTGCTGTCCGTTGAGAACATCTACAGCACACATCCGTGAAACACTGACGTGTGAATGAGGCTTTAGTATGATGCATAAAAATCCAACATCAAAATCTTAAATAATAACTATAGTTCTGCCATATCAATAGAATGAAACATTCACTTGTAGAACTTTTTATCTTTGTTCCCTCATCTCTTGGGGCTACTACAAACAGAAAAACTGGGGGTGCATACCCTGCAGGGCAGCACAGTCCTACTGTATATTACAGACCCAATAGGCACACTTGGGGCTACTTATAAAACTGGTGTAAAGTAGAACTGTCAAATAGAACAAAGGAAGGAACCGCTTAATAGGCGCTGTCAGGCAGGGTTCAGGTGAACATCATGGATGATGTAGAAAAATCTTTATTATGGTATAGTCAACGCTTTTCAAGGACAGAAAAGCCCTCTTCATGAGGACAAATTACAACTCAACAAAAAACAAACACATTTAAATAAGCAGTTACTGGTACACAGGCCGGGGGGCAGGATTAGGGCATTCTTTCTATGATCGACATATACCTCCTTTGTCATTGTACAACATAGTAACATTGCATTAGCATTAAGGTCTTCCTCGTAATCCATTTTCTATTTGAAGAAGTGTCACAACTAAATAAAATAGAGTATATATTTGATACAATGTGTCACTTATTTTATTTCACTGGGCTAACCTATACCTGAAAAGCCAATTGTATATATATATACTAGTATAAGTATATTGTGTTATGGAATATCACCTGGTTGTATAGCCTATGATAATGTTTATGATGTAATAGAAGGTCATATGAGGGCTTATAGAGTTTATATTATAAATGCAATCGAGATATGGTAATATGCACACTCCATGATACATATCCATGTATATCAATGTAATAAAAAATAATAATACATAGACATATTCCATGTGTTAAAAAATTGAAATAAATGGGAAATAAATAATAATGTAAGATGCTGTGTGTAAAGTATAGATGGGTATATCTCCCAGGGATCACTCTTGTAGCGTGGGCACAGAATCACGGCAGCAGTCTAGGTTCTCCATCTCTGTCTGGCTCAGTCTGGCTCCTCACAACACTACATGGTAAGCAGAATATGGCCCCATTCACACATCCGCAATTTTGTCCGCATCCATTCTGCAATTCTGCAGAATGGAGCACGGCCCCGTACTTCCGGGTTTCGGCCCCGAACTTCCGGTCCGCGGCTCCGCAAAAGATAGAAGATAGAACATGTCCTATTCTTGTCCACAGCATGCAGACAAGAATAGGCATTTCTATGGGGGGTGTCGGCCGATCCGCAAAACACCACGGACGTGTGAATAGGGCCTAAAGCTAAATACTCTGATATTTACATACTGTCACTGCACATGTGGTGCTCCTTTTTATCTTGTATCAAGTTCTATGGCTTAGTTGCACATAGCAACCAATCAGATTCCTCCTTTAATTTTCCAAAGGCGCTGTCAAAAATGAAAGTTGAAATCTAATTGGTTGCTATGAGCAACTAAGCCAGTTCTACTTTACACCAGTTTGATAAATAACCCCAACTGTTGATATAAGAATCAGGTGGCAACGTGCACAGAGAGGATTAACCCCTTAAGGACTCGGGGTTTTTTCATTTTTGCATTTTCGTTTTGCCTCCATGCCTTCCGAGAGCCATAACTTTTTTATTTTTACGTTCACATGGCCATATGAGGGCTTAATTTTTGCGGGACAAGTTGTACTTTCCAACGCCACATTTAATATTGCATACGATGTAGTGGGAAGCGGGAAAAAAATTCCAAATGGGGTGAAATTGCAAAAAAAAAACAATTCTACCACAATTTTACGGGTTTTTAAATTACGACGTTTGATGTGTGATAAAACTGACCATTTAGTTTTATTCTACAGGTCAGTACGAATCCGGCGATACCCAATATGTATAGTTTTTCTTGCGTTTTGATAGTGAAAAAAATTCAAAAGTGGGAAATTTTTATTTATTTTTTTGCCATATTTTGACCCCTATAACTTTTTGTAATTAAGTGTATGGCATTGTATGGGGGCTTATTTTTTGCAGGGCGATCTGAACTTTTAGTTGATACCATTATGGGGTGTGTAGGACTTTTTGATCACTTTTTATTTAATTTTTTTGAGGAAATGAAGCGTTCAAAAATGGCGAATCCGCCATTTGGGCGCTTTTCCGTTTTCTGTTTACCGTATGGGAATATATTTTTATATTTTTATACCACGGGCGTTTTCGCACATTGCGACACCCATGATGTGTATTTTTTAAAAAAATTATTATTTTATTTTAATTTTGGGGAAAGGGGGTGATTTGAATTTTTAGGGTTTTTATTTATTTTTATTTTTTATTTCTTTTATTTTTCTTTTACACTTTTATATAGGTCCCATAGGGACCTATATAAATCAGTCATCTGATTGCTTCTAACATAAACTCCAATACACTTGTATTGGAGTTTATGAGATTTTACTACTTTCCTATGAAGCCCTATTGCTAACAAGGGCTGCATAGGAAATAGTAAGTAGTAACCTCGAATCATTCATTGAGTTCGAGGTTACTACATCCAGCCCTGCGATTCCCCCGATCACCACTAGGGGGAGCCGGAGAGCTGCCAAAAGTTTTACTTTTGGTTTTAGCGCGCGCAGATGCCGTGGTCAGGATTGACCACGGCATCTGCGGGGTTAAATGATTGCGATCGGCATCACTGCCGACCGCGATCATTAGCCGCGGGGGTCAGCTACAGGAAACAGCCGGACCCCGCAGCGATCGCACCCACAGAGGGCAGGAGCGGGCGCCATACTTAGGGATCGGACCCATGACGTACCCATACGTCATGGGTCCTTAAGGGGTTAAAAAAATAAAAATAAAAAAAACAGGTATTATCAGATAAAACGCTGCACACAAAATATATTAAAGAGACTTTATTTCAATACAGATGTTACACATTTGCCGTCAAGCAAGTACCACACACAACTGACATGAAGACCAGGATTTGAAGGCAGGCACATGTGATGTGAAATCATGCAATGATGTAGCTACTTTTAAACTGAGTGGTCCACAAAAAAGTAGCCCTGCTCCTGCAATAGTGTGACAAGATGAATGAGCAAGTGGATTTTTTTATTTTATTTTACTGTATTACCCACAAGTCAGAAAAGATGCTGAAAGTGGTTCCTGTTCACGTCTATGCATCTTTAGGCAGGTCGGATTATGTTGGCTGATACTGCTTGTGATGATGTGGATAGTGTTTGTGATGTTTTCTTGGTTTAAATTTCCCCACAGATAAAAATCATATGTTGACAAGTCTGGGGATTGTGGTGGCCATAACCCCTTGCTCACAGTTCGCTCCTCCGTAAACAGTTCATGAACCCGTGCCAGTGAGTTCCGTGAGGTGCGGCATGTTGCCAAATCTTGTTGGAAAAAGCTGGACATTGTTTCTTCTGGTGTTAGTCGGTTGTAAAACTGTAAAAGGTGTCCAGGTAAATTGCGGTATTCACAAATTGAGCCCACTATTTGTGTTCCTGACACTGCACACCACACGCCAATTTTCTGGTCATGATGTGTTGTTTCGTGAGTCAAATGGGGATTTCCAGCAGACCAGTACCTTTTATTTTGGGAATTTACGTGACCTGATAAATGAAACCAAGCTTCATCCATCATGAAGTACAACAATAGGTCCGAATGTCTATCGGCAATCATAGTCAGCGACCAAGTCCAGTAATTTATGCATTTATCTTTGCCAGACTCTTTCAGTTCCCGCACACATGATTTTTTAGTATGGTTTAAGGTTCAGAGATTTCAGCATTCGCTGACACGTTGTGAAACACCAACTTGCTTAGACAATCTTCAAGTTAATTTTAAAGGGTACTTGCAATCCTCTGCTGAATTTCATGCACAACTTCAGCCATCTTGATCGATGGAGGCCTCAGTTTCTTCATGTTTTCAACAGAGCCAGTTTGATGCTATTTCTGAACCAGACTCTGAATACAACGTTTAGCTGGTGTTTTTGTTCCTGGGTACTTGGTGGCAAAGGTCTCTTGCATTTCCTTAATTGATCTGCTACCCACATAGCCTTCCACAATCGCTATTCGCTGTTCCAGGGGGACCACCATTTTTCTGAAACAATAGGCCACTTTTATCAAACTGAATAATAAATCGGTCTAGTTCAGCACTAAGCTTTCAGTTCCTACAGGGCTCTGAATAAATGAAAGCTGAGCTCTGATTTGTTATGGAGAACTAAGACAGATTTACTACTGGGCAGTTTGAGTAAATATATATATATACCCCACCCCCTTAACGGTGACCTCCACAGCACCCGCTCCCTTGACAGTGACCTCCAAAGCTTCCGCCCCTTTAACAGTGACTTCCACAGTACTCTGCTGCCTTAACAGTGACCTCCACAGCAGCTGCCCCTTTAATAGTGACCTCCACAATCCCCTGCCTCCTTAACAGTATCCTCCACAGCACCCGCCCCTTTAACAGTGACCTTCACAGCAGTCTCCCCTTTATTAGTGATCTCCACAGTACCAAGTCTCCTTAACAGTGATTTCCATAATAACTTGCCCCCTTAACAGTGACCTCTACAGCACCCCTCCCCCGTAACACTGACCTCCATAGCTGGCTGTCCCCTTAACTGTGACCTCCACAGCAGCCTCCCCGTTTAACTGTGACCTTCACAGCATTTCGCTCCCTTTACAGTGTCATCCACGGTGCCCTGTGCCTTTAAAGGTGACCTACAGCAGTGAAGAAAAATGGCTGAGTTGTTATGGAAACCTGGTGTAAAACTGTGTGTATGTTAAGACTGAAGGACCTGTGAGCTTCTATTGGCTGATAAGGGTCATGTGACTGTGTGTATGTCATTTGGATTATGAGTGAAAGACTTGTGGGCTTCCACTGCCTAATGCAGGTCATATGATGGTGCCATATTTGCATATTTTGGGAGCATCTCAGGAACGGTACGTCCTAGAGAGCTCAGACCTTGGTGCAGATTGGTCCGGTCGTTTGGCCGTTAATAAAGAACAGACAGACAGACAGAAATGAATTTATATATATATATATATATATATATATATATATTTGTCTTATACTAAGAATGTCCTTTGTTGCCTATAGCAACCAATCAGAGTTCATATTAATGACCTGTATCAAAATAGAAGCTGAGCTGTGATTGGTTGCTATATCCAACCTGATGAATATCCAGGCTAACTGCCACAACAGCCAACATACAACGGCTCCTGTAGTTTGGCGGTTAGGTTACTAAGCGTATTTTTGGGCAAATAATTGGAAAGTGCGGGGTGAAAACTTCCACTCAAAACATAGTCTATGATGTTCCCCGAGTCACAAGAGCAGTGCAAAATTTCATTTTTGTAAATGCGAAAGTGCGGATTCATTTAACGGACATACATACTTACACTCAGCTTTATATATTAGATATATTAGGAGACAATGTTTTTGGAAGTGCACTTTTGAAATGGTGTTAGTTCAGTCTTTCCCTCATAGTCTGAATAGTTTTCCTGATATTTTGAAGTCTGCAAGGACATTCAATAAGGTACACCACATAGCTAGATCAGCAATCAAAGTAATTTTTTTTGTAATATTTAACATTATTATTGAATTTATTGAATGTATAAACAGAAAGGCCAGTTGAAATGATATTGATAATGAAAATGATACTGATATTAGTCAGACACGCAGGTCCGCAAGAATAAGCACTCAGAACAGAAAACATACTGTAGAATTCGTACATATTAAACGGCCATTGAGATAGTGGAAAACACCAGGATCATTATTATAGATGAGGTATATGAAGGTCGATAGGCATGCTAGGGTTGCCATACAGAAAAAAAAAACATCCTCCAGTGTGATTTCCTCATTCCTCAAATCTATATCATAGCTTTATCCAACGATCTATTGAAGGGGCTCTGCAGAGAATCAATCGAGGAGGGCCAGAAGGTGTGCTGCAGTATTCAAATATTGAAATAACGCTGCCGTTATTGGCCCCTTACTCCCTGAATTCCAAAAGCAAGAAGAGCAATCTCAGGATTACATTAAAAAGATGCATGGAATACTGTATTACTTCTCTGAAAATTGTCCCTCCAAAAATCGTCAATTTTGTCACAGGACTGCCAGATGTGGAAGAAAGTGCTTCTGTCCTTTTGATATCTCCAACAACAATCTGATAAAGATGTTATCATGAACATAGGCAGAACAGATTCGTCTTGAACACCACTGAAAGTCAATGGGGGAATGATCCGTTTTCTATAGTGACATACTGCGTCATTGAAAACGGATCCGTCCCCATTGACTTACATTGTATGTCAGGACAGATCCGTTTGGCTCAGATTCGTCAGGCAGACACCAAAACGCTGCAAGCAGCATTTTGGTGTCCGCCTCCAGAGTGGAATAGAGTCGGAACGGAGCCAAACTGATGCAATTTGAACAGATGCTTATCCATTCAGAATGCATTGGGGCAAAACTGATCCGTTTTGGACCGCTTGTGAGAGCCTTGAAACGAATCTGACAAGCGGACCCAAAAACGCCAGTGTGAAAGTAGCCTAAGAACTACAGGCCACCAAGTTTTCAAACCAAGTAGAAGCTTGTTTGATGCAATGTATTTCTTAAGTGAAAGAAATCAGCTCTTGAGGGGAACAAAGGACAAGGTGTGGGCCAAAGGGGTGACAAGCTTCTCAGATAAAGCTGAGTCCTTCAAAATACAGTCCTGCTTATCAAAGAGGTCACTAAAGGGGTTTAGATTCTCAGATTGCAGTAGGTAATTCCTCTCTCATAATCCCTTTGGAGCTAAACTGACAACATCCCCCGATTGTAGCAGTAAATATGGAAATACGAGAGCTTTTTGCGTGGCAAGAAACCAATTCCACACCTGAAAAGTTGCTCTTATTAAATGGCTAGGGACAGGGTTCAGTGCCTGACATTTATTAGCTAATATTAGAGCTCTAACTGAGTGAGCTGATAGAGCATTTTCAATCAATAACAAGGTTTTCTGGTTCAGGGCTTTAAGTCCTACAAAGGTGAATAGCTTTCATATATAACTCAGGGTTAAGGAGTCCTAATCCACCAAATGCTTTAGGTCTAGTAACGGTATCAAATGCAATATGTACCTTCTTTCCCTGCCATATAAATTTGCGAATAAGACTGTTTAGTTTATGAAAATGAGGATGAGGTATCTTAATAGGAATCGCTTACATAAGATAGGTCAGTCTAGGTAAAACTACAAAGCCATATTCTTTCAGACAAAACAAAATAGGTATGAAAAGTCAATTTTTTCCAACCTGGAGGCAATAGAACGAAGCCGAGGAGTATAATTGAGGCTGAATAAGTGAGAGACTAGTGGTGAACTTAATCCCTAGATATGTCAATTGTTGGGACTTGGGAGGACCAATTTAAAGAGGATTATAATTTAAGAGCGGATACATTGGCAGGGGAAAGGCCAATGTGAAGTATTTGATATTTTTGGGGATTGACTTTGAAATTATATAAGGTACCAAATGATTGAAGTAACGTAATAATATCAGGCATAGCTCTTGCAGGGTTAGCCATAAGAATCAAAAGATCATCAGCAAATGCTGAAAGTTTATGCTCTTGTCTTCCAGTTTGAATTCCCTGAGTATCCCTCTCTGGTCTCAAAGTCTCCATCACAAGAACATATAACAGTGGAGACAGAGGGTACCATTTACCTGATACCATTTTTGATACTAAACTGAGAGGATAACATGTTGTTAACCTGTTGCAAACTTATCTGTCAGGTCTCCAGCAGCGAGATCTCCAGCTTCCGTGCGACTGCACCAGGAGAGATTGCTGCTAAGATTTGCCCCCTGGTGATGTGACAGTGTCATAATTAGCGACAGGATTCAATGCTCTTTCTCCCCACAGTGGGCATGTGCTAGAAGAGACTAGCAGTGAGCTGATTGCTCAGTTGATCTATTCCTGTGTGCTAGTGTTCTGACTAATGAAGTGCCGAGTCATGACCAATCAGGTTCTGATCATCAGGTGCTCTATTTGAACCCCTTCCTGGTCTTACATCAGTGTGAGTGATAGTCATTGACTCCCTAGCTGTGTTCCTGGTTCTGGTTCTGTGTGTGTTTGGATTGATTCTATTATTGACCTTTGCTTGCCGTTGACCAACACTGTCTCATCTTTTTGTACTGTGTTTCTCGTCCTATACTGACTTTGGCTTGGCTATTTGACTACCCCCTGTATTGCAATTTGGTACTGTATTGTCCATATGGTTCCAACTTATTTTCAAGTGACTCATTCTCTGTGTTGTTCTACTCTGTGTGTGTATGTCTTGCACTTTAGCAGAGTAGGGAATATTGACCAGTTGTGGACTTGCCACCTAGGGCTTGCACTGCAAGTAGTCAGGGAAAGCGGGTGAGGTTCCAGTTAGGACTGTGTGGTTACATAACCGCTACTGAAGCAAAGGAGTGAGAATACGTTGCAAAAGTTGAATCAATAAAAGGTATAGGGATTTGGAACTTCAAGGGAGTCCTCCTGATAAATAACTAGTCTATTCTATCAAATGCCTTCTCGGCATAAGTACCGAGAAGGGCTAGAGGAATAGATTTATGAAAGACATAACCCCTGACAATAACCCCTAACAAAAGTCTTTTCCTTTTTTGTGGATTAGCAACATTAGGGCATGCGTTTTGTAAAAAAACAGATTGGGAGCAAATAATGGATTAATATGTCCTGAAAAGTGGAATAATAAGTTATAGGAAGCCCATCTGGGCCTGGAAATTTTCTCTTGGACATGTTTTTAATAGCTGATTCTAATTCTTGCAATATTTGTTTAGATATAGCATTTTTCTGTTGTTGAGACAAGGGTGGCAAGCACAACTGAGCGAAGAAGCGATCAGTAGAATCAACCCAGTGTGAACGTGAGGTATTAGTCGAATCAGGATTTAAATTATAGAGCGACTCATAAAAGAGCCTAAATTCCTCAGCTATCACATCTGTGGAATACAATTTTATATCCTGTGAGGTTTAAATAGTGCACAAAATCAGTATGTCTTCTTCTTTTCATTTGATTGACCATGGAGATTATAGAGATAGTTTTAGACATTGTAGGGAGAGCATAAGGAGACTTCAGGGACAGTACAGGTTGAGTGTAATCACTTCTGAATCTTGTTCAACTGCTGCCTCAACCCTAGTTAATCTGTTAGTTTACATATAGAATTACTGTACGGCAGTATTAAAAGGTAGTCTATAGCAATATATCGCCAACTGCATCTTGTTGAACTGCTGACACATTAACAGTTAATTTTTTATTTTATATATAGAATTACTGTGCCTCAGTATTAAAGGGAGGCCTATTATATATACGAAAAATATTTTACAGTTTTCAAACCAGCACTCCTGGATATCAATGCTTTTGTAATTGCATTTATTTAAAAATCTTGTATAGCTACTAAGCTTTTCAATAAAATGTACTTGCATAGCTCCACCTGCTCTTTTTTTTCATATTTCTTATCCTGCTCACTGAGATGGCCACAGCTGCAGCAGAAAACACACTCCCCTTGAGCTGCCAGCTTGAATTAAATCTAGCAGTGCAATGAATGGGGAGATCCCTAGATCCATATAAGAAACTAGGCTTGTTCTAGCTTTGTTAGAAATAGATTGTCATGCACTATATGATGCCTGATAGCCCCTTTAACAAATGTGTACATAGAAAAGCCAATCTTGCCTTTTAGACTAATGTAACAACAACCATCAGGATCTTGTACAAGTGAGCTACATTTAAATGGAAAGTTTCTTTGAAAGCCAATGGTATAGTTGGAAAAAGTGAAATTAGGATACCTATTTGATTTAAAATGTGTTTCCTGAAGGAAAATAACTGAGCATTCTCCTTCTTCAGCAAAGAGAAGACTTGACATTTTTTAGAAGGGGAGCGTAACCCATTTACATTATAAGAAACACCGTGTATATCAGCCATATTGTGTTCTTAAAGAAAGAACCTAGGCTTGCAGTAGGTGGATCCAACTGTAGCAATAAGCAGTAGCCATGGCAACCAAAGTGACATCCTAAATCTCCAGGCCTAACAACAAAAATAAAGTATTAACACTGAAAATAATAAAGAGAAACCTCATGGAGAAAAAGTACAGCTGCAATCAACAGACAAATAGGAATCAATGGATTCCTCTCAAGGAGGTATTGGTATAACATAATAGAAAACTTGCATCACTGTAAGGTTAAATTAGCAGAGTAAAAATGAAATAATGTAAAGATGTATGAGAACAGAAGGAAAGGACAAAAAAGTTATATATAGTAGAGCCATGCAGAAAAGTCACAACTCACCGAGACAGGTCTTCAGAGATTCCTAGGATTGGAAGCATAGAGTCTCAATGGGAATCAAGCGGTAGACCATGAGATTCACTTTGGAGTTAGGATACGACTGTGTTTTCTAAGTTTCAGTTGTTTGCACATAGACATCTTCTGCCTAGGGGTGGATTTCGGGAACTGTGGCAGTGATGACAAATCCAGTTGTTTAATACCAAATGAGATATGTTCATATGTGTGTAGACACAAGGTCAGAATGCAAGGTAATTACATGGTAACGGCCTAAATACAGAAACGTGAGGCCAATGGAAAATGTCCAGAGGTAGGGAATTTTATTGCCATGGTATTAGTAAGTGGGTTAAGCGCTCTCCTTTTTTGCAATGTGATAAGGCATATATCCTAGAATATTGCTATATGAGTATAGCCTCATAGCATAGGGATGTAGCAGATCATGTAGCATTAACTCCTTATCTTGGAATTGAAGGAAGCAGCATATAATGTCTGTGGGGGAATCAGTAGCTTTAAGACGTTGTCTCAGGGCGTGATG
The DNA here is from genome assembly GCA_033119425.1 of Bufotes viridis. NCBI lineage: Eukaryota > Metazoa > Chordata > Amphibia > Anura > Bufonidae > Bufotes > Bufotes viridis. The sequence goes on along the minus strand of CM065590.1, from coordinate 266,423,470 downwards.
AACTCTTTCTATTATAATGGATGAGACCTTATCTGCATCCAATAGAGATGTCCTATATTAGATCCCTGTCCTAAAAGTTTTTTTTATCTCTAGTTGATTGTGCACTATTCCCCCCCCCCCCTTCATTTATATATTTATTTTTACTAATTTACCCTTTTTTCCCTTCCCTGTTCTTTCTCTGTCTATTTACAGATTCCAAGATTGGAGAGGCTCGCCCTATAACATCAAAGATACCCATAATTGGGAATATATAATTGCACTGGGGGATACGTTGGTCACTTATTTATTATTAAATATATTTATGTATTTTATCATCAGGGTTATGATAGGTTGTACTGATTTGATTTGTGTATATAATGGGATGTATATCCCTATAAGGTCACATGGATTGACTATTGATATGGCATGATTATAATTAACCTGTCACGGTTTATATTTTATATATTATATATTGTGTTGCTCACAAGGATATTCTGTAGAATCAGATATAGTATGTTATGGGCACAACACTAATTCACACCTTTTTTCACAATCACGTTTTTTTCACGTTGTATGTTTATCACTTTTTATCACGGCATGTATAATATGTAAAAAACTCACCTTATTTATCATTTATTTTTCATTTTTTATTTATTGTCTATTTATTTTTTTTATTTTTTTTATGGGGAATATTCTGGCGATCATTTCCAGACATGTTATTTGACTATGTTATTAGGAGAAGGATAAATAGGGGCTTTAATTTAATTTTTGTATGTAAAAATAGGAGAATAATATGTTGATAGTAGGAGAGACATACGATGACAGGTGCTCTAATTCCTCTAAGGTTCCTGTAGCAGCAGCCGGATGCGTTCCAGGGTGGAACGCTAGCATCACATCCGAATATGATGTCGTACTACACAGACGCTCTTGCTGCAATGAGATCGCTATGGTAGGAGCCGGCTGCGTTCCAGACTGGAGCGCAAGTGTTGTGCATGGATGTGACGTCGTACGAGGTGAACGTCCTGGATAAAAACTGATGGGCTAATTATGCCTGGGTGTGTGGCCAGTCAGTAGGGGCATGGTCCCCCTTCACAATGATATAACCTGGCCGATACTGGGGCTCATTTATTATTACTTTTATGAGCCAGCACTTGTGCCGCATATGCGTTCCAGTTTGGAGTGCATGGATCCACTTCCGGTGACTTACTTCCGGTTCGGTACTTCCGTCCAGTGGCAAAATAACGCCATATACTACAAGGGGAGGATTTGAGGATGGACAGGTGCAAGGGATTATTGGGGCTAGAGTATGTATATAAATTGGGACAGACTGAACAACATCATTCACCCCCTGAGGAAGCATTAGGCGAAACGTGCGTTGGGGCGTTGGATACGTGGCTGGTATGTTATAACCGTTAGTACTACGATTGATGTAGTTGCTGCTGGGTCGCACTATGCACTTTACTCTGTAAAACTTTGAATGTGATAATACCTATGCACTTTATATTGATATTGCCACTCATGTAATGGTTTTGTGTAAATAAGTGACACATGTATCCTATCAGGGCAACTTGTCCTATCTTCTATGACCATCAATGTAATTTTGATATGTTTTTAAGTGTTGTTATAATAAAGATATATTGATTGATTAATTCCGGCTGTTACTAAATTTTTCAAAGTGATGGGACAGGAATCGAGTCAGAAGTAACAGATCAAGGACTCCATGGACACGTAGGTTTTTTCTCCAACCACAGTTCCCCTGGTCTTCCACTGCTGTGTATAAGGAGTTGAGGTGGAATTGGCATGTAGCAAGGTTTGGCGTGTACATAGTAACGCATTATTATCATATTTAACAAGAGCAGCCTGTGTTGCCTCCACCCTTTGCCCCAAGTGTTTAATCTCCTATCTGATCACCGACAAGTCCTGTATGACCAGATCTAGCACTCTCACAAGTGCTTATTTAATGAAGTTCCCTGAGATGGGTAAGTGACTGTAAATAGTAGAGCTCTCCCCTTTTACTGTCTCCATCTGACATACCTTCAAGAGACTCATCGGGACAAGTGCATGTTGCTGCTGCCTTCTTGAAATCCTTTTTCAGAAATTTCACAGTGTCTCCAGCTAGGTTTGCAGGTAAAGCCACCACAACGAAGTCACCTTGCATTGCACCTCCACCTTCAGGCCACCAAGCTAGCATAAGTGGGATCTATGAGCAGGTAGAAGCATGGAACTCAGATGTGTAGCTTAGGAGCAAGAAATTCTGTTTAAATTGAACAGTGATTCCTAGTAAAATGGAGACCCATGAGTTGCTATTTCAGCCCCAGAGGTTTTTTCATTTTTGTTTTTTACTCTCTGCCTTTCTGGGGCCATAACTTTTTTATTTTTCTGTTCACACAGCTGTATGAGGGCTTGTTTTTTGTGGGACAAGTTGCACTTTCTAATGCCACCATTTAATGTTGCATATGATGTAATGTGGAGCTGGGGGAAAAAAATCCAAATGAAATTGGAAAAAAACAAAACAATTCTGCAACAGTTTTATGGGTTTTGGTTTTACATATTTCCCTGTGTGGTAAAAAGGGTTACTTTCATTCTCCAGGTCAGTACGATTAAAGCAATACTAAATATGTATAGTTTTTCTTGTGCCCTACTACTAAAAATAAATAAAAACTTTAAAAAAATTAACTTTTTCTTTTCAATGCCATATTCTGACCCCTATACCTGTTTTGTGTATGGAGCTGTGTGATGGTTTTGCGTGACAATCTGTACTTTTCATTGATACCATTTTAGGGTGTGTATGCGTTTTGATCTCTTTTTATTTAATATTTTGTGGGTGGTGAAGCAACAAAAAAATATGGAAAATATGGAACTATAAACTTGCTTCTCTCATAGACTCCAATGCATTAACATATACTATATATATATTCCCCATGGAGCCCTGCCAGACATAGAGGTTCCATAGGAACCAATATGAAGCAGCCTTGAATCATTCAGGAATATAGAGGCTGCTATACACACATTCTGGCTTCCCTGATCCTCGCTAGGAAGTGCTCCCAGATGTCATGGTCATGTTTGAAAGTGGCATCTTAGGGGTTAAAAGTATGTAATCGTCATTATCCTATATTGCATACATTAATCCCGGGTGTATGCTGTTTAAAATAGAAGCATCCAGCAGCTATGTTGCCATCCTTAAAGTCCCACCCAGCGCCGTACTTGTATGTCACTGGTCGGGAAGGGGTTAAAGAACAAACAATTCAGCCTCTTTCACAGATCCAGTCCAGATCGTAAACAGCTTGTGTATGAAATGCTTGTAATAAACTTGGGGCAACTTGAGTTTCCATTTTGCAACCCCACATATGCAGATAAATATTGTCTCCAAAAGAGAACACATTATGGTGTAAAATAAAATCAATCCCTTTAAAGTCTATGAACACCTTTGGGGACAAATTTTTATTATTGCATTGTACTTATTTTGAGCTAAAATACTTTTTTCAGTTGGTCTGTATTAAAAAAAAATATAAAGTCCTTTTTTGTGTATATAGCTGAGATTCTCTAGTAGCAGCCTGTGGATTTTCTGTCTCTTTCATAATTTGGGGAGCTGACGGGGGGCTCCTTATCTCTGCTCTCTGACATTATAAGCACGCATTATTGCTCAGTTCTTACCTTATTGATAAGAATGTGGCTTAAATAAGTGTTTATGACCTCTCAATAGTTTAGAGATAAGGTTTATTATATGACCTGCACAAAGTGAAAGTACCAGTCACACAGTTAAAAAAAACTGTTAACCCTTTGTGACAGAATGGCTCAATATTTCTAATAAAGGCCAATTGAAAATATGATTTTTAGCCAAAAATGAGTAAAATGCAATCATAAACAAAAAATGCCTCAGAAGATGTACATAGCCTTTAAGTAAAAAGTCTATCTGATTTGTGTAAAAATTTGTTAAGTCTAAAGCTAGAAATAAAAAATTTGCAGGGGAGTGACCAACTGTAAATCTAAAATCAAGTGAGAGAAATCTTGTAAATGCGACTGCAACTGATATCACTAAGGTAAAACATTTTTTGCTGTGTAACAGAACTTTGATTGCTCACTAGGGGTATTTAAAGAGTGTAGAGACCCTCAAGGAGTTATCCCCTGAGGAGGCAATGCAAATCACGTGTTGAGGTATCTGTGTTTGTCATATTTGAGTCTGTATTATGTCTATCTATTCGTTGGACCTGGTTATTTTTTATGTATGCAACTTGTACTATTAGTATTTTGTGTCCATTCCTTGCAATTTGAGATTCTGACCCTACTACGCCCCTTACCTTGTGGATGATGTGTCCTTTGATTATATGTGTTTTTCATATACCGTAATGTCTTTTTAACAAAGAGGGTATTTATTTTTAATACATAATTGCAGTATACTACTTTGATCTGTATTGCTAAATAAGGCCTTTTTTACATGGCCATGTGTCCCCCGCAAATCCAGAGATGCGGTGCAGAACAGAACCACGGAACGGAAGCACTATGGAGTGCTTTCATGGGGTTACGTTCCATGCTTCTGTTCTGTAAAAAGATAGAACTTGCTCTATCTTTTTGCAGAACGGACGGATCACGGACCAAATTTAAGTGAATGGGTCCGCGATCCGTATGTGGCTGGCTCACGGTCGATGCCCGTGCATTGCGGACCGCAATTTGTGACCCGCAGCATGGGTATGGCCAGAACACGTTCATGTGTAAGAGGCCTAAGTGAGTAAAAGGATGTATGACTCAGCCAGAAAGGATTTAAGGACCAGCACCATACTATTACAGAGCGGTGATCAAGCGGGCATAGAAGCTCAGAAAATGACAACACAAAAACATGTTTTTGTTTTTTGTTTTTTTATGCTTTTATTGTGTAAAACTGAAAAAATAAAAAAAACATATCAGGTATGGCTGCTTCCAAAATGACCTGCTCTATAACAATATAACATGATCTATCCTGTTAGATAAACACTGTAAAAAAAAATATTAAAATGGTGTCAGAAGAACCATTTATTGGTCACCTCACAAAAGTTTTATTATCGAGCCGTCAAAAAGTACTATGTACCCCAAAATGGTACCTATTAAAACCATCAACTCATCCCAATAAAAAAAACATGGTTTTCAGAAAATAGTTAGTATCTCTGTAATTATACTGACCAGCAGAATAAAGATAACGTCATTTTTCCTGACCCGTTTATGCGACAATAACAAAACCCAAAAAGCAGTGGCAAACTCTAGAAGCTGCCTTTTTTTTTATCCAGCTCCCTAAAAATTTAAATGAAAATTGATCAAAAGTAGAGTTGAGCGAACTTCTATTTTTAGTTCGGCGTCCAAAGTTTGGGTTCGGGTTATCGTAGCATCCCGTTATGGATTCCGCTACCGCGGACCATAATGGCATTTGGAATCCATAAGGGGCTGCTTCATTGAACCCGAACCTTGGACAACCCTAAGGACCAAGGGTGACGTCACAGTCATGTGATCAGTGCAGGGGGCATGGCTCAGCACTGGATTGGATAAGAGGTGACCCAGTACTGAGCCACGCCCCCTGCACTGATCACATGACGGTGACGTCACCCCAGGTCCTTAGGGTTGTCCAAGGTTCCGGTTCAATGAAGCAGCCCCTTATGGATTCCAAATGCCATAATGGTCCGCGGTAGCGGAATCCATAACGGGATGTTACGATAACCCGAACCCGAACTTTGGACGCCGAACTAAAAATAGAAGTTCGCTCAACTCCAATCAAAAGTCATATGTACTCCAAAATAGAAGCAATGATAACATCAACTCATGTTGCAAAAAATTTCCATTAGTTCCACCAAGAGAAAAAAAATGTATGCCTCTCAGAAAATGGGTGCACTACTACCCCAGAGGCTGATCAAAAGTAACATGGCGCTAATCAATCAATCCATCAAAATCTGTGCTGCAAAAGCTGGTCTTTCCCTTCTGATCCCTGTAGTGTACCCAAACAGCAGTTTATGTCCACCTGTATGACATTCCAGTACCTGGCAGAACCTGCCTAATAATTCAAAGGTTGTAGGGTGTCTCAGATGGCACCAGCTGAGCACAGTCCACTGCTTATTAATATCTGCAAACCACCTGTGGTGTCAAAATGCTTACTCCATTCCTTAATAAATATCTTGGGTGTTTCTAAAACCAGGAAGCACAGTATAGTGATAAGCGGCCTTGCTTTTCACACTGGCATTTGCTGAGCACAACATATTGGGCACTAAACAAAATTGACATATCTGTGTAAAAATTGCAAATCTGCTGTGAATACATTTTTGCAAAATAACTGTTGTGTCAAAATGCTGACTACACCCCTTGGCAGGCATGGGATTCAGCCGCTTCCTTCAGGTTCTACAGATCTGGTTGTTAAAATTACAGCATGATTGGAGAACCGTCTTATCGGCTGGATCCCAATCCGGTGCTCAGGTGGCGGCAGCTGGAGATGAGCACTCACATACAATAGTTTAGCTCCTTTGGCTTTTTAAAAGTTGTGTGGTATGTGTATGTAGTGTATATATGGTGTATTTATGTGTATTGCATATATATGGTGTATGTATATGTTTTTTGACACTGCATGTCCGCTGTTGAGTAAGGAACCTGTTGTTAAAAATTTGAATCCCATCCTTGCCCCTTGGTAAATACTGTAAGGGTCGCGTGGTTTCAAAAATGGTTTCATTTCTTGGGGGATTCTTTTTTTTATTTCATCTAGAGCTTCTGCAGTTGTTGCCCAGTGGTGTAAAAATCGCCAAACTAGACCTCAAAAGCACATTGTGCTCTTTCTCTTCTGAACCCTGCAATGTGCCCAAACAGCACTATACTATATTCAGGAGAAAATGTATAATAAATTGTGGGATTCTTCTTCTCCTTTAATCCTTGTGAAAATGAAAATCTGGGGCTAAAGCAACATTTTATTGGGAAAAATGTCACAAGTAAACCAAGTGTTTATAAATTCTATTAAAAGCATGTGTGGTCAAAGCATTTACTACATGCCTCAATAAATTCCTTGAGGGGTGACATTTCTTTAAATGGGGTCAATTTTGTGGGGTTTTCACTGTAGTGGTACCACAGGGTCTCTTTTGCCCAAAAACTATTTCAGCAAAATCTGCCCCCCAAAAAAACATATGGTGCTCCTTCCATTCTGAGCTCTGCAAAGTGCTCATAGGCATATACAACCATATATGGAGTCTTGCCATACTCAGGAGAAAGTGTTAAACTGGGGGGTGTTTTTTCCATGTTACCCCTTGTGAAAATGAAAGATCTGGTGCTAAAGCCAAGTTTTAATGCAAAAAAAACTCCATAGCCAATTGTTTCTAAATCCTATAAAAAGCCTGTATGGTCTAAGCATTTAGTACACCCTTCAATAAATTCCTTGAGGAGTAGTTTCCAAAATGGGGTCTTTTTTTGCGGGTTTTCTCTGTTATGATACCCCAGCGTCTTTTTAAATGCGACATGGTGCCCAAAAAACATTACAACAAAATCTGACCTCCAAAAACCATATGGCGCTCCTTCATTTCTGAGCCTTGCTGAATGCCCATACAGTAGTTTACAACTACATATTACGTGTTTCTGCAAACTGCAGAATCAGACAAAATCAGTTCCAGCTTTTCTCTGCTCGTACAGATGCTCTAGCATGTGCAATGTTGAATTACAGCAAGTTAGAATGTTGCGGATTAAAAGGGGTAATAGCAAGTCCTGGACAGCTTTCTCGCTTGTGTAATCCAGTGTACTTTGTACAAAAGCATTGCACGACTAGGTTAATCACATGCGCCATGCAGGAAGCATGTGTTATTTCCCCCAGGTTCAGCGCGGCTACTGTGATTGCAGCCATTGTCGCTGACCACTTTGCCCAGTTGGAGTCGGTGTGGAGACAGCCAGTGGAATGTTTGCTGCATGATGTACTTTAGCAACTGCTCTCCTGTGTGGCTACTCTCTCCCAGGCTAATTAGCTCCAACACTGCATGGCAACCAGGGCCGGGCCGACACAGAGGCTGGGGAGGCTCCAGCCTCAGGGCGCTCCAGCCTCAGGGCGCAGGCAGGGGCCGGTGAGAGGGAGAGGGACTGACAGGGGGGAACCGCTCAGCGCTCCCTCCTGTCATTCCCTGAGCCGGGCCCCGTCTGAGCGCTCCTCTCACCTCCATTATGCTGCTTCAGGCCCGCTGCCTCAGGCTCTAACTAGAAACAGAGTAAGCAGGTGGGCGGAGCCTAACAGACCTCCGTTAGGCTCCGCCCACCTGCTTAATGTGAGGCAGCGCTGGGGCCTGATCCCGGAAGCCTGGAGCAGTGACCATAATGGAGGTGAGAGGAGCGCTCTGACGGGGCCCGGCATTAAGTACAGTGAAAATGCTGGGCCCCCTTTCATTAAGTCTGTGACAACATGGGGGGGCAGAAAGAGCATGACAACATGGGGGGTAAAAGAGCATGAAAAGATGGGGGGAGAATGACAGGGGCAGAAAAAGCATGACAAGAAGAGGGATTGTGACAAGAGGGGGGCATGACAAATTACTATGTGGGGGCACTGCTGTGTGGTTGAGGGGGTGTGGACATTACTGTGTGGGGGCAGTGTGTCGGACATTACTGTGTGGGGGCAGTGTGTCGGACATTACTGTGTGGGGGCAGTGTGGCGGACATTACTGTGTGGGGGCAGTGTGGGGGCACTACTGTGTGGGGGCAGTGTGGCGGACATTACTGTGTGGGGGGCAGTGTGGCGGACATTACTGTGTGGGGGGCAGTGTGGCGGACATTACTGTGTGGGGGGCAGTGTGGCGGACATTACTGTGTGGGGGGCAGTGTGGCGGACATTACTGTGTGGGGGGCAGTGTGGCGGACATTACTGTGTGGGGGGCAGTGTGGCGGACATTACTGTGCGGGGGGGCAGTGTGGCGGACATTACTGTGTGGGGGACACTACAGTGTGGGGTGGCATTATACAAAAGCTCTGCAGATGCAACTCCCATGTATTGGGTCACCACAATTTGGGTGGTCATTCAGTAAATGAACCCTATTATGGGGAGAATCTGTGAAAATGCTGGGCCCCCTTTCATTAAGTCTGTGACAACATGGGGGGGCAGAAAGAGCATGACAACATGGGGGGGGGTAAAAAGAGCATGATGGAGCATGTGATTGGGCCATGTGACCATGTGACATCATCACAGGTCCTTTTCCTAGTAGAAAGCTAACGGAGAGGATGCCGGGCTTCGCGATCAAATGGACCAGGTAAGTTATGATTAGTTTATTATTTTTAACCCATTCTGCACCGGGTTCAACATTAGGAAGATGGCCAAGGGTATTATTTTACATTATAACTATGTTATAATGTGAAATAATACTGAACCGGTTACACATCCCGATGGTTGCATAGCAACCATGTGGGAAAATCGCAACGCATCCGCACATGATTGCGGATGATTGCGATTTTCCCGCATCCCCATTCACTTCTATGGGGCCTGCGTTCCGTTAAAAACGCAGAAACTGGAGCATGCTGCGATTTTCACGCAAAGCAGAAGTGATGCGTGAAAATCACCGCTCATGTGCACAGCCCCATAGAAATTAATGGGTCCGGATTCAGTGCGGGTGCAATGTGTCCTCCTCACACATTGCACCTGCGCGGAAAACTCGCCCGTGTGAAAGGGGCCTTACAGTCTTCTTCCGGGGATTAATCATGCTGTTACTGACCCTCCCTTATAAAGGGCTCACAATCCAGATGGAATCTTACACAGGTGGAAAGCTAAAATCATGGAACCAAACAAATAGTGAACTTGCCATACGTTGTCATCAGTGGGTGCCGCAACCATCATAGCACTGCGACCCATATCCACACCCACCTCATTAATAATATGCGTCACTAGTCCACACTCACGTCCGGAACCAAGAGCTGGCCGGCGTCTCCTACGTCATTTCCCTGCGCCAGTATCTTGGTCATGTGATCGCAATAGCGGTCACCTGATCTATGACGCGCAGCCTGTAGTACAGTCATGTGACTACCTAATTAACATATGCTGGTAAGTACAATTTCACCTTCTTAATTCTGATACAGGACCAATCTATAATATATATATATATGTAACGATCATATCGCATATCTATCTATTTTACAAACAGCAATTTTAATCTCTTATAAAACCATACATAGCAACCATTATCCCATCATACTTGTGCAAAGCGTATGAAAACCCTTATACATAAAAAATCTTTTATATCACATTATAAAATCAGTGTGAACACATATCCCATATTAATACTCAATATATATATAATCAAAAAAAGAATTACGTACACATGATTTGCCAATAGTAATTGATGAAATACATAATTAATTTACTATCAATTTATAAAGTGCGATGTGCTGAAGAAAGAGAAAAAACGAAGTGAAGTGCACATGAAGAAAGGTGAGCAGAGTGAGAAAAAAGTGAAAAAAGACAGGTCAAAATATAACCTGATGGTGACCAAGGAATTTTTATATCATAATTCATATTCAGTTAAAGTGAAGCACACCCAATTTGTATATCGAGCGAACTCAAAAAAAAAAAAAAAAAGGGGGAAAGTCATAATAAACTATTTTATGCCGTTCCGTATGTTTTCTCAACAGTACATATGCTAGTAATCCTGGTAATTTGTTGTTTCCTGACGTTCCATTGTTACGTAATCATCCCATATACTGGTACTACTACTGACGTCCACAAAATAGATCCGGACAGGTATAAACAATCCTGGTTCCATCATTCCACCACTAGAACCTAAAAACATATAACATAATGTGAGGGATAAAGACATTTAAAAACAAAAATTAGGATAACGGACGGACGAGCAGGATCAAGGAGCAATCCCAATTATCCAAGGGAGAGGAGAGGGAGAAAAAATAATAATAGATCATAAGAAAGGTGAAAAAGACATGTCCTCATTTAGACCTCTTGGGGATACACTTTCCAGCTCATAGATCCATTTCACCTCCTTTTGTGCCAATAGTTTTTTCCAGTTTCCACCTCGTGGAGGGATCAGAACCCGATCAATACCTCTCACTCGCAGTTTTGCACCATCACACCCATGCAATTCCTTAAAGTGTCTGGGTATAGACTTCAACACTGTCACATCCTTTTCTTCCTTAGCTGCCTCTCTTCCCCTTACATGTTCTCGTAACCGCTTCTTGAATGCCCTTGATGTCATGCCCACGTAGACTCGTGGGCATGGGCAGGTTGCCATATAGATCACCCCAGGTGTATCGCATGTAATATTGTAAGCGATCCTATATGTCTTTTCTTGTTTGGTAGGGTTGTGGAAGTGTGTGGCCCTGAATTGCAACAAGCAGCCCATGTTGTCCACCACTTGAGAGTAGAGTACAAGGCAGAGATGGCTTTGTGAGAGAAATAATGGCATCTAGGTATCTTCCAGCGAGGCAGAGTGCATGCCATCTGCATCTTAAAGGCAGCAGACCTTACTAAATGGTAAGGCAGCGACTGCATCATCAGCAACTTGGCCAGTTGTTTTCTGGCCATGCATTACCTTATTGATAAATGAAGAGGGAGCAGAGTAGGAGGAGGAGTCTGAGCAGGAGAAACAGAAAGAGATAATAACGATGTGAAAGACACCACACTGCCTAAGGGGGACCAGGAGAAGGAGGGAACTCCTATTGTTTTGGATGGCTGCCACCTTTGCTTGTCCACGGGATGGGGTGATGCTGCCCATATGGTTCAATAGAGCTGTGGTGCCTATGTTTGTGTTTGCCTGCCCACGTCTTATTTTGTTCTTGCACAGATTGCACAGGGCAATTTTTCTGTCTTTCAGCAGCGTGGAGAAAAACTGCCAGATGGGAGATACTCACGCAGAGCTAGAGGCAGCCAAGCTTGGCTTAGATCTGGTATGTTTTGGGCCTAATGCACCCACAGTGTCAGCAGCATCAGAAGATCCTGAAGCAGATATGGCCCTTGCTGTTCTTTGGGAGGTATGTCACCTCTGCTTTTTATTGCTGCTGCTGCCACCTCCCTCCTCCTCTGATGTTGGCTCCTCCTCAGCTTCACAATCCGGTTCCCAGGTCCTGTCCAACACACAATCATTATTGGAGTCCCCACCCTCCCTGTCACTTTTATCAGACTGTCGGATATCATGGTGGGCTCCTTGGTCCCCTTCCTGGTTCACTGCTCTTCATTTGCCCTGACTGCCACTGTCTCTGTTCCTATAACTAAGGGTGCCACTATTACCATGATCAATACAGCTATGAATGGGATCTGCAGCCCCCTCCTGAACCTCCTCCTCAGGGCATTCCAAACACTGACTGCTCTCACACAAGTTGTCAACAGAGAAATTCTTGACTATCTGCGATAGGGTGTGGTGGGGTTTTATTGCCACTTTTTAGGGAAAAGAAAGGCACCCCACTAGGAAGGGGCAGGGTAGACAGAGAGGACTTCACTGAAAGCCTTTTCTGGGGCTGCAAGGAGGAGAAGCAAGTGGAATGCTGTGAACCCTGGCATCAAGGCGTGGTGTCAGACTCCAAAGTCACCTCCACATCATCTTGCTGCAACTGAGAGGAGTGAGCCATCCAATCAACAATCTCATTTTCTTTCTTCTCAATGATAATGTTGCACCTTTCCGAAGCCAGAGAAACAGCGGCCAACTACTAGTACTACTTCTGGGCCGATAGCTGGTGCTGCTACTACCCACGTTCTGACTCTGGGAGAACAACCCTTTTGTTTTGAACCATTTTGTATTTCGGACATTTTGGGTCTAATGTACACACTCACACAAAGTTTGCAAGTTTGTAATTCTGGAACACAGAAAGGTGCAATAAAATGCCTATTTCTTTCCACAAACACACCAAAGACACTGCTAATGACAATTGACTTTGGAAATAATGCAGTATCAGAACCACTAATAGATTTGGGCCTAATGTTTTCTGTGTGTTCAAATATGAACAGCTTTCTCAAGTATAAAACACAAGTTACCAACCTATGAGATTATTCCTCCCCCAACATGAAAACTTAAAGAGGAACTTTCACTACTCCTGACATGCCTGTTTTATTAGATTCATGCACTCCCCATGTAATAACAATTCTGAAGAATCTTTTCTTATCACTCTATGTTGTGCCATTCCCTTATTATTTCTACAAGAAGTTATGAAAGAATTGCTATTAGCTTTCAGTACGGGTACAGAGGGGAGGTAACAACTTGGGGGGGGGGGGGAGGTGTCCTTGCACAGACTGATTCTATCCAATCAGCATGTCATTTTCAGACTGTGCAGGTACACACCCCCAACGTGTTACCCCCCCCCCTCTGTACCCTTATTGAAGGCTAATAGCAATTATTTCATAACTTCTAGTAGAAATAATAAATGAACGGCACAACATAGAGCCATAAGGATAGATGCTCCAGAATCGTTATTACATAGGGAATGCATGACGCTAATAAAATAGGTATGTCAGGAGAGGTGACAGGTCCTTTTTAAACTGTCTGGACATGCCCTGACACAAATTTTGGACTAGTATCTCACATATTTTCACTTAGAGATGTAAAACGCTACCCTCTGTGTTGTAAGGCACAAGTTGCACATGAATGTTGAAATTTTCCCAAATCTAAAAGAAAAAAAAATATAGAACTTTCTGGAGATGCACCAACAGAGATTTTGGCCTAGTATTCCACATTATCACTCCAGATTTCAAACGTTACCACCTGTATTATGAGACACACATTGCCCACATGTACAGTTGCAAGAAAAAATATGTGAACCCTTTGGAATGATATGGATTTCTGGACGAATTGGTCAGAAAATGTGATCTGATCTTCATCTAAGTCACAACAATAGACAATCACAGTCTGCTTAAACTAATAACACACAAAGAATTTAATGTTACCATGTTTTTATTGAACACACCATGTAAACATTCACAGTGCAGGTGGAAAAAGTATGTGTGTACCCCTAGACTAATGACATCTCCAAGAGCTAATTAGAGTGAGGTGTCAGCCAACTGGAGTCCAATCAATGAGATGAGATTGGAGGTGTTGGTTACAGCTGCCCTGCCCTATAAAAAACACACACCAGTTCTGGGTTTGCTTTTCTCAAGAAGCATTGCCTGATGTGAATGATGCCTCACACAAAAGAGTTCTCAGAAGACCTACGTTTAAGGATTGTTGACTTGCATAAAGCTGGAAAGGGTTATAAAAGTATCTCCAAAAGTCTTGTTGTTTATTAGTCCACGGTAAGAAAAATTGTCTATAAATGGAGAAAGTTCAGCTCTGCTGCTACTCTCCCTAGGAGTGGCCGTCCTGTAAAGATGACTGCAAGAGCACAGCGCAGACTGCTCAATGAGGTGAAGAAGAAGCCTAGAGTGTCAGCAAAAGACTTACAAAGTCTCTGGCATACGCTAAAATCCCTGTTAGCAAATCTACGATACGTAAGGCACTAAACAAGAATGGATTTCATGGGAGGATATAACAGAGGAAGCCACTGCTGTCCAAAAAAAACATTGCTGCACGTTTACAGTTTGCACAAGAGCACCTGGATGTTCCACAGCAGTACTGGCAAAATATTTTGTGGGCAGATGAAACCAAAGTTGAGTTGTTTGGAAGAAACACACAACACTATGTGTGGAGAAAAAGAGGCACAGCACACCAACATCAAAACCTCATCCCAACTGTGAGGTATGGTGGTAGGGGCATCATGGTTTGGGGCTTCTTTGCTGTGTCAGGGCCTGGACGGATAGCTATCTTCGAAGGAAAAATGAATTCCCAAGTTTATCAAGACAATTTGCAGAAGAACTTAAGGCCATCTGTCCACCAGCTAAAGCTCAACATAAGATGGATGTTGCAACAGGACAACGACCCAAAGCATAGAAGTAAATCAACAACAGAATGGCTTAAACAGAAGAAAATACACCTTCTGGAGTGGCCCAGTCAGAGTCCTGAACTTAACCCGATTGAGATGCTGTGGCATTGCCTCAAGAAAGCGATTCACACCAGACATTCCAGGAACATTGCTGAACTGAAACAGTTCTGTAAAGAGGAATAGTCAAGAATTACTCCTGACCGCTGTGCACGTCTTATCTGCAAGTACAGGAAACGTTTGGTTGAAGTTATTGCTGCCAAAAGAGGTTCAACCAATTATTAAATCGAAGGGTTCACATACTTTTTCCACCTGCACTGTGAATGTTTACATGGTGTGTTCAATAAAAACATGGTAACATTTAATTATTTGCGTGTTGTTAGTTTAAGCAGACTGTGATTGTCTATTGTTGTGACTTAGATGAAGATCAGATCATATTTTATGACCAATTTGTGCAGAAATCCATATCATCCCAAAGGGTTCACATACTTTTACTAGCAACTTTATATTGTATTGCATTGTTTCACAAAACAAAAAAAAAAAGAATGTTGAACTGTCTGGAGATGCTCTGACACAGATTTTAGACTAGTGGTTCACATTTTTACTGAGAGATTTAAAACGTTATCCTCTGTATTGTAAGACGCACGTTGCAGACCTATAGCTATTTTCCATCATGCTCCCCGCCTTCTCAACATAAACTCCTTATCCTCTTGTCCCAACAGTGTCATCCTGCTGCTGTCCCAATTCTTTGACCACTCCGGTGCTCCCCAATGTCTCCAAATACAATACTGCTAAAAAAAAAGTACCCCCAGTAGTAACAATGGCCCTTAAAATGCCTCCATTAATAATGATGTGTATATATAGTGCCCTCAGTAGTAGTAATGCCCCTATCTTGCCTCCAGCAATAATAATGACCCTTATAGACCCCACAGTAATAATACTACCAGTGACCCTAGCAGGGTTGCCAACCATCCAGAAATTTCTGGACAGTCCGTAATAAGTGACTTTTTTCCTGTGTCCGTGAAAAAAAATTGATGTGTCCGTGATTTTTTTGAGGCTGGTGGAACATGACTAGATTATTTTGGTGGTGACTATCATGATTCTATAGCTCATAGTAAATGCTGGTAAAGAGTTATTATCAGTTTATTGAGCTATAGAAATGTATTACTTATAATATTCATCATTCATTATGGTTTTCCAATTTGTCCTTAAAAATGTAGGCTGTCTGTGTCCAACTCTGGACCCCAGTAAAGCCCCTATAGTTCCCTTATATTAAAAAATGCCCTGGTAATGCTCCATTATTAAAATGTTCCCAGTACCTCCAGTAATGCTTCCTGTAGTGCCCCCAGTATTAATAATGTGCTTATATTGCCCACTCAGTGCCCACTCAAAAGTAACATCCCTTTGTGCCTGCCCAGCAGTTATGTCCCCCCAGAGACCTCCCAGTAGTAATGTCCCTCACAGTGCCCCACAGTAGTAGCCGACATCATCACACCTGCCTGCTCTGAGATATACTGCCTCATAGGCTTCAGGCCTATGAGAATGTATGGTGGGGCAAGAAATCATCAGCTCCTGTGCTCCACCAGTACTCAATTGCTTTTAGGAGGAAGACTTGCAGGCACACTTAGTAGAGTGCTGCCCCCAATTTCCTGGTACGCTAGGCATATGCCTTCAAATGCCAAAATGTAAATACTTCTCTGGCTGTTCGCTTGTTTTTTTCTTTAGAGATTCCACTACGTTGATAGTGGCGTGTACATACTTTCAGCTTCCAGGTAGATTAAATAATGTTGCTCTCCAGGCCTGCTGCACATTGTGGCTCCACACTGCAAGAACTTACCGGTATATCAGGAAATTAAAGAGTGCACCAGGGTGAGGTTACAGTATGGGGTTGCCTTTTTCAGGGCATTAAGGGGAAGAAAAAGGGATAACATCATCATTACTTCTTTGTTTCCATATACCTCCACCTATTCCCATTGACTGTCTACACCTTTCGTGTATTTAAAAGAAATGTGTCTTCCTTTTTTTTTTTATCTGTCAGCCATCTTGCGATGCTGCAGAGGAGATGGCTGCATATACTAGCAGTGGTCTCCTCTGCTAGCAAGTAGGCGATTGCCAGGAAGGAACGCTTCCCTCCTGACAATTGGCTGCTACATCGGGCTGTGTAATACAGCCTTAAGCATGTCCTGTGACCTGTGCAAATGTCATTTTACAAGCAAAAAAATTTGATAATCACTTATTAGGAATGGAGAATCCTGTGTTATCTATACACAATGGTGATATGTGCCATTCTAAACCTTCCTGTAATGATAAATAGATAACTGCAGTGAAGTGCTCTGTACAGACCAAGAAGTGGTTAAAGGGGTTCTCCGGGAATGAAAAAAATTAAAATACTTAAATATTAATTCATTATAAATATATTCCCAAATACCCTATATTAGTTATAATGGCTCGTTTTGTCTGAGGAGCAAAGAAAGAAAATGGCTGCAGTCCTATTAGTGCCCACAAAACCTGTCCTAATCACACAGGAGGACAAGTTACTTAAAAACACTGAACTAAAGAGCTGCTTAATCCTCCTCTCTGCTCTGCTTGCGAGGGATTATTATCCTGAATACAGATGCTAAGATCTTTAGCTGAATCTCTGTTGGAATTAAATTCATGAGCAGATGTGGCTAATGAGCAGCAGCACTTGTATGCAGTCTCCATTACCATACCAACACATTACCACAGTCTGTCCTGTCCATCCTTTCTGTACTTTATGTCTCCTCATGATCTCCATTCCCACAAAGATTCAGCTAAATATCATATTAAACTTGGTTCAGGATCATATTTCCCAACAACAAGAGCAGAGAGGAGGATGAGGCGGCTCTTTACCTCAGTTTTGTGAAGTAATTTTTCCTGCTGTGTGATTAGGACAGGTTTTGTGTGTACTAATAGGACAGCGGCCATTTTGTTTCTCCTAACGATTGCTCCCCAGACCAAATGAGCCATTATAACTAATGAAAGATATTTGGGAATATATTTATAATAAAGTAATATTTACATATGTTTATTTTCTTAATTCTGGGAGAACCCCTTTAATTAGGCTTAATAGCCAGTGCAAAAACTGCAGATATTTATGGTTTTGTTTAAATATAGACATTGCCATGGAAAAAGTAACATCATAAAAATTCTTTAGTATAATCAGTTTTTATTAAGATTTTTGCAAAACAAACAAAGGTGCAAGCACATAGGATTGTGCGGACGCAGCCACCATTACATAAAAGTCACAGTACATTGGCACTTATCGAATCGAGAAACAGCATGAAATGGAGTCTTACAACATTTCACGGTCTTCAGATACTTCATATACCTGGCACTCCTTAGTACATCTGAACATAACATATATAACCTGTGGAGGGATCCGCGTTTAAGGCGCCCGAAGGTGCGATACGGAGTAGCTACGAAAGGCACAATCACAGTTGGTAAATAGCAGAAGGTAACCTGCACTAGGACATCTATAGAATATAGGCAATACCAGGGCATCTGCTCGGATGCTGCCAACCTGACATTGCCAGTATGAATCGTATTTGCCTCCACCACTTCATTACTGGCCAGTGAGTGGACGGCAACATTTGTAGCCGGCAGGATGAAGATATCCCAATAAGCTTGGTTAGATAAAGAAATGAAATAATAGAACAAAACAACATTAACCATAACATGACTGGAGCAGGAGCAGGGGGGGGTGCCCCAAGCAAGAAAAGCATGGGTTTGGAGCAGCAGGTGACACCCAATCTATGGAGCGTAGTAGGAGCTTTTTAGCCAAGGGTCCCATGTTTTATCTCTAAGTGAAACATTAGTAAGGGCGGCCGGTAAACGGCGCTCATACCGATATGTCACATTTAATGCCGCAATGGCCTCCTCGCTGACTGGAGGGTCGAGAGACTTCCAATGTCTGGTAACGACCAGTTTGGAATGAATGAGGATCGTGTCTATCAATCTCCCAGCAGCGTAGGGGAAAGCATCAATGCCCACAAACAGTAAGGCTAATTCTGGAGAAGGCCAAATTTGGATATGTAGAACCCGTGATATTATTTCAAATACATGTTTCCAGTAACTCAGCAATTTTGGGCAGGACCATAGAATGTGATAGAGGGTACCCGTGGTACCACACACCCTCCAGCAACACGCTGAGGTGCCAGGGTACATGTGGCTTAGTCTGTCGGGAGTGTAGTACCAGCGGAGTAACGTTTTAACAGCCGCTTCAGAGTGTGTTACACACTTAAAGGCAAAGGCCGCAAATTTCGTTGCAGTAGCCCAATCGTCACTTGAGAATTCTTGTCCCAGCTCCCGCTCCCAACGTACCATAGGCTGCAATTTAACAAACTTATCTTTTTCCCCTATAAGGTCGTATATCTGCCTGGTATAATTAGCTGTTAACCGTTTTTGGGAGCAGAACAGAGTGAGAATACCATCGTGAATTCTTATTTCTTTTTTACGAAGCTTGTCTAGACAATTCCTGATACGTAAGTAAGACAGAAATTCAGAGTTAGGGAGGCCGTATTTGACATGTATATGCAAATGTAGTGAAAACCGAGTCAACGTACAGTTGATCAAGTGAAGTGATTCCATGTAGCCTCCAGTTGGAGAGGTTGATATCTCCAATGAGTCCTTCCAAGGCTGACATTGATACTAGGCTAGGATTCGGTGTGTTCTTCGACCCCCGCATAAAAATTCTTTAAAAAATATGTTTACCATAAAACTGTGATTTAAATAATAAGTCTTTTTCTAATGACAAATTCCCTTGAATTATTAGATAAATTTTAATCCACAGCTTGTTTTCAGTGACATGTGTGACCATGACTGCTATTCTGTTTATCTTTGGAAGACACCTGTTTGTGTTAAGGTGGATTTACAAGGCCTGAGTTTCAGTCAGAATTTTGGGAACGGCCATTCCTGTGAACGATCATTCCCGACATTCAGCAACATGTAAATGAGCCACTGATCACGCTCGTTCGTTGGGTGATGCTGTTTTTCATGCAGACACATAAGTCATCATTTCTGGGTGGCAAATCGTGTGGTCTAAACTGTAATCGGCTGCCCAGAAACCATGATTCTGTATGGGGATGAGCGATGGCAATAGCCAGGGGCAGATTGGCCATAGATCTTACAGAGAAATTTCCCGGTAGGCCTAATGCCCAGGGGACTCTCTGGGCCCTCCTTATGGCCGGCCAGTGGAAGTTTTTGAGGATGTATTTTGTGTTGCTAGCAGTAATTTGTGATGGACTTTGGTATTTAACTCAATTGGGGTGGAATAATGTGCCGCAATATGGTATTCATGGGCCTGCCTTCCATCAATTTGGACCTAGCTACAAAACAGGGCCACTTTTAGTATTTTTTTCAGGGCTAGTTTCCAGCCTGCCCCTGGCAATAGCGCTCCCTTATCCTCATACTGTGAAGGAGATTGCTGCATGTAAATTCAGCTGTATCCTTCACTGAGCAAGCAGACAACTGTCAAGAAGGAAAGCTTCCTTCCTTTCAATGGGCTGTAGTAGTGATATAAACCTCAAACCAGACCCTGTAAATAAATTCAGAACTCAAAATAGATTCTTCCATTGATCAGATCTCTGACCAGATCCCAAAATAAAATTAGACCCCAAACCAGACCCAAAGCATGAATACTTTGCCAAAAGGAGGCACACTGCGCTACCTGCAGCTCTACGGTACAGAACCACAGGAAATCTACCATATTCATCCCCTTAGTATTATGAATATAGCATACTTCAACCTAGCAACAGGAATGAAACAGAATGGTGTTTGCTGCTTATTTAGTTTAGAAAAAAAAAGTTGAAAAGCCCTTTCAGTAAACATACTTCTTTTCGACTGCATCGGGAAAATAAAAAGCCACTGAAGACATATGTGCTGTTACCTTTGGAAAAAATAAATAGGCTGTTCTCCTTGTCAGCGTCATTAAAGTATTCCGAGAAAATATCCGTCTATTCACTCCATCTAGGAGAGGTGCTCAGCCGCTCAGACATTTAACAGCACATCACCCCTGAAGTGAAAACAGATGTCTAGCGGGAGAGTTATGATGGCTTCTTCAGTTACCTTAGAGACAGCATGGTAATGTATAAATAGGAGTAATCCCATTATGGATTATTAATCTTGTACCGGAGTCATAACCTATTCTATGTCTTTCATCTACGCTCAAGCACTTTACCCTCTGCTACATTCTGCCAGTTCTATACCATTTGCCACCTGTTTGCATTTTTTCTGTGATTGCCATAGGCATTTCAAAGAGAACAGCTGTCGCCCACTGCTATCCTGACAGAGACATTTGCTAGGCTGTCATTTATTTCTTTTTTATCTCAACACCTTTCTTAGCTTTACTTCCAAATCGCCATTGACATTTGTTTGCAACCCAATGCATGTCACAAATTTTGACTTTCTTCTTCTGTTTTCCAGGCTAGCGTTTACTGGTTTATCCATTTCCATTATAATTTTCCAACCTTACAGCCGCACTATTCTGCATTTTGCCATTTTCCATTGCAAAATCGAGGTCTGCCCAAGCAGAATGATATCTTTTATCCATTGCTGATTGTTCTCTTAGATAAACTCTTATGTCGAACCACTTATGGTGCATGCAGTGCAGTTTAGTGATCCATTAACCTATCATGTAAATGGTAAAATACATCAAGCATGGTATTGTTAAAACTAAAGGCATATAAAGGGCTCGAGGTTTTAATCACAATTTTTTGACACACTATAAAAACACAATGGAACAGTTTAAGAGTTTCGATTGCATTTGCCGCCACATCAA